>CP142460.1:475000-477500 GCA_038049695.1 Cinnamomum chago
ATAAACGTCCGAGATCGAGGAAACGGACATTCGGACCCCTTCCCGGATGCCAATGCTAAAATCCTTTCGCACGGTAATTGTCCAACATGTTTCCCACGTTTTCAATGCATTGGTCACTCATTCGTCCCGAAAAATCAAGGGGTCGGTCGAGGGGTGAAAATCTGCCGCACGTACCACCCGCACGACGTCGACCGCCGCACGCATGGACGGGCTGACAGCAGCCAGCAGTACCACGCTGCAGCACGAAGCTCGGACGACTTCTCACCGAAGGGACAGCACCACGCACGCCGTCGACCGCAGCCAGCTGCACCACAGCAGCCATCAGCACCGCAGCACAGCAGCACTGCAGCCCGCAACACCTTAGCCAGCAGCACCAAGCTGCAGCACGCACGGCGCAGCCAGCAGCATCGCGCTAAGTCGACTGCACACCTAAGGGACATCACCACGCACGGCGACGACCGAACGAAAGTGCGGACGGACTGCCCCCGGCAGCACCGACCGACCGAACGGGGCCGACGGAGCACCCTGCACGGACAGGCTGCGCACCGATGCGGCCGACCGGACCGACGTCGCAACGCCACAACAAGGTAGGGGCAAGTGCCGACCATTGTTTCGCACCAGCTGGGTATAAACGTCCGAGATCGAGGAAACGGACGTTCGGACCCCTTTCCGAATCCAAATGACTAAATCCTTTCGTACGATGATTGTCCAACATGTTTCCCACGTTTTCAATGCTTTGGTCCGGCATTCGTCTCAAAAAATCAAGGGGTCGGTCGAGGGGTGAAAATCTGCCGCACGCACCACCCGCACGACCTCGCCATTAATAAGAATGAAATTTGTTATATTTTTCTCCATTAATATTTAGTCCTTTGTACCTATTTGATGTCTAATTGCACTCATTATTCTTATATTTTGATTTAGGATGCAATTGGAGGGCTAAGCGCAAAAGAAAGCTAATTGGGCGATTTTAGATGAATTTTTATATCGCTTCGCAAGTTGGGCATAACTTTCATCCGAGCTCTGGTGGAGACGATTCAAGATACTGTGGAACGTTAAAAGAAGGTGATCATATTTTATGCTGATTGGACGGAGTTGATTCTGAACCGGGTCTTGTTTAGAGGAAATCAAGTAGAAGGACATTATGGTAAATTTGAAGAAATCAGAAGTTCGTCGAAACATATCCAATATTGGGTTCATATTGTGCAGAACGAAAAATAGTGCAACTTTAATTCTTGGGTCGAGTCCAACAGAAGCCCGAATAGGAAGATATCATATAAGAGAAGATTGTAATAAGTTTTAATATTTTATTTAATCTTTCTCTCTCCTATTCCACATTAAACAAGGCTACCTTTGTATTCCTTTAGTAACTGATGTCTCTCACGTCACTCTCCTTCTCTGTTTGAGAGTTTCTCTCTATCATCTCTCATCCTCATCCAATGTCTTCTCTCCCTCATTCCTTTTCTCTCCATCAGGTGGGCCCACTTACCAATTTTCTCTCCTATTCACGCCATTCACAGAACAATCTTCTACAGCAACGAATTCTTTCTCTCTCTTTCTCTCTTCTTTTTCCATTCTTTTTCCATTTAATTTATTGTGCAAGTTAGTATGGCCCTGCGTGGCTAATTTTCTGTAATTGGTTGAAGGAGACTGAAGCCTCAGAATAAATACTGTGAGATCTAATTTATTTTTATTGTTCAATTTATGCTTTGAATATGGGTTGTTCTTCTATGCTTAATTTGTTATGATGATTGTTTCTTTTAATTGCTAGGATGCATACTAGTATATTTTTCGTTGCAATCTAATGCTAAATTAGAAATCAAATCCGTAATTATTTGATCCCTCTAATTTGTGAAGCAACTGATATTTAATAATTTACTGCGTTAGTAATTATTAGATATTAGGAAGAACACTTGGCTAAATTAAATGCAACCGCGTGTGCTTGTGTTATTTGGATTCATCGATCTCTCTGATTTTAATGCTTTTGCTAAATTAAATCTATAGCGTTTGTCTTAGGTTGTTTAGTAAATAGGGTTAATTAGAGCGCGTGTTTTCTAATTAACTAATTAAGGAGGTAGGAATTTAATTCCAACGATGAATATTCAAAGTGTTAATTGATTTATTTTTGCATCAATGATCAGTTTTGAATTTCCGATGGTGGATGTTAACTTTGACCAATGCTTGCTCATTTGATTGAACTCGTTACTTTGTTGCTATTTATTTGCTTTTATTTATTTTATTTTTTTTTCAATATAAACAAAACCCCCATCTTTGATCACATAGCATTAAATTTGACTAAACACTCTCCGTGGGAACGATCCTTACTCGCACTACTACATTTATTATTTTTTTGAGTAAATGTTTTATTATATTTGGGTGCCGGCGATAGCACGACCAAATTTTGGCACCGTTACCGGGTAGTGATTCTAGTTGATTTTTGTGGTTCGTGTGATTTTCTAAGTACTTTGTGCGGCTGCTGCTTCTTACTCTTCTTTATTTTTTT
>CP142460.1:482500-495000 GCA_038049695.1 Cinnamomum chago
TCTTGGTATAAGTTATAATGAGATACTCTCCTGTATTCAGGGTGACTTACCTAAGTCACGGGAGGCTTTTTCGGATTTATCTCATTAGTGCATGTGTCATGCATTGAACAGGACCACTTGTAGGTGTGATCTCTAAAATAGTACTATCACAGAGAGAGATCAAATCACCTCTTGCTACTGAGTGACCAGTGCTCTTAATCTTGAGCATTTGTGGATGAACTGACGAAGTCGAGTTCTTGTACTTTAATTCACTATGGGTGAGATCCTGTTCATGGGTCAACAGCTCTGTGTTTTGGGTACTCGGGCTTGATTAGTTGGGACGTGCAAATGCAATATGGAATCTATGCCATCGTGTGATGGAATGATCGTCCCCTTAGAATTATCCGATTAATCATCAGAATCTAAGATCTTAGTATATGGATGTTCCATATGGATATTGAACTTGTGGGTCGCTCCCTGGATCAAGAGAATGATATCCGGATGATGATTAGGTCAAGGATATAAAGTTCTAAGGTTGAGATGTAATCAAGAAGGTAGATAGTACATCGGTTAACCTACTTGATTATGGATGTTACATGGAGGGACATTGTGGTCATTATACTTGGTAGGTCAAAGACAATCGTTAGTTTATGATGAGCTTGATATGCAATTTAATATTTGTCCCTGGAGTGCAACCATAACTCTCTAGTGGAATGAGTTAAGGTTAAAATGGTCTTAATGTTGCTATGGGTTTAGCATGGACATTTTGGTCATTTTGGGAGCCAAGGGCAAATATGTCTTTTGGTCCCTTCTCTAGTCACTTTCCCATATTGGCGAGGTTTCCTAAATTGTTTAAATGTGTTGAGAAATAATTTTGAGTTTAAATTCAAATAGGCCCATGTTGGCATACATGAATTACAACTCTAGATAAATTATTTGATGCATGGGCCATAGTGTGTGGACTAGTCAATGTGGTCCCTAGTAATTGGGTCCCAAGTTTGTGTAGGTCCCGTTGCTTGGAAGGATTTCTTTTTGTGCAAGTTCCTAAAGTTTAGTAGCTTTCTAATTAATTTTGGAAACTAAACTAGAAAGGGAAAGGGTGGACATCCATGTGGCTAGTTGCTTATTCTTTTTATGGAAAGTTCCTAGTTTTTCTCCTTGGTTTCCTAGTTCTTTCAAGATACTTTTTCTCCAAGAAATCAGCATTATATATAGCTGATCCCTTTTCATATTGGGCGTGCAACATATTAATAAAAGGGGGGAGAAACTACTTGGGGCGTGGGATACATTGGAGAAAGAGAAAACAGCCACATAGTCTCTTGGACGTCCATAGTTGCATTGCCTTATTGCACATCAGATTTCACCTTGGGCTGGTCCACGTTTTTCTTCTTGAGGAAGAAGCACATCAGGTCTGGTCTTTCTCACATAAGATCAAGAGAAACAAGAAGGAGAAACCTAGTTTGAGATCCCACCATCAAAGCCAATCAGATTGGGAAGTGAAATAGAGAAGAAGATCAAAGGCAATCCTACTGCAGGAAATTCCAGCAACTTGTTTGCTGATTGCAGTCTGAGTTCAGCCTTTTGGATCCTTTATTTCAGAGATTTGAAGTCTACATATCATCAAGGTAAGAGCCTTCTAGTATCTCCTTTAATTGTACACATGTTGATTATGATTTCATGGAGTTTTTTATGCATGATTCATGGCTGGAAAATCAGATTAGTATCAGCCATGGACGTCCTCTGTAATATGATTACAGATCTGTAATGCATTATCTTTCAGTGGTATCAGAGCCACTCCATGTGAAATCATGATCCCATGTTGTGTGGTTTTCATTCCTAGATTAATTAAGGGCATGGTGGCGCCCTTTAGGATGTTATTTCCTGCATAAATAGTGTGCAGGAATTTTTCTAGGCTGCTGGAATTTTTCTAGAACACAGTTTAGTACAGTTTTGGAGTGCAGGGTTTTTTTTCAGATTGCTGGAATAATTTCAGAAGTTGTATAGTGTTGTACAATGCACTATGAATGCACTAAAGACTGCTGGAATAATTTCATAATGATGTTTAGTGCTGTACAATGCACTATGAATGCACTAACCTCTTTGTTTGCAGCCATATAATTGCATCCTTGATGGTTCGCATGTATGTGTGTGGATTTGGATGTTTTTTAATTAGTTGGAAAGTGTACGATTGCGCGTTTAGCAATCATAGGAGGTTGTAATATTTTCCTTGTTTTTATTCCAACTAGTCTTGATGTAAGCTTTCTTGAAAAGCATAGGGATCTCCAATGTAATTTTTTGGTTTTTTGCTTTTCATGGATTTGCTTGTATAAATTAATTTATTGAAACAAGCAAGGAGAAGAAAGTTTCAAAGATTGCATGGTTGCAAGTAGAAGAGGATTCCATGGTGGTGGAGGCAACGAAGGTTTCCTAGTGCGAAAAGGACTCTTAACCAAGTATCCTAGTTGGATTAGGATTCCTAGTTGGATAAGGATTTGAAGTCCGAAGAGCAGGGAGCCATCAAGGATTGCATTCTTTTATTTGCTTTTATATATGGAATGCATGGTTGAATGCTTTATATAAATGCTATGTTTATCACCTAGTAACATGGCCACCACTAGGTTCCTAAAATTGGCATCTTTCTATATTGGATTGTTTTTGTTTGGCAAATTGTTTTTAAACGGATCTTAGACCAGCACCTTCTATTTGTCTAAGGTTTAAAAATTGGATAGGGTTTAGTTTTTCTTGGTACCCTTAGTTTCCATAAGAGGCCAAACTAAAATCTAATATGTTGCTACCCTAGTGGGCCCATAACCCACTGGTCCCAAGACCTTTACTCAATATGTTTTAAAGCAAAGGTTATTTATTTTTTGAGATGACTTAAGCAATTGAGTCATGAAAATTGTTAACTAAGTTTGCTAGATTTAAACAAGGTTTGAGTAACGATGCTAAGGTCAAAAGAGTTTTTTCAAAACCCTAGTGTTAAATAATCAAGTGGGAGAGGGGTTTGGGAAAACCCCACGGCCTTCCATTTTAGGTTCATGCTATCTCATTAGAGTGTTAGTGGGAGCGGCCATCCCTTCGGTGGAGTTCTTTACTAAAGATCGCTTCGATGGGTTAGTGGGTGAACTAATGTGAATATTCGTAATGAGGTGTTAGTGGGAGCGGCCATCCTTTCGGTGGAGTTCTTTACTAAAGATCACTTCTATAGAATGTTAATGAAGTGTTGGTGGGAGCGGCCATCCCTTCGGTGGAGCTCTTTACTAAGGTTCACTTCAAGGGTTGATTGGAGTCACTTCCCTTCGGAGGACTTAAGTCATAGACATTCTGGGAACGTTTATAAAAGATGGTAATACACTTGACATAAGACGGTAATGACCTCTCCCTAGCAGTTAGAGTTGTTTGTCATATGAGGCCAAACCAATCAGTGATTGGACTATCACTGGATATGCGTATCCAGACAGTGATGATCCAAATAAGCGACCTTAACTCAACGTGACTGTAGGCTCGGCCATCCCTTCGATGGAGGGTCTATGAGGAGGTTGAGACACTGATACATTATAATTAGGGTTAAATAATGTAAAAAGTCTTGTGCATGTTTTTCCTTTTATTACAAGCACCATATACATGTTACATATATACTTCCTGTCTAATTATAACCTGTTATATATCCAGAGAGATGGGGAAGGATTCTTTTAGCCCGTTGATGAGTATTTTGCGTGAGAACAAATTGACTGGCCCAAATTACGTAGACTGGAAAAGAAACCTTAACATAGTACTCACCGCTGAGGAGTACAAGTATGTTTTGTCGGAACCCTGTCCTACCATTGATGATTATTCTATAGATGACCAGCTAGAGGCTGAAAGGAAATGGAAAAAGGCGAATAGCATGGCCAAATGCTACATGCTTGCTTCCATGTCCAACGTGTTGCAAACGCAGCATGAGCAAATGGACACAGCTTCAGATATCATGTTGTCCTTGTCTGAGATGTTCGCAGACAAAAGCAGGCCAGCTAGGCAAGCTGCTTTAAGGACAATCATGAATTCTAGGATGGCTGAGGGAACACCTGTCAGAGAGCACATGCTCAAAATGATGGATTGTTTCAATGAAGCTGAGATCCTAGGGGCTGAGATTGATGCAGGGAGTCAGACTGATATGATTCTCGAAACTCTGCCGGGGTCTTTCAACCAGTTCAAGCTCAACTTCAACATGAGCAAGATGGACATGACTCTCTCTGAGTTAATGAAAGAACTCCAGGCGGCAGAGGCCATCATGAAGCCTAAAGGCCAACTTCACTTTTCCTAGTTTTCCTCTAAACTGAACCCGAAAGGGAAAAAGTTCAAGAAGAAGCAGGGTAAGGGAAAAGGACAGAAAAAGGGCAATGCTGGGAAGAAGGACAAAGGTACAGGTGAAAAGCCCAAAGGGAAATGCTTCAAGTGCGGCCTCAAAGGTCACTGGAAGAAAGATTGTCCCAAGCTCCTAGGCTCAGATAAGAAAGGTATATCTCTTTCCTACTACATTGAAACCTGTCATGTGGTTGATTCTACTGATTCTTGGATAGTAGACTCTGGAGCCACTAATCATATCTGCAATTCATTGCAGGGGTTTCAGATAATGAAAAAGCTTGAGAAAGGGGTGTTTGACCTTAGAGTTGGAAATGGAGCAAAGATTTGGGCTGTTGCAGTGGGAGCTGTTACTTTACATTTTCCGCATGCTAGGATATTAGTTTTAAATAATGTTATCTATGTTCCGGACATAAGGAAGAATTTAATTTCAGTTTCCAGACTTATTGAATTTCATTATTCAGTTTCTTTCCATTCTAGTATTGATATCAGTAGAAATGGAAATATCATATGTTCCGGTAGAATGCATGACAACTTATTTTATATCTATCCTATTGCTCCCACACTGCATAATGTACAACTAGAAAGCTCATCTTCCCTCAAGAGGAAGGTATCTTCGACCAATGACACTTATCTTTGGCACTTACGTTTGGGTCATATTAACCTAAAACGGATTCAGAGGTTGGTAGAGGATGGGCTCTTGAGCTCATTAGATCTCGAACCTTTACCTCAGTGTGAATCTTGTCTCATGGGAAAGATGACAAAAAGGTCATTCTCTGGAAAGGGACTGAGGTCAAAGGAGTTGTTAGAATTGGTTCACACTGATGTGTGTGGTCCTATGAACAAACTAGCTAGAGGAGGTTGTGAGTATTTCATCACCTTCACTGATGATTACTCTAGGTATGGATATGTGTACCTAATGCGACGCAAGTCTGAAGCGTTTGATAAGTTCAAACAATTCAAGGCTGAGGCGGAGTTACAACTAGGGAAACATATCAAAGCTCTTCGATCTGATCGAGGTGGCGAGTACCTCTTAGGTGAGTTCAAGGAGTACCTCACACAACATGGGATTGTGTCTCAGTTGTCTGCATCGGGTACACCCCAGCAAAATGGTGTAGCAGAGAGAAGAAACCGTACCCTTCTTGATATGGTAAGGTCCATGATGAGTCATGCAACCCTACCCATATCTTTTTGGGGATATGCCCTAGAAGCAGTAGCATACATTTTGAATCTGGTACCTTCTAAATCAGTACCTAGGACACCTCAAGAAATGTGGACAGGTCGAAAACCCAGTTTAAGACACATCCACATTTGGGGTTGTCCAGCCTATGTACTGAATGATAAAGCTACCAAGCTAGAACCCAGATCGGAAATGTGCTACTTCATTGGGTATCATAAGGGAACAAGAGGAGGCATCTTTTATCATCCAAAGGAGCAAAAAGTGCTTATCAGCACTCATGCTAGATACTTGGAGGATGATTGCATGATGCAACAAGAGCTTGGTTGTAAAGAAACCCTTGAGGAGATTCTTCCAGAAACTCCTGCAACACCTGTGCCAGATCCTGAGACTGTAGAAAATCAAGACATTCCTTTTAACACTCCGGAGCCTCGTCGTAGTGGGAGAATTTCTAGACCACCAGATAGATACCTAGGAGTGTCTTTTATGACAGACTCCGAGGATCTGGTTGAGGATCCTACTAGTTACGATGAAGCAGTAACGGATATAGATGCTGACATGTGGCAGCAAGCGATGAAATCTGAATTGGGTTCTCTGTATTCCAATCAAGTCTGGGAACTTGTGGATGCACCTGAAGGGATCAAACCCATAGGGTGCAAGTGGATCTACAAGAGAAAGAGAGGAGTGGATGGGAAGGTTGAAACCTTCAAAGCAAGACTGGTGGCGAAAGGATATACTCAGAAAGCGGGTATCGATTATGAGGAAACCTTCTCGCCAGTAGCCATGCTCAAGTCCATAAGGATTCTCTTAGCCATCGCATGTCATTATGACTACGAGATATGGCAGATGGATGTCAAGACAGCTTTTCTAAATGGAAGTCTTGACGAATGCATCTATATGATGCAACCAGAGGGATTCATTGCTAGTGGCCAAGAGAACATGGTCTGTAAACTTAAAAAGTCCATTTATGGACTTAAGCAAGCATCTAGGGCATGGAACATCAAGTTTAATCAGGCAGTCAAATCTTTTGGCTTTGATCAAAACATTGATGAACCATGTGTGTATAAGAAAGGGAGTGGAAACGCAGTTGCATTTTTAGTCCTATATGTGGATGACATATTACTCATTGGAAATGATGTTGGCATGTTGTCGTCTGCTAAGGTTTGGTTATCATCTCAATTTTAGATGAAGGATTTGGGTGAGGCGAGCTATGTCTTAGGGATCAAGCTTTTGCGAGATCGCAAGAACAAGATGTTAGCCTTATCTCAATCTTCGTATATTGAGAAGATATTGGTCAAGTATAACATGCATGACTCCAAGAAGGGCTTGCTACCTTCTAGACATGGAGTACCACTATCTCGGAATCAATGTCCGAAAACACCTGAGGAGATAGACAGCATGAGGAGAGTACCATATGCATTAGCTGTTGGAAGCCTCATGTATGCAATGTTGTGTACTAGACCAGATATCTGCTTTGCCGTTGGCATGTTTAGTAGATATCAATCAAACCCTGGACCTATGCACTGGATAGCTGTTAAGCATATATTCAAGTATCTTCGGAGAACGAAAGATTATATGCTAACATACCGAGAAATGATCTAACGCCACTGGCGTATACAAACTATGATTTCCAGTCAGATGTAGATGGCAGAAAGTTTACCTCGGGATACGTCTTTACTCTATCAGGAGGGGCTATATCATGGAGAAGTGTCAAGCAAGATTGTACTGCTGATTCTACCATGGAAGCAGAGTATGTGGCGGCATCGGAAGCTGCAAAGGAAGCAGTATGGCTCAGAAAATTCCTATTGGAATTGGGAGTAGTCCCTGCAGTGCAAAAACCGATTGTCATGTACTGCGACAATACTGGTGCAGTAGCTAACTGCAAAGAGCCCAGGAATCACAAAAAAGGCAAGCATATTCAGAGAAAGTACCACTTGATCCGGGAATTCGTCCAGGATGGAGAAATAGTGGTAGAGCAGATTGCCTCAGCAAATAACTTAGCTGACCCATTTACTAAGACTCTTACTGAGAAAGTGTTTACTTCACATGTTGAGTCTATGGGAGTTAGGTTAGGTCGTAGTGATCCTTAGTGCAAGTGGGAGATTGTTGGGATTGGTGTATGCCCTAAAGCCCACTGACTGCACTCACATCTCTGTTACTGGATATTTATTGGTTATTTAATGGAATGACATCTTTCTCTTAATACTTGTGTATATGTATGGTTGTGTAAGGCCCATTGTTTTCTAGTAATGACTTAGGTGTGTAGTGGCTACACACAGTAAGGTCTGAGTCATGGACACTTGAAACAATAAACTTGTTCATAACTGAGAGATGGAGTTGGGCACTTCATCTTGGTATAAGTTATAATGAGATACTCTCCTGTATTCAGGGTGACTTACCTAAGTCACGGGAGGCTTTTTCGGATTTATCTCATTAGTGCATGTGTCATGCATTGAACAGGACCACTTGTAGGTGTGATCTCTAAAATAGTACTATCACAGAGAGAGATCAAATCACCTCTTGCTACTGAGTGACCAGTGCCTTAATCTTGAGCATTTGTGGATGAACTGACGAAGTCGAGTTCTTGTACTTTAATTCACTATGGGTGAGATCCTGTTCATGGGTCAACAACTCTGTGTTTTGGGTACTCGGCCTTGATTAGTTGGGACATGCAAATGCAATATGGAATCTATGCCATCGTGTGATGGAATGATCGTCCCCTTAGAATTATCCGATTAATCATCAGAATCTAAGATCTTAGTATATGGATGTTCCATATGGATATTGAACTTGTGGGTCTCTCCCTGGATCAAGAGAATGATATCCGGATGATGATTAGGTCAAGGATATGAAGTTCTGAGGTTGAGCTGTAATCAAGAAGGTAGATAGTACATCGGTTAACCTACTTGATTATGGATGTTACATGGAGGGGCATTGTGGTCATTATACTTGGTAGGTCAAAGACAATCGTTAGTTTATGATGAGCTTGATATGCAATTTAATATTTGTCCCTGGAGTGCAACCATAACTCTCTAGTGGAATGAGTTAAGGTTAAAATTGTCTTAATGTTGCTATGGGTTTAGCATGGACATTTTGGTCATTTTGGGAGCCAAGGGCAAATATGTCTTTTGGTCCCTTCTCTAGTCACTTTCCCATATTGGCGAGGTTTCCTAAATTGTTTAAATGTGTGGAGAAATAATTTTGAGTTTAAATTCAAATAGGCCCATGTTGGCATACATGAATTACAACTCTAGATAAATTATTTGATGCATGGGCCATAGTGTGTGGACTAGTCAATGTGGTCCCTAGTAATTGGGTCCCAAGTTTGTGTAGGTCCCGTTGCTTGGAAGGATTTCTTTTTGTGCAAGTTCCTAAAGTTTAGTAGCTTTCTAATTAATTTTGGAAACTAAACTAGAAAGGGAAAGGGTGGACATCCATGTGGCTGGTTGCTTATTCTTTTTATGGAAAGTTCCTAGTTTTTCTCCTTGGTTTCCTAGTTCTTTCAAGATACTTTCTCTCCAAGAAATCAGCATTATATATAGCTGATCCCTTTTCATATTGGGCGTGCAACATATTAAGAAAAGGGGGGAGAAACTACTTGGGGCGTGGGATACATTGGAGAAAGAGAAAACAGCCACATAGTCTCTTGGACGTCCATAGTTGCATTGCCTTATTGCACATCAGATTTCACCTTGGGCTGGTCCACGTTTTTCTTCTTGAGGAAGAAGCACATCAGGTCTGGTCTTTCTCACATAAGATCAAGAGAAACAAGAAGGAGAAACCTAGTTTGAGATCCCACCATCAAAGCCAGTCAGATTGGGAAGTGAAATAGAGAAGAAGATCAAAGGCAATCCTACTGCAGGAAATTCCAGCAACTTGTTTGCTGATTGCAGTCTGAGTTCAGCCTTTTGGATCCTTTATTTCAGAGATTTGAAGTCTACATATCATCAAGGTAAGAGCCTTCTAGTATCTCCTTTAATTGTACACATGTTGATTATGATTTCATGGAGTTTTTTATGCATGATTCATGGCTGGAAAATCAGATTAGTATCAGTTTTTGAAAACTAGATCAGCCATGGACGTCCTCTGTAATATGATTACAGATCTGTAATGCATTATCTTTCACCTGAAAATGAAATTATTTCTATTCTCACCTTTTGTCATTCTTATGCTTGTGGAGGTCACTTTGGAGCTAAGAGGACGGCTATAAAAGTGTTAGAATGTGGTTTCTATTGGCCATCTCTATTCAGAGATTCATACTTTTTCTGTAAATCATGTGCTCATTGTCAAAAGACAGGTAACATTTCCCAAAGGAATGCGATGCCACAAAACCCCATACTATTCTGTGAGATTTTTGATGTTTGGGGCATCGATTTCATGGGACCATTCCCTGTATCTTTTGGTTATGTTTACATTTTGCTTGCTGTTGATTATGTCTCAAAATGGGTGGAAGCTAAAGCCACCAGGACTGATGATTCTAAAGTTGTTGCAGATTTTATCAAATCTAACATATTCTCCAGGTTTGGAATTCCAAGAGCCCTAATAAGTGATCGAGGCACTCACTTTTGCAATAGAACTGTGGAGACGTTGCTGAGAAAGTACCATGTGACCCACAAGGTATCCACTGCTTATCATCCGCAAACTAGTGGACAAGCGGAAGTGTCAAATCGAGAGATCAAGTCCATACTTGAAAAGACGGTCAATCCAAGTAGAAAAGATTGGAGTTTGCGCTTGAATGATGCATTATGGGCATATAGGACTGCATATAAAACGCCCATTGGGATGTCACCTTATCGGTTGGTGTTTGGGAAACCATGCCACCTTCCAGTTGAGTTAGAACACAAGGCTTATTGGGCTATCAAGAGTTTCAACATGAAGATGGATGAAAGTGGAGAACACAGGAAGTTGCAACTTCAAGAGTTGGAGGAAATTCGGAATGATGCATATGAGAGTGCACGGATTTGCAAGGAAAAGGCGAAAGCTTTTCATGACAAGATGATTTCTAGGAAAGAGTTTAAAGTTGGTCAACAGGTCCTTCTATATCAATCACGACTTCGTTTGTTTCCAGGTAAGTTGCGTTCTCGTTGGATTGGACCTTTTGTTGTTACTAATGTTTTCCCACATGGTGCAGTTGAAATTCAAAGTTTAGCCACTTCCAAAGTGTTCAAGGTGAATGGCCATAGACTTAAGCCTTTCTATGAAGGTTTCCAAATAGAGAATGTGGAAAAATTAGACCTTGCAAATCCGATCTATGCTGATTGAGAAGGAAGCATTGAGTCGAGCCAACGACAATAAACAAAAGCGCTGCTTGGGAGGCAACCCAAGGGGAGTTCGTTCCTTTTCTTTTTATTTTCGCATTTATATTCTGTTTATTTTTGTCTTTTCTTTACATTTTACCTTACATTGGGAACAATGCAAGTTTTAAGTGTGCGGGAGGGGATTTAGGTTGTGTTTTAATTTTAGATTTTTGAAAAAAAAAAAAAAAAAAAACAACTTTACCTTAGCCATAGAGCTAGTGGAGCATTGTCTTTCGTTATGATATGTATGGGTGTGCAAGAAATAAGTGTGGGGGTGTCGGAATTTACAGTATGACTATGACTAGTGTAATTGAACATGTGTTCATTCTCAATTTATGAGTTCCATTGTTTCTTCAAAAAAAAAAAAAAAAACAAAAAAAAAAAAAAAAAAACAAAAACAAAACAAAACAAAAAAAAAAAGGGGTTTATGAAGTGATGGAGGAAATTGCTACAAACTATCCATGTTCATGAATCCTCCTAAAGTTCCACGAAAGGGTATGTTCATATGTGATACATACAAAGGTGGAAGTTGTTGCGAAGAATCTTTCCTTGCTGCAATTGAAAAGTGTTCATTTTGAACGAATTTTTTTTTTCAATACAAGAGTTTTACATGGTTTAAATGCGTTGAAGCTAAATTGAAGAAGCTACTGAATGGAGTGATTGGTTTTATGTCTTATATATTCAAGCTTGAAGTTGGTCCATTTTTGCTTCACTAGTTTCGATGGTTTTGAGCTACATTCCCAAATATTTCCCACCTTGATCCTAAACCCCGTTACAACCCTTGAAAAGTCCTTATGATTCATGTTATGCAAGTGATCCCAGTGGTGGAGAATGAGAAGATATGCAAGCCTATGGTAGATCATGTCCATTGGAATGAATTTGAGTGAACCAGATACCCTTTAAACAGATGAGAGTCGAGTGTTTATATCCGTGAGGGTCTATGTATTTAGTTTACTCCATCGTCAAGTGAAAATGCCTACTAAGAAAATTTGTTCATGATATGTTATGAGTTTTGAAGAGTTTGGTTGTTCTTTATTAATGGCATTCAACCTTGGTATTCTTGAAAAAAAAAATTTGAATTTAAGTGTTGCCCGAGGACGAGCAAAAAGGTAAGTGTGGGGGAATTTGATAAGAATGAAATTTGTTATATTTTTCTCCATTAATATTTAGTCCTTTGTACCTATTTGATGTCTAATTGCACTCATTATTCTTATATTTTGATTTAGGATGCAATTGGAGGGCTAAGCGCAAAAGGAAGCTAATTGGGCGATTTTAGATGAATTTTCACATCGCTTCGCAAGTTGGGCATAACTTTCATCCGAGCTCCGGTGGAGACGATTCAAGATACTGTGGAACGTTAAAAGAAGGTGATCATATTTGATGCTGATTGGACGGAGTTGATTCAGAACCGGGTCTTGTTTAGAGGAAATCAAGTAGAAGGGCATTATGGTAAATTTGAAGAAATCAGAAGTTCGTCGAAACATATCCAATATTGGGCTCATATTGTGCAGAACGAAAAATAGTGCAACTTTAATTCTTGGGTCGAGTCCAACAGAAGCCCGAATAGGAAGATATCATCTAAGAGAAGATTGTAATAAGTTTTAATATTTTATTTAATCTTTCTCTCTCCTATTCCACATTAAACAAGCCGACCTTTGTATTCCTTTAGTAACTGATGTCTCTCACGTCACTCCAACACCACCTCT
>CP142460.1:500000-817500 GCA_038049695.1 Cinnamomum chago
TACCTTTAGTAGCACCTGTTAACAAATGAAATCGAAAATGAAATACATAACAGGCTATCATGTGAGGTAGTAGTCTCTAAGGGCTCAAAGGCATTCCAATGGTCAATTTGATCACAATTAATACTTCCTATGAAGGTTTACACTCCCCCTCAATCCATTCTCTTCTTTTGTCAAACTTTTGACAAAGATTTAACTATTAGGTGCAAGAAGAAGATGGTTTAACCAAGTGAGGGTTAACTTCAAGGAAAGGATTAGATTCATTTAACTATAGAGCACAATATGATCAATTTACCAAAAGAGAGCTAGGACAAATGAGAGAAGCAATAATGGATATCAATTGAAACAAACATATCAATTGAGATTAAAGGATATGACTATTAACATAATCACTCTAAAATGGATTCAAGAATGTTACTTATTAGGAAAAATCCAAATTAGAGCTATCCATGATATGGGGTTTACTCAAACATAGCATCAATCAATATTACTTATGAAAATCATATGCTATGTAAGTTTTGAACTCATTTCATTCAATCAATAAATATGACTATTAAAGTGCATGAAAGAGTGAAATGAAATTCAATCATGAAGCCAACCTCAAATAATAACCAACCAATATTATTAACACATAAACATGGTGGTCATGAGATATACCTTTAAGAACAAAGGAGGTGGCAATCATGAACATTATGATGCTAATGAAATGTGACATGGAATGTAAACATATAACTATCAAGATCAATCCAATGTACACAAGGTCTATCACATACACAAGATAAGATATCAATTGGATATGAAATCAATGGAAAGTTATACCAAATGAAACCAATTGAATATGATAACATGATTAAAAGCAAGGATGTGACAAACACAAAAATCCATCAAGCATCATAAATGCATATTCATCACTTTTAAAGATATGACTATTAATCATAGTGATGAATAAGAGAAATTGCAATGCAAAAGGATATTACTTTGAATGCATGCAATTTTCAAAGTGTCTAGATCATATGAATTCAACACTAAGAAATCCATCAAACAAGAGATATAACTATGAAATACAAGTAATGGGTTTCAAAAAGGTTCATATGATCAAGAACACTAATATGAGGTTGAAACATGTATAAGGATGATATCAAGAGAATACACATGAATCAACATCATAACCATCCACAAAGAAATGACTATTAGGCATAGAGGATGGATTTGGGTTCTAGTATGGTTTTTACAAATGTTACAAGTTCACAACCATACATGGAACCAATAGTCATTTGCATATGAAAAGAATGTAAACACATAAGCTAGAGATGCAAACAACATACATTTCCATTTCTAAAGATAATGAAACCAAAAGAAAAAGGAAATGAGAATAATGGAACATGCTTAGATGAATATAACTAATGAGATAAAAAAGCATTTCCATTTAAAACAATCTTCAAATCATTTTGAAAAACAAAATCCAACAATGAGCATAAAGGAATGATTTAGAAGATCAATTATCAACATTGTATTTGAAAAGATATAACTTCATTAAAACACATACAAGTTGATTTTTCAAAACAATGATTTTCCATATAAAGGTATACCTTATAAATCCATGGAAAAACTTGAATTGATTCAAATCATTTGATTTACAAAAAGGATCTAACTAAGACATCCATCAAATGATCTAACAACAATTGATCATGACAAATTAGCTATGAAAGCTTTTAACATCACAATCAATTAATCATGTAGAAATGCAATGCAAAACAAATGAGTGCAACAAGCAAATCAAACATGATGAGATTATAATCAAAAAAATTTGAAAACCATGACATGTAACTTAGAAAGGTGCATGTAAACAAAATCAAATGATCATAAAGAAACAATGCATTTTAAAAGATGTGACTTAAAAGAAACAAAATGCAAATGCAATCATGACCAACAAAAGGTTTAACTTAAAAAGCATAGGTTGGTCAAGGTGGTCCAAGGCCTTAAGGTTTGTCTAAGTATAAAACTTTGGGAATCCACCTAAGGTCTTGGGAGGGTTGAACTTTGAGGTCTATTTTGGACTTCTCACCAACTATAGGAGATTTAACTTGATAAATTTTCAATTTGAACTTATCACCATGATATTTAGATTTTACTAAATTTGGCTTAGAATGGTGATTAGTCTTTTGATGTTGGTGAGTTTGTTTCTTAGGGGATTGCTTCACTTTTCTTTCTCCCTTTACTTGACTTTTGAATTTTAAATTTAACTTAGCAACTTTATTCAAAAGTTCTTTCATGGGTTGATATAAGGGAGATATGTTTAGAAGCTTTTTGTTCTTAGATTCTTTCAAGCTTGGTTTAACTTGTTTAAGCTTTTTAGAATCTATTTTAGGAGACTCCATTTTAAAGGATTTAACTTGTTTAGTCTTTGTGGAGTCTTTCTTCATTTTTAGTGTCTTACCCTTCATAGGTTTAGATTCTCCATTTTTGAGTTCAAAGATGGGTTTAGACACATGGCTTCTTTTCCTTAGTTTGCACTCAAACCTAAAATGTCCTTCAATGCCACAAAAATTACATTTGGTTTTGGGCAAAGGAGAAAGAGTGCTAGAGAATGAGGACTCACCTTTCACAAAAGTGTTGGTGAATTTAGGGTCATATGTCATATTCCTATTAAAACCAAGACCCGTCCTATCTCCATGAGATTTACCCAATTTGAATAATTTTTCAAGTTTCTCTTCACTTTGGGTAAACTTGCACTCATACTTTTGTTTATTGTTTTCAAGTTGAGTGACTTTGGTTATAAGGATTGAATTTTCATTTTTAACTTTTGAAAGTTCATATTCAATTTCCTTATATTTGCTTAGCTCTTCATTGGCAAGTTTTAATTCATGTTTAAGATCATTAACAATATTAGATCCAAGTTCTTGTGATTTTAACTTACTTTTAATCAACTTGGCTTCTAAGTTGTTAAAGTCTTTATCTTGTTTTTTAATTGTATCTCTTAGGTTCAAATTTTCATTTGTAAGCTCATCACAATTTATCTTAATCTCATTTAATTCATTTTGAGCATTAGATAAATTTTCCTTAGAGATAGTCAATTTAGATTCAAGATTGTTAAAGTCTTTATCTTGCCTTTTTATTTGATCTCTTAGTTTTAGATTTTCCTTATTGACATTGTCATAATCCATCTTTAATTCTTTTAATTCATCTTGAATGTTAGATAGATTATTCAAAGAGATCATGAACTTAGAGTCTAGACATTTTATTACTTCTTCTTTCTCTCTAAGTTCATCTTTTGAAGATGCTAGCTCTTTGTTTAGGTTTTTAGATTCTTCCCTTAAACTTTTGTTTTTCTTTTCAAGCTTTAAGGATATTTCATATAATTCTTCAAAAGCTTGTTGAAGGTCTTCTTCATTATATTCATTTTCTTCTTCTTTTGGATCAAATTGATTTTCATTAGTTTGAGAGTTTGAAACTCCAAAAGAAGGAAGAGTGAGGGGTCTAGAAGAATCTACAAAGTCTAGCCTAGTGAAGTCCATTAAAAAGATTTTCAAGTAATCACAACTCTAGGGTTTTAACTCTAGGTTTTTACACCTAATCAAGAGTTCCAAACACTTGATCCTAAGGGATTAGAGCACTTGGCTCTGATACCAATTGTAATTCCATGGGGATCCGAACCCTAGAGGGGGGGGGTGAATTGGGTGAGCTTCAACTATGACCAATTTTAATCAATTTTAACTTCTTTAAAACAAACTAGTCACATGTGATGATTAATCATACAAGATGCGGAAGCTAACAAAAGAATCACCACAAAGCAATCACCATCACACAAGTATTTATAGTGGTTCGGCCTCAATGCCTACATCCACTACCGGCTTGTGATCCAACACCCCACCGGATTTCCACTATTTATGCTTTTCAATAGGCTAAGCAATAACCTTTACAATATGCTTTCCAAGGCTAAGCAATAACCTTACATTGATGTTTTTCAAGGCTTAACATCAACCTATACATTATGCTTTTATAGGCTAAGCAATAACCTCTTCAACCATAAGGTTGGTTATCTCACAAAGTTAGTGTCTAACATACACTTGATGGAGATACAAATAAGCTCATTACATTGCCTCTTAATTAGGCGGATATGGAAGTGAAAAACTAATACACACTCACACTATGAATGCAAAGATGAAAGTATATGAAGTGTGTGTGTGTGGTCCTCAATCATTTTGAAAATGAAAGTTCATAAATGTAAGCCTAAGGCTTTTGAAAGTTCTAGCTCATAAAACATTTATGATTGAGGATGTAATGCAATCACATGTTAAAAGTAACAACTTGTTAATGATATCAAAGTTACACAAGTTGTATGAAATGGATTAGCTCTAAACATGTGATGCATAGGGATGTCAATCAAATCAACAATGAAGATCAAAACCAAAAAAATAGATTTGATTGAAAAGAGGGGACAAATCATATGTAATTATAAATACAACTTGAAAATGATTTACCTATCAAAGTGATGCAAGTTGTGAAACTTTAAAACAATAATACACATATGATTTGTAATGATGTTGAATCCAAAACATAAGATACATTTGAAAGAGATTTTCTTATGATGGAAAACAACAACCAAAGATTCAACAAAGTATATGAATCATGTTACATATTTCATTAACATGATCTACTTAGATTTACCAAAGATAAAGTACTACTTTGATGAATCAATGGTGATGTATCCAAAACAATAGATCTATTCAAAATATAACACATGCTAAGGATACAACACATCATAGGTTAACATGTTACTAAGATTTACCAATGATAAAACAAAACATGAAAACATATGATTTGTAAAGAAGTTGAGTCCAAAACATAAGATACTTTTGAAAGTGATTTTCTTATGATGGAAAACAACAACCAAAGATTCAACCAAGTATAGGAATCATGTTACATATAATTTCAAAGGTTCTTTCATTAACATGATCTACTTTGATTTACCAATTCAAGTACTACTTGGATTGAATCATATGGTGTTGTATCCAAAACAATAAATCAACTCAAAACATAAAATATGTTAAGGACACAACACAAACATAGTTTAACATGCTAGAAATGATTTACCAAAAATAAAACAAAAGCATGAAAACATATGATTAAGGAAGGAAGAGCCTACTTGGTGGTTTAACTTCATTAATCCAAGCTTTAGCTTTCCTAATCATCCCCTTCATCCCTTGGTTCTTTTCCCTTTTGATATGCCTCAATACCTCTCAAGGAGGGGCTAAAAATTCCCAACTTTTGGTAAGGGAAAGAACTCATTTTATAGCCAAAAAGGTCCAACGGCTATATCCTCGGTCGACCGGCACACAGGCCTCGGTCGACCGGGAAGGCACAACGGTCAGATTTCTGACCGTTGGAGGTTTCAGTGCAAAAATGCAGTTTTTACCTCCAGTTGTCTCGGTCGACCGAGACCTGTGTCTCGGTCGACCGGCGACACTGCCGGGACTCCCCCCTATTTGCAAAAAATGCAACTTTTGCATATTTGAAGGTTTTTCTTTGGGGGACCTTTTGGCCACTAAATCAAGCTTGGAAAACATGTTTTAAGGATTCTAAAGGTTTTTAAAACATGCCATAAAAAGCCTAAAAAGTTTCAAAACTTTTTAAAACAAGGCTTGCTTGATTTCTTTGAAAACTCTTTTCTAAATCAAATGCATCCAAGATTGAAACCAAAACATGCATAAATCAATACTTTTACAAAACTAAAAAGTAATGCATGAATAAAACAAGATTTCAAGTTTATTTAAAACCAATGCAAGTGTGTAAATCAAATGATGCTAGAATGATAATGCAACCATCAAATTGCAATCTACAAAATTCCTAACAACTACTGGCAGGATCAACCAGGTAGCATCAATCTACGACGCCGACGCCGCGACGCACCCAGAGCGAACGGAGAGCGACCGCGGGAAGGCCGTCGATCGTTTTTGAGCGACGATGGCGTGAAGTCGAGCACGACAGCACACCGCCCATGTCCACCGTATCCATGAAGCACAGGTTGCCCCGTCAGCAGCCGCTCGGCGCCCGAGCACTAGACTTCCGGAGTCGAAGGCCGTACAGGAGGCAACGTAGAGAGCCCGCCGCGGCCATTCGCAGCGCCATGGAAGGAACAACCGTCATCTTAAGGGGCGCCTACCGCATAAAAAAGGGTACGAATACAAGCACTCGAAGTGAGGCGCAGCAAGGGCAGCCGGGCCAAGAGGTGAGGAGGAGGGAGCGATGTAGGGCAGCCGCACGATGCAAGAGGGGGCCCTTAAACGCAACCTTGCCGATAACAACACATGTGCCAGCACGGCACGGTCACACACCTCTCCATAAGCCCGACTTCGATCTCCGATGACGCAAGGGCAGGCGGATAGAAAGAAGAGGGATCAAAAGGAGGGGGGCGCAACCGGCTGTTGCGCACGGGCAGACTCTAGCCAGGCAAGCCAATTGGATTTCAACAACAGCCGACCGCACCGAAACTAGCAAACAGCGAGAAGCAACGACAGCCGGCGCAGCACCCTGCACGGACGGGAGGAGCAGCGAGGGGACCGACCGGACCGACATCGCAACGCCACAACAAGGTAGGGGCTGGTGCCGAACATTGTTTCGCACCAGCTGGGTATAAACGTCCGAGATCGAGGAAACGGACGTTCGGACCCCTTCCCGAATCCCAATGCCAAAATCCTTTCGCACGATGATCGTCCAACATGTTTCCCACGTTTTCAATGCTTTGGTCCCGCATTCGCCTCAAAAAATCAAGGGGTCGGTCGAGGGGTGAAAATCTGCCGCACGCACCACCCGCACGACCTCGCCCGCAGCACGCACGGACGGGCTGACCGCAGACAGCAGCACCACGCTGCAGCACGCGCGGACCAGCGAGCAGCACCACGCTCGGACGACTGCACACCGTAGGGACAGCACCATGCACAACGTCGACCGCAGCCAGCTGCACCACAACAGCCAGCAGCGCTGCACCACAGCAGCCATCAGCACCGCTGCCAGCAGCACCTTTGCAACCAGCCAGCAAGGACGGTCCAGCCAGCAGCACCACGCTCGGACGGCTGCACACCGAAGGGACAGCACCACGCACGGTCGGACCGCACGTGGACCACGCAGCACGTGCGCTGTGCCAAGTGCCAAGTGCAAAGTGCAAAGTGCTAAGTGCGGTGCGGTCGGTCGCGCGCGTCATGATAAGGTGTCTAATATAGGAGGACATGGTGCGGACGGCCGACGCTGCACGCACGTGGCCGACGCACCAGCGGCACGTCGCGCGAACGAAAGTGCGGACGGACCGCAACCGGCAGCACCGACCGACCGAACGGGACCGATGCAGCACCCCGCACGGACGGGCTGCGCACCGAGTCGGCCGACCGGACCGACGTCGCAATGCCACAACAAGGTAGGGGTGGGTGCCGACCATTGTTTCGCACCAGCTGGGTATAAACGTCCGAGATCGAGGAAACGGACGTTTGGACCCCTTCCCGAATCCCAATGCCAAAATCCTTTCGCACGATGATCGTCCAACATGTTTCCCACGTTTTCAATGCTTTGGTCCCGCATTCGCCTCTAAAAATCAAGGGGTCGGTTGAGGGGTGAAAATCTGCCGCACGCACCACCCGCACGACCTCGCCCGCAGTACGCATGGACGGGCTGACCACAGCCAGCAGCACCACGTTGCAGCACGCGCGGACCAGCCAGCAGCACCACGCTCGGACGGCTGCACACCGAAGGGACAGCACCACGCACAGCGTCGACCGCAGCCAGCTGCACCACAGCAACCAGCAGCACTGCAGCAGCAACGCAGCACAGCAGCACAGCAGCCATCAACACCGCAGCAACCAGCAGCACCGCAGCAACCAACCAGCACGGACGGTCCAGCCAGCAGCACCACGCTTGGACGGCTGCACACTGAAGGGACAGCACCACGCACGGTCGGACCGCACGTGGACCACGCACGCACCGGCTGACCGCACGTGCGCCGTGCCAAGTGCCAAGTGCAAAGTGCTAAGTGCTAAGTGCGGTGCGGTCGGTCGCGCCCGCGTCATGATATGGTGTCTAATATAGGAGGACATGGTGCAGACGGCCGACGCTGCACGCACATGGCCGAAGCACCAGCAGCACGCACGGACTGCCTGACCGCACGCGGCGCAGGCAGCGGCACGTCGAGCGAACGAAAGTGCGGACGGACCGCACCCGGACGCACCGACCGACCGAACGGGGCCGACGCAGCACCCCGCACGGACGGACTGCGCACCGAGGCGGCCGACCGGACCGACGTCGCAACGCCACAACAAAGTAGGGGAGGGTGCCGACCATTGTTTCGCACCAGCTGGGTAAAAACGTCCGAGAACTAGGAAACGGACGTTCGGACCCCTTCCCGGATGCCAATGCCAAAATCCTTTCGCACGGTGATCGTCCAACATGTTTCCCACGTTTTCAATGCACTGGTCATCCAATAGTCCCGAAAAATGACGGGGACGGTCGAGGGGTGAAAATCTACCGCACGCACCACCCGCACGGCCTCGACCGCAGCACGCACGGACGGGCAGACCGCAGCCAGCTGCACCACGCTGCAGCACGCGCGGAACAACCAGCAGCACGACGCTCGATCGACTGCACACCGAAGGGACAACACCACGTACGGCGTCGACCGCAGCCAGCTGCACCACAGCAGGCAGCAGCACCAGCATGCAGCACAGCAGCCAGCAACACCGCAGCGACCAGCAGCACCGCAGCCAGCAGCCAGCAGCACCAAGCTGCAGCACGCATGGCGCAGCCGACAGCACCGCGCACGACGATGACCGAACGAAAGTGCGGACAGACCGCACCCGGCATCACCGATCGATCGAACGGGGCCGACGGAGCACTCCGCACGGACGGGCTGCGCACCGAGGGGGCCGACCGGACCGACAACACAACGCCACAACATGGTAGGGGCTGGTGCCGACCATTGTTTCGCACCAGCTGGGTATAAACGTCCGAGATCGAGGAAACGGACGTTCGGACCCCTTCCCGGATGCCAATGCCAAAATCCTTTCGCACGGTGATTGTCCAACATGTTTCCCACGTTTTCAATGCATTGGTCACTCTTTCGTCTCGAAAAATCAAGGGGTCCGTCGAGGGGTGAAAATCTGCCGCACGCACCACCCGCACGACGTCGACCGCAGCACCCCCGGACGAGCTGATGCCAATGCCAAAATCCTTTCGCACGGTGATTGTCCAACATGTTTCCCACGTTTTCATAGCAATGGTCCCTCATTCGTCTCGAAAAATCAAGGGTTCGGTCGGGGGGTGAAAATCTGCCGCACGAACCACCCGCACGGCGTCGACCGCAGCACCCACGGACGGGCTGATGCCAATTACAAAATCCTTTCACACGGTGATTGTCCAATATGTTTCCAACGTTTTCAATGCATTGGCGGCTCATTCGTCTTGAAAAATCAAGGGGTCGGTCGAGGGGTGAAAACCTGCCGCACGCACCACCCGCACGGCGTCGACCGCAGCACCCACGGACGGGCTGATGCCAATGCCAAAATCCTTTCGCATGGTGATTGTCAAACATGTATCCAACATTTTCAAAGCATTGGTCGCTCATTTGTCTTGAAAAATCAAGGGGTCGATCGAGGGGAGAAAATCTGCCGCACGCACCACCCGCACGACGTCGACCGCAGCACGCACGGACGGGCTGTGCACCGAGGGGGCCGACAGGACCGACATCGCAACTCCACAACAAGATGGGGGCTGGAGCCGACCATTGTTTCGCACCAGCTGGGTATAAACGTTCGAGATCGAGGAAACGGACGTTCGAACCCCTACCCGGATGCCAATGGCAAAATCCTTTCGTACGGTGATTGTCCAACATGTTTCCCACGTTTTCAATGCATTATTCAATCATTCGTCTCGAAAAATGAAGGGGTCGGTCGAGGGGTGAAAATCTGCAGCACGCACCACCCGCAGCACCCACGGACGGGCTGATGCCAATTACAAAATCCTTTCGCGCGGTGATCGTCCAACATGTTTCCAACGTTTTCAATGCATTGGCGGCTCATTCGTCTCGAAAAATCAAGGGGTCGGTCGAGGGGTGAAAATCTGCCGCACGCACCACCCGCACGGCGTCGACCGCAGCACCCACGGACGGGCTGATGCCAATGCCAAAATCCTTTTGCATGGTGATTGTCAAACATGTATCCAACATTTTCAAAGCATTGGTCGCTCATTTGTCTCGAAAAATCAAGGGGTCGATCGAGGGGAGAAAATCTGCCGCACGCACCACCCGCACGACGTCGACCGCAGCACGCACGGACGGGCTGCGCACCGAGGGGGCCGACAGGACCGACATCGCAACTCCACAACAAGATGGGGGCTGGAGCCGACCATTGTTTCGCACCAGCTGGGTATAAACGTTCGAGATCGAGGAAACGGACGTTCGAACCCCTACCCGGATGCCAATGGCAAAATCCTTTCGTACGGTGATTGTCCAACATGTTTCCCACGTTTTCAATGCATTATTCAATCATTCGTCTCGAAAAATGAAGGGGTCGGTCGAGGGGTGAAAATCTGCAGCACGCACCACCCGCAGCACCCACGGACGGGCTGATGCCAATTACAAAATCCTTTCGCGCGGTGATCGTCCAACATGTTTCCAACGTTTTCAATGCATTGGCGGCTCATTCGTCTCGAAAAATCAAGGGGTCGGTCGAGGGGTGAAAATCTGCCGCACGCACCACCCGCAAGACGTCGACCGCAGCACCCACGGACGGGCTGATGCCAATGCCAAAATCCTTTCGATCGGTGATTGTCCAACATGTTTCCAACGTTTTCAATGCATTGGTCGCTCATTCGTCTCGAAAAATCAAGGGGTCGGTCGAGGGGTGAAAATCTTCCGCACGCACCTCCCGCACGCCGTCGACCGCAGCACCCACAGACGGGCTGATGCCAATGCAAAAATCCATTCGCACGGTGATTGTCCAACATGTTTCCAATGTTTTCAATGCATTGGTCGCTCATTCGTCTCGAAAAATCAAGTGGTCGGCCGAGGGGTGAAAATCTGCCGCATGCACCACCAGCACGACGTCGACCGCAGCACCCACGGACGGGCTGATGCCAATGCAAAAATCCTTTCGCTCGGTGATTGTCCACCATGTTTCCAACGTTTTCAAAGGATTGGTCGCTCATTCGTCTCGAAAAATCGAGGGGTCGGTCGAGGGGTGAAAATCTGCCGCACGCACCACCGGCACGACGTCGACCGCAGCACCCACGGACGGGGTGATGCCAACGCCAAAATCCTTTCGCTCGGTGATTGTCCAACATGTTTCCAACGTTTTCAATGCATTGGTCGCTCATTCGTCTCGAAAAGTGAATGGGTCGGTCGAGGGGTGAAAATCTGCCGCACGCACCACCCGCACGACGTCGACCGCAGCACTCACGGAAGGGCTGATGCCAATGCCAAAATCCTATCGCACGGTGATTATTCAATATGTTTCCAACGTTTTGAATGCATTGGTCGCTCATTCGTCTCGAAAAAACAAGGGGTCGGTCGAGGGGTTAAAATCTTCCGCATGCTCCACCCACACGACGTCGACCGAAGCACACACGGACGGCCCGACCGCAGCCAGAAGCACCACGCTGCAGCACGCACGGACCAACCAGCAGCACGACGCTCGGACGACTGCTCACCGAAGGGACAACACTTGCCCGGCAGCACCGACTTTACGAACGGGGCCAACGCAGTACCCCGTACGGACGGGCTGCGCACCGAGGGGGCCGACGGGTCCGACAACGCAACTCCCCAACAAGGTAGGGGCTGGTGCCGACCATTGTTTCGCACCAGCTGGGTATAAACGTCCGAGATCGAGGAAACGGACGTTCGGACCCCTTCCCGGATGCCAATGCCAAAATCGTTTCGCAGGGTGATTGTCCATCATGTTTCCCACGTTTTCAATACATTGGTCGCTCATTCGTCTCGAAAAATGAAGGGGTCGGTCGAGGGGTAAAAATTTGCCGCACGCACCACCCGCACGATGTCGACCGCAGCACCCACGGACGGGCTAATGCCAATGCCAAAATCCTTTCGCACGGTGATTGTCCAACATGTGTCCAACGTTTTCAATGCATTGGCCCCTCATTCGTCTCGAAAAATCAAGGGGTCGGTCGAGGGGTGAAAATCTGTCGCACGCACCACCCGCACGGCGTCGACCGCAGCACCCACGGACAGGCTGATGCCAATGCCAAAATCCATTCACACTGTGATTGTCCAACAAGTTTCTAACGTTTTCAATGCATTGGTCGCTCATTCGTCTCGAAAAATCAAGGGGTCGGTCGAGGGGTGTAAATCTGCCGCAAGAACCACCCGCACGACGTCGACCGCAGCACCCACGGACGGGCTGATGCCAATGCCAAAATCCTTTCGCACGGTGATTCTCCAATATGTTTCCAATGTTTTCAATGCATTGGTCCCTCATTCGTCTTGAAAAATTAAGGGGTCGGTCGAGGGGTGAAAATCTGCCGCACGCACCACCCGCACGGCGTCGAACGCAGCACCGACGGACGGGCTGATGCCAATGCCAAAATCCATTCACACGGTGATTGTCCAACCTGTTTCCAACGTTTTTAATGCATTGGTCGCTCATTCGTCTCGAAAAATCAAGGGGTCGGCCGAGGGGTGAAAATCTGTCGCACGCAACACCCGCACGACGTCGACCGCACCACCCACGGACGGGCTGATGCCAATGCCAAAATCCTTTCGCTCGGAGATTGTCCACCATGTTTCCAATGTTTTCAATGCATTGGTCGCTCATTCGTCTCGGAAAATCGAGGGGTCGGTCGAGGGGTGAAAATCTGCAGCACGCACCACCCGCACGACGTCGACCGAAGCACCCACAGACGGGCTGATGCCAATGCCAAAATCCTTTCGCTCGGTGATTGTCCAACATGTTTCCAACGTTTTCAACGCATTGGTCGCTCATTCGTCTCGAAAAATCAAGGGGTCGGTCGAGGGGTGAAAATCTTCCGCACGCACCTCCCGCACGACGTCGACCGCAGCACCCACGGACGGAGTGATGCCAATGCCACAATACTTTCGCACGGTGATTAACCAACATGTTTCCAACGTTTTCAATGCATTCGTCGCTCATTCGTATCGAAAAATCAAGGGGTCGGCCGAGGGGTGAAAATCTGCTGCACGGACCACCCGCACGAGGTCGACCGCAGCACCCACGGACGGGCTGACGCCGATACCAAAATCCTTTCGCTCGGTGATTGTCCACCATGTTTCCAACGTTTTCAATGCATTGGTCGCTCATTCGTCTCGAAAAATCGAGGGGTCGGTCGAGGGGTGAAAATCTGCCGCACGCACCTCCCGCACGACGTCGACCGCAGCACCCACGGACGGGCTGATGCCAATGCCAAAATCCTTTCGCTCGGTGATTGTCCAACATGTTTCCAACGTTTTCAATGCATTGGCCAAAATCCTTTCGCACGGTGATTGTCCAACATGTTTCCCACGTTTTCAATGCATCGGTCGCTCATTCGTCTCGAAAAATGAAGGGGCCGGTCGAGGGGTGAAAATCTGCCGCACGCACCACCCGCAAGACCTCGACCGCACCTCCCCCGGACGGGCTGATGCCAATGCCAAAATCGTTTCGTACGGTGATCGTCCAACATGTTTCCCACGTTTTCAATGCATTGTTCACTCATTCGTCTCCAAAAATGAAGGGGTCGGTCGAGGGGTGAAAATCTGCCGCACGCACCACACGTACGACCTCGACCGCACCACCCCCGGACGGGATGATGCCAATGCCAAAATCCATTCGCACGGTGATCGTCCGACATGTTTCCCACGTTTTCAACGCATTGGTCGCTCATTCGTCTCGAAAAATCAAGGGGTCGGTTGAGGGGTAAAAATCTGCCCTAGGCACCACCCGCACGACGTCGACCGCACCACCACCGGACGGGCTGATGCCAATGCCAAAATCCTTTCGCACGGTGATCATCCAACATGTTTCCCACGTTTTCAAGGCATTGGTCACTCATTCGTCTCGAAAAATGAAGGGGCCGGTCGAGGGGTGAAAATCTGTCGCACGCACCACCCGCACGACCTCGACCGCAACACCCTTGGACGGGCTGATGCCAATGCCGAAATCCATTCGCATGGTGATCGTCCGACATGTTTCCCACGTTTTCAACGCATTGGTCACTCATTCGTCTCGAGAAATCAAGGGGTCGGTCGAGGGGTGAAAATCTGTCGCACGCACCACCCGCACGGCGTCGACCGCACCACCACCGGACGGGTTGATGCCAATGCCAAAATCCTTTCGTACGTTGATCTTCCGACATGTTTCCCACGTTTTCAACGTATTGGTCGCTCATTCGTCTCGAAAAATCAAGGGGTCTGTCGAGGGGTGAAAATCTGCCGCACGCACCACCCGCACGACGTCAACCGCACCACCACCGGACGGGCTGATGCCAATGCCAAAATCCTTTCGCACGGTTTTTGTTCAACATGTTTCCCACGTTTTCAAGGCATTGGTCACTCATTCGTCTCGAAAAATGAAGGGGCCGGTCGAGGGGTGAAAATCTGCCGCACGCACCACCCGCACAACCTCGACCGCACCACCCTCGGACGGGCTGATGCCAATGCCGAAATCCAATCGCATGGTGATCGTCCGACATGTTTCACACGTTTTCAACGCATTGGTCACTCATTCGTCTCGAGAAATCAAGGAGTCGGTCGAGGGGTGAAAATCTGTCGCACGCACCACCCTAACGACGTCGGCCGCACCACCACCCGACGGGCTGATGCCAATGCCAAAATCCTTTCGCACGTTGATCTTCCGACATGTTTCCCACGTTTTCAACGCATTGGTCGCTCATTCGTCTCGAGAAATCAAGGGGTCGGTCGAGGGGTGAAAATCTGTCGCACGCACCACCCGCACGACGTCGACCGCACCACCACCCGACGGGCTGATGCCAATGCCAAAATCCTTTCGCACGTTGATCTTCCGACATGCTTCCCACGTTTTCAACGCATTGGTCGCTCATTCGTCTCGAAAAATCATGGGGTCGGTCGAGGGGTGAATATCTGCCGCACGCACCACCCGTAATACCTCGACCGCACCACCCCCGGACGACTGATGCCAATGCCAAAATCCATTCACACGGTGATCGTCCGAAATGTTTCCCACGTTTTCAACGCATTGGTCGCTGATTCGTCTCGAAAAATCAACGGGTCGGTCGAGGGGTGAAAATTTGCCGCACGCACCACCCGCACGACGTCGACCGCACCACCACCGGACGGGCTGATGCCAATGCCAAAATCCTTTCGCACGGTGATCGTCCAACATGTTTTCCACGTTTTCAAGGCATTGGTCACTCATTCGTCACGAAAAATGAAGGGGCCGGTCGAGGGGTGAAAATCTGCCGCACGCACCACCCGCACGACCTCGACCGCACCACCCCCGGACGGGCTGATGCCAATGCCAAAATCCTTTCGCATGGTGATCGTCCCACATGTTTCCCAAGTTTTCAATGCATTGGTCACTCATTCGTCTCGAAAAATGAAGGGGTCGGTCGAGGGGTGAAAATCTGCCGCACGCACCACCCGTACGACCTCGACCGCACCACCACCGGACGGGCTGATGCCAATGCCAAAATCCATTCGCACGGTGATCGTCCGACATGTTTCCCACTTTTTCAAGGCATTGGTCCCTCATTCGTCTCGAAAAATGAAAGGGCCGGTCGAGGGGTGAAAATCTGACGCACGCACCACCCGCACGACCTCGACCGCACCACCCCCGGACGGGCTGATGCCTATGCCAAAATCCATTCGCACGGTGATTGTCCGACATGTTTCCCACATTTTCAACGCATTGGTCGCTCATTCTTCTCGAAAAATCAAGGGGTCGGTCGAGGGGTGAAAATCTGCCGCACGCACCACCCGCACGACGTCGACCGCACCACCACCGGACGGGCTGATGCCAATGCCAAAATCCATTCGCGCGGTGATCGTCCGACATGTTTCCCACGTTTTCAACGCATTGGTCGCTCATTCGTCTCGCAAAATCAAGGGGTCGGTCGAGGGGTGAAAATCTGCCGCACGCACCACCCGCACGACGTCGACCGCACCACCACCGGATGGGCTGATGCCAATGCCAAAATCCATTCGCACGGTGATCGTCCGACATGTTTCCCACATTTTCAACGCATTGGTCGCTCATTCGTCTCGAAAAATCAAGGGGTCGGTCGAGGGGTGAAAATCTGCAGCACGCACCACCCGCACGACGTCGACCGCACCACCACCGGACGGGCTGATGCCAATGCCAAAATCCTTTCGCGCGTTGATTGTCTAACATGTTTCCCACGTTTTCAATGCATTGGTCGCTCATTCGTCTCGAAAAATGAAGGGGTCGGTCGAGGGGTGAAAATCTGCCGCACGCCCCACCCGCACGACGTCGACCGCACCACCCCCGGACGGGCTAATGCCAATGCCAAAATCCATTCGCACGGTGATCGTCCGACATGTTTCCCACGTTTTCAATGCATTGGTCGCTCATTCGTCTCGAAAAATAAAGGGGTCGGTCGAGGGTTGAAAATCTGTCGCACGCACCACCCGCACGACGTCGACCGCACCACCACCGGACGGGCTAATGCCAATGCCAAAATCCTTTCGCACGGTGATCGTCCAACATGTTTTCCACGTTTTCAAGGAATTGGTCACTCATTCGTCTCGAAAAATGAAGGGGCCGGTCGAGGGGTGAAAATCTGCCACACGCACCACCCGCACGACCTCGACCGCACCACCCCCGGACGGGCTGATGCCAATGCCAAAATCCTTTCGCATGGTGATCGTCCCACATGTTTCCCAAGTTTTCAATGCATTGGTCACTCATTCGTCTCGAAAAATGAAGGGGTCGGTCGAGGGGTGAAAATCTGCCGCACGCACCACCCGTACGACCTCGACCGCACCACCCCCGGACGGGCTAATGCCAATGCCAAAATCCATTCGCACGGTGATCGTCCGACATGTTTCCCACGTTTTCAACGCATTGGTCGCTCCTTCATCTCGAAAAATCAAGGGGTCGGTCGAAGGGTGAAAATCTGTCGCACGCACCACCCGCACGACGTCGACCGCACCACCACCGGACGGGCTGATGCCAATGCCAAAATCCTTTCGCACGTTGATCTTATGACATGTTTCCCACGTTTTCAACGCATTGGTCGCTCATTCGTCTCGAAAAATGAAGGGGTCGGTCGAGGGGTGAAAATCTGACGCACGCACCACCCGTACGACCTCGACCGCACCACCCCCGGACGGGCTGATGCCAATTGCAAAATCCATTCGCACGGTGATCTTCTGACATGTTTCCCACGTTTTCAACGCATTGGTCGCTCATTCGTCTCGAAAAATCAAGGGGTCGGTCGAGGGGTGAAAATCTGCCGCACGCACCACCCGCACGACGTCGACCGCACCACCACCGGACGGGCTGATGCCAATGCCAAAATCCATTCGCACGGTGATCGTCCGACATGTTTCCCACGTTTTCAACTCATTGGTCGCTCATTCGTCTCGAAAAATCAAGGGGTCGGTCGAGGGGTGAAAATCTGCCGCACGCACCACCCGCACGACGTCGACTGCACCACCACCGGACGGGCTGATGCCAATGCCAAAATCCTTTCGCACGTTGATTGTCCAACATGTTTCCCACGTTTTCAATGCATTGGTCGCTCATTCGTCTCGAAAAATGAAGGGGTCGGTCGAGGGGTGAAAATCTGCCGCACGCCCCACCCGCACGACGTCGACCGCACCACCCCCGGACGGGCTAATGCCAATGCGAAAATCCATTCGCACGGTGATCGTCCGACATGTTTCCCACGTTTTCAACGCATTGGTCGCTCTTTCGTCTCGAAAAATCAAGGGGTCGGTCGAGGGGTGAAAATCTGCCGCACGCACCACCCGCACGACGTCGACCGCACAACCACCGGACGGGCTAATGCCAATGCCAAAATCCTTTCGCACGGTGATCGTCCAACATGTTTTCCACGTTTTCAAGGCAATGGTCACTCATTCGTCACGAAAAATGAAGGGGCCGGTCGAGGGGTGAAAATATGCCGCACGCACCACCCGCACGACCTCGACCGCACCACCCCCGGACGGGCTGATGCCAATGCCAAAATCCTTTCGCATGGTGATCGTCCCACATGTTTCCCAAGTTTTCAATCCATTGGTCACTCATTCAACGCATTGGTCGCTCATTCGTCTCGAAAAATGAAGGGGTCGGTCGAGGGGTGAAAATCTGACGCACGCACCACCCGTACGACCTCGACCGCACCACCCCCGGACGGGCTGATGCCAATTGCAAAATCCATTCGCACGGTGATCTTCTGACATGTTTCCCACGTTTTCAACGCATTGGTCGCTCATTCGTCTCGAAAAATCAAGGGGTCGGTCGAGGGGTGAAAATCTGCCGCACGCACCACCCGCACGACGTCGACCGCACCACCACCGGACGGGCTGATGCCAATGCCAAAATCCATTCGCACGGTGATCGTCCGACATGTTTCCCACGTTTTCAACTCATTGGTCGCTCATTCGTCTCGAAAAATCAAGGGGTCGGTCGAGGGGTGAAAATCTGCCGCACGCACCACCCGCACGACGTCGACTGCACCACCACCGGACGGGCTGATGCCAATGCCAAAATCCTTTCGCACGTTGATTGTCCAACATGTTTCCCACGTTTTCAATGCATTGGTCGCTCATTCGTCTCGAAAAATGAAGGGGTCGGTCGAGGGGTGAAAATCTGCCGCACGCCCCACCCGCACGACGTCGACCGCACCACCCCCGGACGGGCTAATGCCAATGCCAAAATCCATTCCCACGGTGATCGTCCGACATGTTTCCCGCGTTTTCAACGCATTGGTCGCTCTTTCGTCTCGAAAAATCAAGGGGTCGGTCGAGGGGTGAAAATCTGCCGCACGCACCACCCGCACGACGTCGACCGCACAACCACCGGACGGGCTAATGCCAATGCCAAAATCCTTTCGCACGGTGATCGTCCAACATGTTTTCCACGTTTTCAAGGCAATGGTCACTCATTCGTCACGAAAAATGAAGGGGCCGGTCGAGGGGTGAAAATCTGCCGCACGCACCACCCGCACGACGTCGACCGCACCACCACCGGACGGGCTGATGCCAATGCCAAAATCCATTCGCGCGGTGATCGTCCGACATGTTTCCCACGTTTTCAACGCATTGGTCGCTCATTCGTCTCGCAAAATAAAGGGGTCGGTCGAGGGGTGAAAATCTGCCGCACGCACCACCCGCACGACGTCGACCGCACCACCACCGGATGGGCTGATGCCAATGCCAAAATCCATTCGCACGGTGATCGTCCGACATGTTTCCCACGTTTTCAACGCATTGGTCGCTCATTCGTCTCGAAAAATCAAGGGGTCGGTCGAGGGGTGAAAATCTGCAGCACGCACCACCCGCACGACGTCGACCGCACCACCACCGGACGGGCTGATGCCAATGCCAAAATCCTTTCGCGCGTTGATTGTCTAACATGTTTCCCACGTTTTCAATGCATTGGTCGCTCATTCGTCTCGAAAAATGAAGGGGTCGGTCGAGGGGTGAAAATCTGCCGCACGCCCCACCCGCACGACGTCGACCGCACCACCCCCGGACGGGCTAATGCCAATGCCAAAATCCATTCGCACGGTGATCGTCCGACATGTTTCCCACGTTTTCAATGCATTGGTCGCTCATTCGTCTCGAAAAATAAAGGGGTCGGTCGAGGGTTGAAAATCTGTCGCACGCACCACCCGCACGACGTCGACCGCACCACCACCGGACGGGCTAATGCCAATGCCAAAATCCTTTCGCACGGTGATCGTCCAACATGTTTTCCACGTTTTCAAGGAATTGGTCACTCATTCGTCTCGAAAAATGAAGGGGCCGGTCGAGGGGTGAAAATCTGCCACACGCACCACCCGCACGACCTCGACCGCACCACCCCCGGACGGGCTGATGCCAATGCCAAAATCCTTTCGCATGGTGATCGTCCCACATGTTTCCCAAGTTTTCAATGCATTGGTCACTCATTCGTCTCGAAAAATGAAGGGGTCGGTCGAGGGGTGAAAATCTGCCGCACGCACCACCCGTACGACCTCGACCGCACCACCCCCGGACGGGCTAATGCCAATGCCAAAATCCATTCGCACGGTGATCGTCCGACATGTTTCCCACGTTTTCAACGCATTGGTCGCTCCTTCATCTCGAAAAATCAAGGGGTCGGTCGAAGGGTGAAAATCTGTCGCACGCACCACCCGCACGACGTCGACCGCACCACCACCGGACGGGCTGATGCCAATGCCAAAATCCTTTCGCACGTTGATCTTATGACATGTTTCCCACGTTTTCAACGCATTGGTCGCTCATTCGTCTCGAAAAATGAAGGGGTCGGTCGAGGGGTGAAAATCTGACGCACGCACCACCCGTACGACCTCGACCGCACCACCCCCGGACGGGCTGATGCCAATTGCAAAATCCATTCGCACGGTGATCTTCTGACATGTTTCCCACGTTTTCAACGCATTGGTCGCTCATTCGTCTCGAAAAATCAAGGGGTCGGTCGAGGGGTGAAAATCTGCCGCACGCACCACCCGCACGACGTCGACCGCACCACCACCGGACGGGCTGATGCCAATGCCAAAATCCATTCGCACGGTGATCGTCCGACATGTTTCCCACGTTTTCAACTCATTGGTCGCTCATTCGTCTCGAAAAATCAAGGGGTCGGTCGAGGGGTGAAAATCTGCCTCACGCACCACCCGCACGACGTCGACTGCACCACCACCGGACGGGCTGATGCCAATGCCAAAATCCTTTCGCACGTTGATTGTCCAACATGTTTCCCACGTTTTCAATGCATTGGTCGCTCATTCGTCTCGAAAAATGAAGGGGTCGGTCGAGGGGTGAAAATCTGCCGCACGCCCCACCCGCACGACGTCGACCGCACCACCCCCGGACGGGCAAATGCCAATGCCAAAATCCATTCGCACGGTGATCGTCCGACATGTTTCCCACGTTTTCAACGCATTGGTCGCTCTTTCGTCTCGAAAAATCAAGGGGTCGGTCGAGGGGTGAAAATCTGCCGCACGCACCACCCGCACGACGTCGACCGCACAACCACCGGACGGGCTAATGCCAATGCCAAAATCCTTTCGCACGGTGATCGTCCAACATGTTTTCCACGTTTTCAAGGCAATGGTCACTCATTCGTCACGAAAAATGAAGGGGCCGGTCGAGGGGTGAAAATATGCCGCACGCACCACCCGCACGACCTCGACCGCACCACCCCCGGACGGGCTGATGCCAATGCCAAAATCCTTTCGCATGGTGATCGTCCCACATGTTTCCCAAGTTTTCAATCCATTGGTCACTCATTCAACGCATTGGTCGCTCATTCGTCTCGAAAAATGAAGGGGTCGGTCGAGGGGTGAAAATCTGACGCACGCACCACCCGTACGACCTCGACCGCACCACCCCCGGACGGGCTGATGCCAATTGCAAAATCCATTCGCACGGTGATCTTCTGACATGTTTCCCACGTTTTCAACGCATTGGTCGCTCATTCGTCTCGAAAAATCAAGGGGTCGGTCGAGGGGTGAAAATCTGCCGCACGCACCACCCGCACGACGTCGACCGCACCACCACCGGACGGGCTGATGCCAATGCCAAAATCCATTCGCACGGTGATCGTCCGACATGTTTCCCACGTTTTCAACTCATTGGTCGCTCATTCGTCTCGAAAAATCAAGGGGTCGGTCGAGGGGTGAAAATCTGCCGCACGCACCACCCGCACGACGTCGACTGCACCACCACCGGACGGGCTGATGCCAATGCCAAAATCCTTTCGCACGTTGATTGTCCAACATGTTTCCCACGTTTTCAATGCATTGGTCGCTCATTCGTCTCGAAAAATGAAGGGGTCGGTCGAGGGGTGAAAATCTGCCGCACGCCCCACCCGCACGACGTCGACCGCACCACCCCCGGACGGGCTAATGCCAATGCCAAAATCCATTCCCACGGTGATCGTCCGACATGTTTCCCGCGTTTTCAACGCATTGGTCGCTCTTTCGTCTCGAAAAATCAAGGGGTCGGTCGAGGGGTGAAAATCTGCCGCACGCACCACCCGCACGACGTCGACCGCACAACCACCGGACGGGCTAATGCCAATGCCAAAATCCTTTCGCACGGTGATCGTCCAACATGTTTTCCACGTTTTCAAGGCAATGGTCACTCATTCGTCACGAAAAATGAAGGGGCCGGTCGAGGGGTGAAAATCTGCCGCACGCACCACCCGCACGACGTCGACCGCACCACCACCGGACGGGCTGATGCCAATGCCAAAATCCATTCGCGCGGTGATCGTCCGACATGTTTCCCACGTTTTCAACGCATTGGTCGCTCATTCGTCTCGCAAAATCAAGGGGTCGGTCGAGGGGTGAAAATCTGCCGCACGCACCACCCGCACGACGTCGACCGCACCACCACCGGATGGGCTGATGCCAATGCCAAAATCCATTCGCACGGTGATCGTCCGACATGTTTCCCACGTTTTCAACGCATTGGTCGCTCATTCGTCTCGAAAAATCAAGGGGTCGGTCGAGGGGTGAAAATCTGCAGCACGCACCACCCGCACGACGTCGACCGCACCACCACCGGACGGGCTGATGCCAATGCCAAAATCCTTTCGCGCGTTGATTGTCTAACATGTTTCCCACGTTTTCAATGCATTGGTCGCTCATTCGTCTCGAAAAATGAAGGGGTCGGTCGAGGGGTGAAAATCTGCCGCACGCCCCACCCGCACGACGTCGACCGCACCACCCCCGGACGGGCTAATGCCAATGCCAAAATCCATTCGCACGGTGATCGTCCGACATGTTTCCCACGTTTTCAATGCATTGGTCGCTCATTCGTCTCGAAAAATAAAGGGGTCGGTCGAGGGTTGAAAATCTGTCGCACGCACCACCCGCACGACGTCGACCGCACCACCACCGGACGGGCTAATGCCAATGCCAAAATCCTTTCGCACGGTGATCGTCCAACATGTTTTCCACGTTTTCAAGGAATTGGTCACTCATTCGTCTCGAAAAATGAAGGGGCCGGTCGAGGGGTGAAAATCTGCCACACGCACCACCCGCACGACCTCGACCGCACCACCCCCGGACGGGCTGATGCCAATGCCAAAATCCTTTCGCATGGTGATCGTCCCACATGTTTCCCAAGTTTTCAATGCATTGGTCACTCATTCGTCTCGAAAAATGAAGGGGTCGGTCGAGGGGTGAAAATCTGCCGCACGCACCACCCGTACGACCTCGACCGCACCACCCCCGGACGGGCTAATGCCAATGCCAAAATCCATTCGCACGGTGATCGTCCGACATGTTTCCCACGTTTTCAACGCATTGGTCGCTCCTTCATCTCGAAAAATCAAGGGGTCGGTCGAAGGGTGAAAATCTGTCGCACGCACCACCCGCACGACGTCGACCGCACCACCACCGGACGGGCTGATGCCAATGCCAAAATCCTTTTGCACGTTGATCTTATGACATGTTTCCCACGTTTTCAACGCATTGGTCGCTCATTCGTCTCGAAAAATGAAGGGGTCGGTCGAGGGGTGAAAATCTGACGCACGCACCACCCGTACGACCTCGACCGCACCACCCCCGGACGGGCTGATGCCAATTGCAAAATCCATTCGCACGGTGATCTTCTGACATGTTTCCCACGTTTTCAACGCATTGGTCGCTCATTCGTCTCGAAAAATCAAGGGGTCGGTCGAGGGGTGAAAATCTGCCGCACGCACCACCCGCACGACGTCGACCGCACCACCACCGGACGGGCTGATGCCAATGCCAAAATCCATTCGCACGGTGATCGTCCGACATGTTTCCCACGTTTTCAACTCATTGGTCGCTCATTCGTCTCGAAAAATCAAGGGGTCGGTCGAGGGGTGAAAATCTGCCGCACGCACCACCCGCACGACGTCGACTGCACCACCACCGGACGGGCTGATGCCAATGCCAAAATCCTTTCGCACGTTGATTGTCCAACATGTTTCCCACGTTTTCAATGCATTGGTCGCTCATTCGTCTCGAAAAATGAAGGGGTCGGTCGAGGGGTGAAAATCTGCCGCACGCCCCACCCGCACGACGTCGACCGCACCACCCCTGGACGGGCTAATGCCAATGCCAAAATCCATTCGCACGGTGATCGTCCGACATGTTTCCCACGTTTTCAACGCATTGGTCGCTCTTTCGTCTCGAAAAATCAAGGGGTCGGTCGAGGGGTGAAAATCTGCCGCACGCACCACCCGCACGACGTCGACCGCACAACCACCGGACGGGCTAATGCCAATGCCAAAATCCTTTCGCACGGTGATCGTCCAACATGTTTTCCACGTTTTCAAGGCAATGGTCACTCATTCGTCACGAAAAATGAAGGGGCCGGTCGAGGGGTGAAAATATGCCGCACGCACCACCCGCACGACCTCGACCGCACCACCCCCGGACGGGCTGATGCCAATGCCAAAATCCTTTCGCATGGTGATCGTCCCACATGTTTCCCAAGTTTTCAATCCATTGGTCACTCATTCAACGCATTGGTCGCTCATTCGTCTCGAAAAATGAAGGGGTCGGTCGAGGGGTGAAAATCTGACGCACGCACCACCCATACGACCTCGACCGCACCACCCCCGGACGGGCTGATGCCAATTGCAAAATCCATTCGCACGGTGATCTTCTGACATGTTTCCCACGTTTTCAACGCATTGGTCGCTCATTCGTCTCGAAAAATCAAGGGGTCGGTCGAGGGGTGAAAATCTGCCGCACGCACCACCCGCACGACGTCGACCGCACCACCACCGGACGGGCTGATGCCAATGCCAAAATCCATTCGCACGGTGATCGTCCGACATGTTTCCCACGTTTTCAACTCATTGGTCGCTCATTCGTCTCGAAAAATCAAGGGGTCGGTCGAGGGGTGAAAATCTGCCGCACGCACCACCCGCACGACGTCGACTGCACCACCACCGGACGGGCTGATGCCAATGCCAAAATCCTTTCGCACGTTGATTGTCCAACATGTTTCCCACGTTTTCAATGCATTGGTCGCTCATTCGTCTCGAAAAATGAAGGGGTCGGTCGAGGGGTGAAAATCTGCCGCACGCCCCACCCGCACGACGTCGACCGCACCACCCCCGGACGGGCTAATGCCAATGCCAAAATCCATTCCCACGGTGATCGTCCGACATGTTTCCCACGTTTTCAACGCATTGGTCGCTCTTTCGTCTCGAAAAATCAAGGGGTCGGTCGAGGGGTGAAAATCTGCCGCACGCACCACCCGCACGACGTCGACCGCACAACCACCGGACGGGCTAATGCCAATGCCAAAATCCTTTCGCACGGTGATCGTCCAACATGTTTTCCACGTTTTCAAGGCAATGGTCACTCATTCGTCACGAAAAATGAAGGGGCCGGTCGAGGGGTGAAAATCTGCCGCACGCACCACCCGCACGACGTCGACCGCACCACCACCGGACGGGCTGATGCCAATGCCAAAATCCATTCGCGCGGTGATCGTCCGACATGTTTCCCACGTTTTCAACGCATTGGTCGCTCATTCGTCTCGCAAAATCAAGGGGTCGGTCGAGGGGTGAAAATCTGCCGCACGCACCACCCGCACGACGTCGACCGCACCACCACCGGATGGGCTGATGCCAATGCCAAAATCCATTCGCACGGTGATCGTCCGACATGTTTCCCACGTTTTCAACGCATTGGTCGCTCATTCGTCTCGAAAAATCAAGGAGTCGGTCGAGGGGTGAAAATCTGCAGCACGCACCACCCGCACGACGTCGACCGCACCACCACCGGACGGGCTGATGCCAATGCCAAAATCCTTTCGCGCCTTGATTGTCTAACATGTTTCCCACGTTTTCAATGCATTGGTCGCTCATTCGTCTCGAAAAATGAAGGGGTCGGTCGAGGGGTGAAAATCTGCCGCACGCCCCACCCGCACGACGTCGACCGCACCACCCCCGGACGGGCTAATGCCAATGCCAAAATCCATTCGCACGGTGATCGTCCGACATGTTTCCCACGTTTTCAATGCATTGGTCGCTCATTCGTCTCGAAAAATAAAGGGGTCGGTCGAGGGTTGAAAATCTGTCGCACGCACCACCCGCACGACGTCGACCGCACCACCACCGGACGGGCTAATGCCAATGCCAAAATCCTTTCGCACGGTGATCGTCCAACATGTTTTCCACGTTTTCAAGGAATTGGTCACTCATTCGTCTCGAAAAATGAAGGGGCCGGTCGAGGGGTGAAAATCTGCCACACGCACCACCCGCACGACCTCGACCGCACCACCCCCGGACGGGCTGATGCCAATGCCAAAATCCTTTCGCATGGTGATCGTCCCACATGTTTCCCAAGTTTTCAATGCATTGGTCACTCATTCGTCTCGAAAAATGAAGGGGTCGGTCGAGGGGTGAAAATCTGCCGCACGCACCACCCGTACGACCTCGACCGCACCACCCCCGGACGGGCTAATGCCAATGCCAAAATCCATTCGCACGGTGATCGTCCGACATGTTTCCCACGTTTTCAACGCATTGGTCGCTCCTTCATCTCGAAAAATCAAGGGGTCGGTCGAAGGGTGAAAATCTGTCGCACGCACCACCCGCACGACGTCGACCGCACCACCACCGGACGGGCTGATGCCAATGCCAAAATCCTTTCGCACGTTGATCTTATGACATGTTTCCCACGTTTTCAACGCATTGGTCGCTCATTCGTCTCGAAAAATGAAGGGGTCGGTCGAGGGGTGAAAATCTGACGCACGCACCACCCGTACGACCTCGACCGCACCACCCCCGGACGGGCTGATGCCAATTGCAAAATCCATTCGCACGGTGATCTTCTGACATGTTTCCCACGTTTTCAACGCATTGGTCGCTCATTCGTCTCGAAAAATCAAGGGGTCGGTCGAGGGGTGAAAATCTGCCGCACGCACCACCCGCACGACGTCGACCGCACCACCACCGGACGGGCTGATGCCAATGCCAAAATCCATTCGCACGGTGATCGTCCGACATGTTTCCCACGTTTTCAACTCATTGGTCGCTCATTCGTCTCGAAAAATCAAGGGGTCGGTCGAGGGGTGAAAATCTGCCGCACGCACCACCCGCACGACGTCGACTGCACCACCACCGGACGGGCTGATGCCAATGCCAAAATCCTTTCGCACGTTGATTGTCCAACATGTTTCCCACGTTTTCAATGCATTGGTCGCTCATTCGTCTCGAAAAATGAAGGGGTCGGTCGAGGGGTGAAAATCTGCCGCACGCCCCACCCGCACGACGTCGACCGCACCACCCCTGGACGGGCTAATGCCAATGCCAAAATCCATTCGCACGGTGATCGTCCGACATGTTTCCCACGTTTTCAACGCATTGGTCGCTCTTTCGTCTCGAAAAATCAAGGGGTCGGTCGAGGGGTGAAAATCTGCCGCACGCACCACCCGCACGACGTCGACCGCACAACCACCGGACGGGCTAATGCCAATGCCAAAATCCTTTCGCACGGTGATCGTCCAACATGTTTTCCACGTTTTCAAGGCAATGGTCACTCATTCGTCACGAAAAATGAAGGGGCCGGTCGAGGGGTGAAAATATGCCGCACGCACCACCCGCACGACCTCGACCGCACCACCCCCGGACGGGCTGATGCCAATGCCAAAATCCTTTCGCATGGTGATCGTCCCACATGTTTCCCAAGTTTTCAATCCATTGGTCACTCATTCAACGCATTGGTCGCTCATTCGTCTCGAAAAATGAAGGGGTCGGTCGAGGGGTGAAAATCTGACGCACGCACCACCCATACGACCTCGACCGCACCACCCCCGGACGGGCTGATGCCAATTGCAAAATCCATTCGCACGGTGATCTTCTGACATGTTTCCCACGTTTTCAACGCATTGGTCGCTCATTCGTCTCGAAAAATCAAGGGGTCGGTCGAGGGGTGAAAATCTGCCGCACGCACCACCCGCACGACGTCGACCGCACCACCACCGGACGGGCTGATGCCAATGCCAAAATCCATTCGCACGGTGATCGTCCGACATGTTTCCCACGTTTTCAACTCATTGGTCGCTCATTCGTCTCGAAAAATCAAGGGGTCGGTCGAGGGGTGAAAATCTGCCGCACGCACCACCCGCACGACGTCGACTGCACCACCACCGGACGGGCTGATGCCAATGCCAAAATCCTTTCGCACGTTGATTGTCCAACATGTTTCCCACGTTTTCAATGCATTGGTCGCTCATTCGTCTCGAAAAATGAAGGGGTCGGTCGAGGGGTGAAAATCTGCCGCACGCCCCACCCGCACGACGTCGACCGCACCACCCCCGGACGGGCTAATGCCAATGCCAAAATCCATTCCCACGGTGATCGTCCGACATGTTTCCCCCGTTTTCAACGCATTGGTCGCTCTTTCGTCTCGAAAAATCAAGGGGTCGGTCGAGGGGTGAAAATCTGCCGCACGCACCACCCGCACGACGTCGACCGCACAACCACCGGACGGGCTAATGCCAATGCCAAAATCCTTTCGCACGGTGATCGTCCAACATGTTTTCCACGTTTTCAAGGCAATGGTCACTCATTCGTCACGAAAAATGAAGGGGCCGGTCGAGGGGTGAAAATCTGCCGCACGCACCACCCGCACGACGTCGACCGCACCACCACCGGACGGGCTGATGCCAATGCCAAAATCCATTCGCGCGGTGATCGTCCGACATGTTTCCCACGTTTTCAACGCATTGGTCGCTCATTCGTCTCGCAAAATCAAGGGGTCGGTCGAGGGGTGAAAATCTGCCGCACGCACCACCCGCACGACGTCGACCGCACCACCACCGGATGGGCTGATGCCAATGCCAAAATCCATTCGCACGGTGATCGTCCGACATGTTTCCCACGTTTTCAACGCATTGGTCGCTCATTCGTCTCGAAAAATCAAGGAGTCGGTCGAGGGGTGAAAATCTGCAGCACGCACCACCCGCACGACGTCGACCGCACCACCACCGGACGGGCTGATGCCAATGCCAAAATCCTTTCGCGCCTTGATTGTCTAACATGTTTCCCACGTTTTCAATGCATTGGTCGCTCATTCGTCTCGAAAAATGAAGGGGTCGGTCGAGGGGTGAAAATCTGCCGCACGCCCCACCCGCACGACGTCGACCGCACCACCCCCGGACGGGCTAATGCCAATGCCAAAATCCATTCGCACGGTGATCGTCCGACATGTTTCCCACGTTTTCAATGCATTGGTCGCTCATTCGTCTCGAAAAATAAAGGGGTCGGTCGAGGGTTGAAAATCTGTCGCACGCACCACCCGCACGACGTCGACCGCACCACCACCGGACGGGCTAATGCCAATGCCAAAATCCTTTCGCACGGTGATCGTCCAACATGTTTTCCACGTTTTCAAGGAATTGGTCACTCATTCGTCTCGAAAAATGAAGGGGCCGGTCGAGGGGTGAAAATCTGCCACACGCACCACCCGCACGACCTCGACCGCACCACCCCCGGACGGGCTGATGCCAATGCCAAAATCCTTTCGCATGGTGATCGTCCCACATGTTTCCCAAGTTTTCAATGCATTGGTCACTCATTCGTCTCGAAAAATGAAGGGGTCGGTCGAGGGGTGAAAATCTGCCGCACGCACCACCCGTACGACCTCGACCGCACCACCCCCGGACGGGCTAATGCCAATGCCAAAATCCATTCGCACGGTGATCGTCCGACATGTTTCCCACGTTTTCAACGCATTGGTCGCTCCTTCATCTCGAAAAATCAAGGGGTCGGTCGAAGGGTGAAAATCTGTCGCACGCACCACCCGCACGACGTCGACCGCACCACCACCGGACGGGCTGATGCCAATGCCAAAATCCTTTCGCACGTTGATCTTATGACATGTTTCCCACGTTTTCAACGCATTGGTCGCTCATTCGTCTCGAAAAATGAAGGGGTCGGTCGAGGGGTGAAAATCTGACGCACGCACCACCCGTACGACCTCGACCGCACCACCCCCGGACGGGCTGATGCCAATTGCAAAATCCATTCGCACGGTGATCTTCTGACATGTTTCCCACGTTTTCAACGCATTGGTCGCTCATTCGTCTCGAAAAATCAAGGGGTCGGTCGAGGGGTGAAAATCTGCCGCACGCACCACCCGCACGACGTCGACCGCACCACCACCGGACGGGCTGATGCCAATGCCAAAATCCATTCGCACGGTGATCGTCCGACATGTTTCCCACGTTTTCAACTCATTGGTCGCTCATTCGTCTCGAAAAATCAAGGGGTCGGTCGAGGGGTGAAAATCTGCCGCACGCACCACCCGCACGACGTCGACTGCACCACCACCGGACGGGCTGATGCCAATGCCAAAATCCTTTCGCACGTTGATTGTCCAACATGTTTCCCACGTTTTCAATGCATTGGTCGCTCATTCGTCTCGAAAAATGAAGGGGTCGGTCGAGGGGTGAAAATCTGCCGCACGCCCCACCCGCACGACGTCGACCGCACCACCCCCGGACGGGCTAATGCCAATGCCAAAATCCATTCGCACGGTGATCGTCCGACATGTTTCCCACGTTTTCAACGCATTGGTCGCTCTTTCGTCTCGAAAAATCAAGGGGTCGGTCGAGGGGTGAAAATCTGCCGCACGCACCACCCGCACGACGTCGACCGCACAACCACCGGACGGGCTAATGCCAATGCCAAAATCCTTTCGCACGGTGATCGCCCAACATGTTTTCCACGTTTTCAAGGCAATGGTCACTCATTCGTCACGAAAAATGAAGGGGCCGGTCGAGGGGTGAAAATATGCCGCACGCACCACCCGCACGACCTCGACCGCACCACCCCCGGACGGGCTGATGCCAATGCCAAAATCCTTTCGCATGGTGATCGTCCCACATGTTTCCCAAGTTTTCAATCCATTGGTCACTCATTCGTCTCGAAAGATGAAAGGGTCGGTCGAGGGGTGAAAATCTGCCGCACGCACCACCCGTACGACCTCGACCGCACCACCCCCGGACAGGCTGATGCCAATGCCAAAATCCATTCGCACGGTGATCGTCCGACATGTTTCCCACGTTTTCAACGCATTGGTCGCTCATTCGTCTCGAAAAATCAAGGGGTCGGTCGAGGGGTGAAAATCTGACGCACGCACCACCCGTACGACCTCGACCGCACCACCCCCGGACGGGCTGATGCCAATGCCAAAATCCATTCGCACGGTGATCGTCCGACATGTTTCCCACGTTTTCAACGCATTGGTCGCTCATTCGTCTCGAAAAATCAAGGGGTCGGTCGAGGGGTGAAAATCTGACGCACGCACCACCCGTACGACCTTGACCACACCACCCCCGGACGGGCTGATGCCAATTGCAAAATCCATTTGCACGGTGATCTTCTGACATGTTTCCCACGTTTTCAACGCATTGGTCGCTCATTCGTCTCGAAAAATCAAGGGGTCGGTCGAGGGGTGAAAATCTGCCGCACGCACCACCCGCACGACGTCGACCGCACCCCCACCGGACGGGCTGATGCCAATGCCAAAATCCATTCGCACGGTGATCGTCCGACATGTTTCCCACGTTTTCAACGCATTGGTCGGTCATTCGTCTCGAAAAATCAAGGGGTCGGTCGAGGGGTGAAAATCTGCCGCACGCACCACCCGCACGACGTCGACCGCACCACCACCGGACGGGCTGATGCCAATGCCAAAATCCTTTCGCACGTTGATTGTCCAACATGTTTCCCACGTTTTCAATGCATTGGTCGCTCATTCGTCTCGAAAAATGTAGGGGTCGGTCGAGGGGTGAAAATCTGTCACACGCCCCACCCGCACGACGTCGACTGCACCACCCCCGGACGGGCTGATGCCAATGCCAAAATCCATTCGCACGGTGATCGTCCGACATGTTTCCCAAGTTTTCAACGCATTGGTCACTCATTCGTCTCGAAAAATCAAGGGGTCGGTCGAGGGGTGAAATTCTGCCGCACGCACTACCCGCACGACGTCGACCGCACCACCACCGGACGGGCTGATGCTAATGCCAAAATCCTTTCGCACGGTGATCGTCCAACATGTTTCCCACGTTTTCAAGGCATTGGTCACTCATTCGTCTCAAAAAATGAAGGGCCGGTCGAGGGGTGAAAATCAGCCGCACGCACCTCCCGCACGACGTCGACCTCACCACCCTCGGACGGGCTGATGCCAATGCCGAAATCCATTCGCATGGTGATCGTCCGACATGTTTCCCAAGTTTTCAACGCATTGGTCACTCATTCGTCTCGAGAAATCAAGGGGTCGGTCGAGGGTTGAAAATCGGTCGCACGCACCTCCCACACGACGTCGACCGCACCACCACTGGACGGGCTGATGCCAATGCCAAAATCCTTTCGCACGTTGATCTTCCGACATGTTTCCGACGTTTTCAACGCATTGGTCGCTCATTCGTCTCGAAAAGTCAAGGGGTCGGTCGAGGGGTAAAAATCTACCGCACGCACCACCCGCACGACGTCGACCGCACCAGCACCGGACGGGCTGGTGCCAATGCCAAATTCCTTTCGCACGTTGATTGTCCAACATGTTTCCCACATTTTCAATGCATTGGTCGCTCATTCGTCTCGAAAAATGATGGGGTCGGTCGAGTGGTGAAAATCTGCCGCACGCCCCACCCGCACGATGTCGACCGCACCACCGCCGGACGGGCTGATGCGAATGCCAAAATCCATTCGCACGGTGATCGTCCGACAAATTTTCCACGTTTTCAACGCATTGGTCACTCATTCGTCTTGAAAAATCAAGGGGTCGGTCGAGGAGTGAAAATCTGCCGCACGCACCACCAGCACGACGTCGACCGCACCACCACCGGACGGGCTGATGCCAATGCCAAAATCGTTTCGCACGGTGATCGTCCAACATGTTTCCCACTTTTTCAAGGCATTGGTCACTCATTCGTATCGAAAAATGAAAGGGCCGGTCGAGGGGTGAAAATCAGCCGCACGCACCACCCGCACGACCTCGACCGCACCACCCTCGGACGGGCTGATGCCAATGCCGAAATCCATTCGCATGGTGATCGTCCGACATGTTTCCCACGTTTTCAACGCATTGGTCACTCATTCGTCTCGAGAAATCAAGGGGTCGGTCAAGGGGTGAAAATCTGTCGCACGCACGACCCACACGACGTCGACCGCACCACCACCGGACGGGCTGATGCCAATGCCAAAATCCTTTAGCACGTTGATCTTCCGACATGTTTCCCACGTTTTCAACGCATTGGTCGCTCCTTCATTTCGAAAAATCAAGGGGTCGGTCGAGGGGTGAAAATCTGTCGCACGCACCACCCGCACGACGTCGACCGCACCACCACCGGACGGGCTGATGCCAATGCCAAAATCCTTTCGCACGTTGATCTTCCGACATGTTTCCCCCGTTTTCAACGCATTGGTCGCTCATTCGTCTCGAAAAATCAAGGGGTCGGTCGAGCGGTGAATATCTGTCGCACGCACCACCCGCACGGCGTCGACTGCACCACCCCTGGACAGGCTGATGCGAATGCCAAAATCCATTCGCACGGTGATCGTCCAACACGTTTCCCACATTTTCAATGCATTGGTCACTCATTCGTCTCGTAAAATGAAGGGGCCGGTCGAGGGGTGAATATCTGCCGCACGCACCACCCGCACGACCTCGACCGCACCACACCCGGACGGGCTGATGCCAATGCCAAAATCCTTTCGCACGGTGATCGTCCAACATGTTTCCCACGTTTTCAATGCATTGGTCACTCATTCGTCTTGAAAAATGAATGGGTCGGTCGAGGGGTGAAAATCTGCCGCACGCACCACCCGTACGACCTCGACCGCACCACCCCCGGACGGGCTGATGCCAATGCCAAAATCCATTCGCAAGGTGATCGTCCGACATGTTTCACACGTTTTCAACGCATTGGTCGCTCATTCGTCTCGAAAAATGAACGGGTCGGTCGAGGGGTGAAAATCTGCCGCACGCACCACCCGTACGACCTCGACCGCACCACCCCCGGACGGGCTGATGCCAATGCCAAAATCCATTCGCACGGTGATCGTCCGACATGTTTCCCACATTTTCAACGCATTGGTCGCTCATTCGCCTCGAAAAATCAAGGGGTCGGTCGAGGGGTGAAAATCTGCCGCACGCACCACCCGCACGACGTCGACCGCACCACGACCGGACGGGCTGATGCCAATGCCAAAATCCATTCGCACAGTGATCGTCCAAGATGTTTCCCACGTTTTCAAGGCATTGGTCACTCATTCGTCTCGAAAAATGAAGGGGCCGGTCGAGGGGTGAAAATCTACCGCACGCACCACCCGCACGACCTCGACCTCACCAACCTCGGACGGGCTGATACCAATGCCGAAATCCATTCGCATGGTGATCGTCCGACATGTTTCCCACGTTTTCAAGGCATTGGTCACTCATTCGTCTCGAGAAATCAAGGGGTCGGTCGAGGGGTGAAAATCGGTCGCACGCACCACCCGCACGACGTCGACCGCACCACCACTGGACGGGCTGATGCCAATGCCAAAATCCTTTCGCACGTTGATCTTCCGACATGTTTCCCACGTTTTCAACGCATTGGTCGCTCATTCGTCTCGAAAAATCAAGGTGTCGGTCGAGGGGTGAAAATCTGTCGAACGCTCCACCCGTACGACCTCGACCGCACCACCCCCGGACGGGCTGATGCCAATGCAAAAATCCATTCGCACGGTGATCTTCTGACATGTTTCTCACGTTTTCAACGCATTGTTCGCTTATTCGTCTCGAAAAATCAAGGGGTCGGTCGAGGGGTGAAAATCTGCCGCACGCACCACCCTTACGACGTCGACCGCACCACCACCGGACGTCTGATGCCAATGCCAAAATCCTTTCGCACGTTGATTGTCCAACATGTTTCCCACGTTTTCAATGCATTGGTCACTTATTCGTCTCGAAAGATGAAAGGGTCGGTCGAGGGGTGAAAATCTGCCGAACGCACCACCCGCACGACGTCGACCGCACCACCCCCGGACGGGCTGATGCCAATGCAAAAATCCTTTCACACGGTGAAATTCCGACATGTTTCCCACGTTTTCAATGCATTGGTCGCTCATTCGTCTCGAAAAATCAAGGGGTCGGTCGAGGGGTTAAAATCGGCCGCACGGACCACCCGCACGACGTCGACCGCATCACCACCGGACGGGCTGATGCCAATGCCAAAATCCTTTCGCACGTTGATTGTCCAAGATGTTTCCCACGGTTTCAAGGCATTGGTCACACATTCGTCTCGAAAAATGAAGGAGCCGGTCGAGGGGTGAAAATCTGCCGCACGCACCACCCGCACGACGTCGACCGCACCACCCCCGGATGGGCTGATGCCAATGCCAAAATCCATTCGCACGGTGATCGTCCGACATGTTTCCCACGTTTTCAACGCATTGGTCACTCATTCGTCTCGAAAAATCAAGGGGTCGGTCGAGGAGTGAAAATCTGCCGCACGCACCACCCGCACGACGTCGACCGCACCACCACCGGACGGGCTGATGCCAATGCCAAAATCGTTTTGCACGGTGATCGTCCAACATGTTTCCCACGTTTTCAAGGCATTGGTCACTCATTCGTCTCGAAAAATGAACGGGCCGGTCGAGGGGTGAAAATCTGCTGCACGAACCACCCGCACGACCTCGACCGCACCACCCTCGGACGGGCTGATGCCAATACCAAAATCCATTCTCAGGGTGATCGTCCGACATGTTTCCCACGTTTTCAACGCATTGGTCACTCATTCGTCTCGAAAAATGAAGGGGCCGGTCGAGGGGTGAAAATCAGCCGCACGCACCTCCCGCACGACCTCGACCGAACCACCCTCAGACGGGCTGATGCCAATGCCGAAATCCATTCGCATGGTGATCGTCCGACATGTTTCCCAAGTTTTCAACGCATTGGTCACTCATTCGTCTCGATAAATCAAGGCGTCGGTCGAGGGGTGAAAATCGGTCGCACGCACCACCCGCACGACGTCGACCGCACCACCACTAGACGGGCTGATGCCAATGCCAAAATCCTTTCGCACGTTGATCTTCCGACATGTTTCCCACGTTTTCAACGCATTGGTCGCTCATTCGTCTCGAAAAATCAAGGTGTCGGTCGAGGGGTGAAAATCTGTCGAACGCTCCACCCGTACGACCTCGACCGCACCACCCCCGGACGGGCTGATGCCAATGCAAAAATCCATTCGCACGGTGATCGTCTGACATGTTTCTCACGTTTTCAACGCATTGTTCGCTTATTCGTCTCGAAAAATCAAGGGGTCGGTCGAGAGGTGAAAATCTGCCGCACGCACCACCCGCACGACGTCGACCGCACCACCACCGGACGGGCTGATGCCAATGCCAAAATCCTTTCGCACGTTGATTGTCCAACATGTTTCCCACGTTTTCAATGCATTGGTCACTTATTCGTCTCGAAAGATGAAAGGGTCGGTCGAGGGGTGAAAATCTGCCGAACGCACCACCCGCACGACGTCGACCGCACCACCCCCGGACGGGCTGATGCCAATGCAAAAATCCTTTCACACGGTGAAATTCTGACATGTTTCCCACGTTTTCAATGCATTGGTCGCTCATTCGTCTCGAAAAATCAAGGGGTCGGTCGTGGGGTGAAAATCGGCCGCACGGACCACCCGCACGACGTCGACCGCATCACCACCGGACGGGCTGATGCGAATGCCAAAATCCTTTCGCACGTTGATTGTCCAAGATGTTTCCCACGGTTTCAAGGCATTGGTCACACATTCGTCTCGAAAAATGAAGGAGCCGGTCGAGGGGTGAAAATCTGCCGCACGCACCACCCGCACGACGTCGACCGCACCACCCCCGGACGGGCTGATGCCAATGCCAAAATCCATTCGCACGGTGATCGTCCGACATGTTTCCCACGTTTTCAACGCATTGGTCACTCATTCGTCTCGAAAAATCAAGGGGTCGGTCGAGGAGTGAAAATCTGCCGCACGCACCACCCGCACGACGTCGACCGCACCACCACCGGACGGACTGATGCCAATGCCAAAATCGTTTTGCACGGTGATCGTCCAACATGTTTCCCACGTTTTCAAGGCATTGGTCACTCATTCGTCTCGAAAAATGAACGGGCCGGTCGAGGGGTGAAAATCTGCCGCACGCACTACCCGCACGACCTCGACCGCACCACCCTCGGACGGGCTGATGCCAATACCAAAATCCATTCTCAGGGTGATCGTCCGACATGTTTCCCACGTTTTCAACGCATTGGTCACTCATTCGTCTCGAAAAATGAAGGGGCCGGTCGAGGGGTGAAAATCAGCCGCACGCACCTCCCGCACGACCTCGACCGAACCACCCTCGGACGGGCTGATGCCAATGCCGAAATCCATTCGCATGGTGATCGTCCGACATGTTTCCCAAGTTTTCAACGCATTGGTCACTCATTCGTCTCGATAAATCAAGGTGTCGGTCGAGGGGTGAAAATCGGTCGCACGCACCACCCGCACAACGTCGACCGCACCACCACTAGACGGGCTGATGCCAATGCCAAAATCCTTTCGCACGTTGATCTTCCGACATGTTTCCCACGTTTTCAACGCATTGGTCGCTCATTCGTCTCGAAAAATCAAGGTGTCGGTCGAGGGGTGAAAATCTGTCGAACGCACCACCCGTACGACGTCGACCGCACCACCACCGGACGGGCTGATGCCAATGCCAAAATCGTTTCGCACGTTGATCGTCCAACATGTTTCCCACGTTTTCAAGGCATTGGTCACTCATTCGTCTCGAAAAATGAACGGGCCGGTCGAGGGGTGAAAATCTGCCGCACGCACCACCCGCACGACCTCGACCGCACCACCCTCGGACGGGCTGATGCCAATACCAAAATCCATTCTCAGGGTGATCGTCCGACATGTTTCCCACGTTTTCAACGCATTGGTCACTCATTCGTCTCGAAAAATGAAGGGGCCGGTCGAGGGGTGAAAATCAGCCGCACGCACCTCCCGCACGACCTCGACCGAACCACCCTCGGACGGGCTGATGCCAATGCCGAAATCCATTCGCATGGTGATCGTCCGACATGTTTCCCAAGTTTTCAACGCATTGGTCACTCATTCGTCTCGATAAATCAAGGTGTCGGTCGAGGGGTGAAAATCGGTCGCACGCACCACCCGCACGACGTCGACCGCACCACCACTAGACGGGCTGATGCCAATGCCAAAATCCTTTCGCACGTTGATCTTCCGACATGTTTCCCACGTTTTCAATGCATTGGTCGCTCATTCGTCTCGAAAAATCAAGGTGTCGGTCGAGGGGTGAAAATCTGTCGAACGCACCACCCGTACGACGTCGACCGCACCACCACCGGACGGGCTGATGCCAATGCCAAAATCGTTTCGCTAGTTGATCGTCCAACATGTTTGCCACGTTTTCAAGGCATTGGTCACACATTCGTCTCGAAAAATGAACGGGCCGGTCGAGGGGTGAAAATCTGCCGCACGCACCACCCGCACGACCTCGACCGCACCACCCTCGGACGGGCTGATGCCAATACCAAAATCCATTCTCATGGTGATCGTCCGACATGTTTCGCACGTTTTCAACGCATTGGTCACTCATTCGTCTCGAGAGATCAAGGGGTCGGTCGAGGGGTAAAAATCTGTCGCACGCACCACCCACACGACGTCGACCGCACCACCACCGGACGGGCTGATGCCAATGACAAAATCCTTTCGCACGTTGATCTTTCGACATGTTTCCCACGTTTTCAACGTATTGGTCGCTCCTTCGTCTCGAAAAATCAAGGGGTCGGTCGAGGGGTGAAAATCTGCCGCACGCACCACCCGCACGACGTCGACCGCACCACCGCCGGAGGGGCTGATGCCAATTCCAAAATCCATTTGCACGGTGATCGTCCAACATGTTTCCCACGTTGTCAACGCATTGGTCACTCATTCGTCTCGAAAAATCAAGGGGTCGGTCGAGGGGTGAAAATCTGCTGCACGCACCACCCGCACGACGTCGACCGCACCACCACCGGACGGGCTGATGCCAATGCCAAAATCCTTTCGCACGTTGATTGTCCAACATATTCCCCACGTTTTCAATGCATTGGTCGCTCATTCGTCTCGAAAAATGAAGGGGTCGGTCGAGGGGTGAAAAAAAGCCGCACCCACCACCCGCACGACGTCGACCGCACCACCGCCGGATGGGCTGATGGCAATGCCAAAATCCATTCGCACGGTGATCGTCCAACATGTTTCCCACGTTTTCAACGCATTGGTCACTCATTCGTCTCGAAAAATCAAGGGGTCGGACGAGGGCTGAAAATCTGCCGCACGCACCACCCGCACGACGTCGACCGCACCACCACCGGACGGGCTGATGCCAATGCCAAAATCCTTTCGTACGTTGATTGTCCAACATGTTTCCCACGATTTCAATTCATTGGTCGCTCATTCGTCTCGAAAAATGAAGGAGTCCGTCGAGAGGTGAAAATCTGCCTTACGCACCACCCGCACGACGTAGACCGCACCACCGCCGTACGGGCTGATGCCAATGCCAAAATCCATTCGCACGGTGATCGTCCGACATGTTTCCCACGGTTTCAACGAATTGGTCACTCATTCGTCTCGAAAAATCAAGGGGTCGGTCGAGGGGTGAAAATCTGCCGCACGCACCACCCGCACGACGTCGAACGCATCACCACCGGACGGGCTGATGCCAATTCCAAAATCCTTTCGCACGGTGATCGTCCAACATGTTTCCCACATTTTCAAGGCATTGGTCACTCATTCGTCTCGAAAAATGAAGGGGCCGGTCGAGGGGTGAAAATCTGCCGCACGCACCACCCGCAGGACCTCGACCGCACAACCACCGGACGGGCTGATGCCAATGCAAAAATCCTTTCGCACGTTGATTGTCCAACATGTTTCCCACGTTTTCAATGCATTGGTCGCTCATTCTTCTCGAAAAATCAAGGGGTCGGTCGAGGGGTGAAAATCTGCCGCACGCACCACCCGCACGACGTCGACCGCACCACCACCGGACGGGGTATGATGCCAATGCCAAAATCCTTTCGCACGTTGATTGTCCAACATGTCTCTCACGTTTTCAATGCATTGGTCACTCATTCGTCTCGAAAAATGAAGGGGTCGGTCGAGGGGTGAAAATCTGCCGCACGCACCACCCACACGACGTCGACCGCACCACCCCCGGACGGGCTGATGCCAATGCCAAAATCCTTTCTCACGGTGATTGTCCGACATGTTTCCCACGTTTTCAATGCATTGGTCGCTCATTCGTCTCGAAAAATGATGGGGTCGGTCGAGGGGTTAAAATCGGTCGCACGCACCACCCGCACGACGTCGACCGCACCACCAACGGACGGGCTGATGCCAATGCCAAAATCCTTTCGCACTTCGATTATCCAACATGTTTCCCACGGTTTAAAGGCATTGGTCACTCATTCGTCTCGAAAAATGAAAGGGCCGGTCGAGGGGTGAAAATCTGCCACACGCACCACCCGCTCGGCGTCGACCGCACCACCTCCGGACGGGCTGATGCGAATGCCAAAATCCTTTCGTACGGTGATCGTCCAAAATGTTTCCCACGTTTTCAATGCATTGGTTAATCATTCGTCTCGAAAAATGAAGGGGCCGGTCGATAGGTGAAAATCTGCCGCACGCACCACCCGCACGACCTCGACCTCACCACCCCCGGACGGGCTGATGCCAATGCCAAAATCCTTTCCCACGGTGATCGTCCAACATGTTTCACACGTTTTCAATGCATTGGTCACTCATTCGTCTCGAAAAATAACGGGGTCGGTCGTGGGGTGAAAATCTGCCGCACGCACCACCCGTACGACCTCGACCGCTCCACCCCCGGACGGTGATCGTCCGACATGTTTCCCACATTTTCAACGCATTGGTCGCTCATTCGTCTCGAAAAATCAAGGGGTCGGTCGAGGGGTGAAAATCTGCCGCACCCACCACCCGTACGACCTCGACCGTACCACCCCCGGACGGGCTGATGCCAATGCCAAAATCCATTCGCACGGTGATCGTCCGACATGTTTCCCACGTTTTCAACGCATTGGCCACTCATTCGTCTCGAAAAATCAAGGGGTCGGTCGAGGGGTGAAAATCTGCCGCACGCACCACCCGCACGACGTCGACCGCACCACCACCGGACGGGCTGATGCCAATGCCAAAATCCTTTCGCATGTTGATCTTCCGACATGTTTCCCACGTTTTCAACTCATTGGTCGCTCATTCGTCTCGAAAAATCAAGGGGTCGGTCAAGGGGTGAATATCTGCCGCACGCACCACTCGCACGGCGTCGACCGCACCACCCACGGACGGGCTGATGCGAATGCCAAAATCCTTTCGCACGGTGATCGTCCAACATGTTTCCCACGTTTTCAATGTATTGGTCACTCATTCGTCTCGAAAAATGAAGGGGCCGGTCGAGGGGTGAAAATGTGCCGCACGCACCACCCGCACGACCTCGACCGCACCACCCCCGGACGGGCTGATGCCAATGCCAAAATCCTTTCCCACGGTGATCGTCCAAAATGTTTCCCACGTTTTCAATGCATTGGTCACTCATTCGTCTCGAGAAATCAAGGGGTCGGTCGAGGGGTGAAAATCGGTCGCACGCACCACCCGCACGACGTCGACCGCACCACCACTGGACGGGCTGATGCCAATGCCAAAATCCTTTCGCACGTTGATCTTCCGACATGTTTCCCACGTTTTCAACGCATTGGTCGCTCATTCGTCTCGAAAAATCAAGGTGTCGGTCGAGGGGTGAAAATCTGTCGAACGCTCCACCCGTACGACCTCGACCGCACCACCCCCGGACGGGCTGATGCCAATGCAAAAATCCATTCGCACGGTGATCTTCTGGCATGTTTCTCACGTTTTCAACGCATTGTTCGCTTATTCGTCTCGAAATATCAAGGGGTCGGTCGAGGGGTGAAAATCTGCCGCACGCACCACCCGCACGACGTCGACCGCACCACCACCGGACGGGCTGATGCCAATGCAAAAATCCTTTCGCACGTTGATTGTCCAACATGTTTCCCACGTTTTCAATGCATTGGTCACTTATTCGTCTCGAAAGATGAAAGGGTCGGTCGAGGGGTGAAAATCTGCCGAACGCACCACCCGCACGACGTCGACCGCACCACCCCCGGACGGGCTGATGCCAATGCAAAAATCCTTTCACACGGTGAAATTCCGACATGTTTCCCACGTTTTCAATGCATTGGTCGCTCATTCGTCTCGAAAAATCAAGGGGTCGGTCGAGGGGTGAAAATCGGCCGCACGGACCACCCGCACGACGTCGACCGCATCACCACCGGACGGGCTGATGCCAATGCCAAAATCCTTTCGTACGTTGATTGTCCAAGATGTTTCCCACGGTTTCAAGGCATTGGTCACACATTCGTCTCGAAAAATGAAGGAGCCGGTCGAGGGGTGAAAATCTGCCGCACGCACCACCCGCACGACGTCGACCGCACCACCCCCGGACGGGCTGATGCCAATGCCAAAATCCATTCGCACGGTGATCGTCCGACATGTTTCCCACGTTTTCAACGCATTGGTCACTCATTCGTCTCGAAAAATCAAGGGGTCGGTCGAGGAGTGAAAATCTGCCGCACGCACCACCCGCACGACGTCGACCGCACCACCACCGGACGGGCTGATGCCAATGCCAAAATCATTTTGCACGGTGATCGTCCAACATGTTTCCCACGTTTTCAAGGCATTGGTCACTCATTCGTCTCGAAAAATGAACGGGCCGGTCGAGGGGTGAAAATCTGCCGCACGCACCACCCGCACGACCTCGACCGCACCACCCTCGGACGGGCTGATGCCAATACCAAAATCCATTCTCAGGGTGATCGTCCGACATGTTTCCCACGTTTTCAACGCATTGGTCACTCATTCGTCTCGAAAAATGAAGGGGCCGGTCGAGGGGTGAAAATCAGCCGCACGCACCTCCCGCACGACCTCGACCGAACCACCCTCGGACGGGCTGATGCCAATGCCGAAATCCATTCGCATGGTGATCGTCCGACATGTTTCCCAAGTTTTCAACGCATTGGTCACTCATTCGTCTCGATAAATCAAGGCGTCGGTCGAGGGGTGAAAATCGGTCGCACGCACCACCCGCACGACATCGACCGCACCACCACTAGACGGGCTGATGCCAATGCCAAAATCCTTTCGCACGTTGATCTTCCGACATGTTTCCCACGTTTTCAACGCATTGGTCGCTCATTCGTCTCGAAAAATCAAGGTGTCGGTCGAGGGGTGAAAATCTGTCGAACGCACCACCCGTACGACGTCGACCGCACCACCACCGGACGGGCTGATGCCAATGCCAAAATCGTTTCGCACGGTGATCGTCCAACATGTTTGCCACGTTTTCAAGGCATTGGTCACACATTCGTCTCGAAAAATGAACGGGCCGGTCGAGGGGTGAAAATCTGCCGCACGCACCACCCGCACGACCTCGACCGCACCACCCTCGGACGGGCTGATGCCAATACCAAAATCCATTCTCATGGTGATCGTCCGACATGTTTCCCACGTTTTCAACGCATTGGTCACTCATTCGTCTTGAGAGATCAAGGGGTCGGTCGAGGGGTGAAAATCTGTCGCACGCACCACCCACACGACGTCGACCGCACCACCACCGGACGGGCTGATGCCAATGCCAAAATCCTTTCGCACGTTGATCTTTCGACATGTTTCCCACGTTTTCAACGTATTGGTCGCTCCTTCGTCTCGAAAAATCAAGGGGTCGGTCGAGGGGTGAAAATCTGCCGCACGCACCACCCGCACGACGTCGACCGCACCACCGCCGGAGGGGCTGATGCCAATTCCAAAATCCATTCGCACGGTGATCGTCCAACATGTTTCCCACGTTGTCAACGCATTGGTCACTCATTCGTCTCGAAAAATCAAGGGGTCGGTCGAGGGGTGAAAATCTGCCGCACGCACCACCCGCACGACGTCGACCGCACCACCACCGGACGGGCTGATGCCAATGCCAAAATCCTTTCGTACGTTGATTGTCCAACATGTTTCCCACGTTTTCAATTCATTGGTCGCTCATTCGTCTCGAAAAATGAAGGGGTCCGTCGAGAGGTGAAAATCTGCCGCACGCACCACCCGCACGACGTAGACCGCACCACCGCCGTACGGGCTGATGCCAATGCCAAAATCCATTCGCACGGTGATCGTCCGACATGTTTCCCACGGTTTCAACGAATTGGTCACTCATTCGTCTCGAAAAATCAAGGGGTCGGTCGAGGGGTGAAAATCTGCCGCACGCACCACCTGCACGACGTCGAACGCACCACCACCGGACGGGCTGATGCCAATTCCAAAATCCTTTCGCACGGTGATCGTCCAACATGTTTCCCACATTTTCAAGGCATTGGTCACTCATTCGTCTCGAAAAATGAAGGGGCCGGTCGAGGGGTGAAAATCTGCCGCACGCACCACCCGCAGGACCTCGACCGCACAACCACCGGACGGGCTGATGCCAATGCCAAAATCCTTTCGCACGTTGATTGTCCAACATGTTTCCCACGTTTTCAATGCATTGGTCGCTCATTCTTCTCGAAAAATCAAGGGGTCGGTCGAGGGGTGAAAATCTGCCGCACGCACCACCCGCACGACGTCGACCGCACCACCACCGGACGGGGTAAGATGCCAATGCCAAAATCCTTTCGCACGTTGATTGTCCAACATGTCTCTCACGTTTTCAATGCATTGGTCACTCATTCGTCTCGAAAAATGAAGGGGTCGGTCGAGGGGTGAAAATCTGCCGCACGCACCACCCACACGACGTCGACCGCACCACCCCCGGACGGGCTGATGCCAATGCCAAAATCCTTTCGCACGGTGATTGTCCGACATGTTTCCCACGTTTTCAATGCATTGGTCGCTCATTCGTCTCGAAAAATGATGGGGTCGGTCGAGGGGTTAAAATCGGTCGCACGCACCACCCGCACGACGTCGACCGCACCACCAACGGACGGGCTGATGCCAATGCCAAAATCCTTTCGCACTTCGATTATCCAACATGTTTCCCACGGTTTAAAGGCATTGGTCACTCATTCGTCTCGAAAAATGAAAGGGCCGGTCGAGGGGTGAAAATCTGCCGCACGCACAACCCGCACGACTTCGACCGCACCACCCCCGGACGGGCTGATGCCAATGCCAAAAACCATTCGCACGGTGATCGTCCGACATGTTTCCCACGTTTTCAACGAATTGGTCACTCATTTGTCTCGAAGAATCAAGGGGTCGGTCGAGGGGAGAAAATCTGTCGCACGCACAACCCGCATGACGTCGACCGCACCACCACCGGACGGGCTGATGCCAATGCCAAAATCCTTTCGCACGTTGATTGTCTAACATGTTCCCCACGTTTTCAAAGCATTGGTCGCTCATTCGTCTCGAAAAATGAAGGGGTCGGTCGAGGGGTGAAAATCTGCCGCACGCACCACCCGTACGACCTCGACCGCACCACCCCCGGACGGGCTGATGCCAATGCCAAAATCCATTCGCACGGTGATCGTCCGACATGTTTCCCACATTTTCAACGCATTGGTCACACATTCGTCTCGAAAATTCAAGGGGTCGGTCGAGGGGTGAAAATCTGCCGCACGCACCACCCGCACGACGTCGACCGCACCACCACCGGACGGGCTGATGCCAATGCCAAAATCCTTTCGCACTTTGATTGTCCAACATGTTCCCCACGTTTTCAAAGCATTGGTCGCTCATTCGTCTCGAAAAATGAAGGGGTCGGTCGAGGGGTGAAAATCAGTCGCACGCATCACCCGCACGACGTCGACCGCACCACCACCGGACGGGCTGATGCCAATGCCAAAATCCTTTCGCACGTTGATCTTCCGACATGTTATCCACGTTTTCAACGCGTTGGTCGCTCATTCGTCTCGAAAAATCAAGGGGTCGGTTGAGGGGTGAATATCTGCCGCACGCACCACCCGCACGGCGTCGACCGCACCACCTCCGGACGGGCTGATGCGAATGCCAAAATCCTTTCGTACGGTGATCGTCCAAAATGTTTCCCACGTTTTCAATGCATTGGTCAATCATTCGTCTCGAAAAATGAAGGGGCCGGTCGAGGGGTGAAAATCTGCCGCACGACCTCGACCGCACCACCCCCGGACGGGCTGATGCCAATGCCAAAATCCTTTCCCACGGTGATCGTCCAACATGTTTCACACGTTTTCAATGCATTGGTCACTCATTCGTCTCGAAAAATAACGGGGTCGGTCGTGGGGTGAAAATCTGCCGCACGCACCACCCGTACGACCTCGACCGCTCCACCCCCGGACGGTGATCGTCCGACATGTTTCCCACATTTTCAACGCATTGGTCGCTCATTCGTCTCGAAAAATGAAGGGGTCGGTCGAGGGGTGAAAATCTGCCGCACCCACCACCCGTAGGACCTCGACCGTACCACCCCCGGACGGGCTGATGCCAATGCCAAAATCCATTCGCACGGTGATCGTCCGACATGTTTCCCACGTTTTCAACGCATTGGCCACTCATTCGTCTCGAAAAATCAAGGGGTCGGTCGAGGGGTGAAAATCTGCCGCACGCACCACCCGCACGACGTCGAACGCACCACCACCGGACGGGCTGATGCCAATTCCAAAATCCTTTCGCACGGTGATCGTCCAACATGTTTCCCACATTTTCAAGGCATTGGTCACTCATTCGTCTCGAAAAATGAAGGGGCCGGTCGAGGGGTGAAAATCTGCCGCACGCACCACCCGCAGGACCTCGACCGCACAACCACCGGACGGGCTGATGCCAATGCCAAAATCCTTTCGCACGTTGATTGTCCAACATGTTTCCCACGTTTTCAATGCATTGGTCGCTCATTCTTCTCGAAAAATCAAGGGGTCGGTCGAGGGGTGAAAATCTGCCGCACGCACCACCCGCACGACGTCGACCGCACCACCACCGGACGGGGTATGATGCCAATGCCAAAATCCTTTCGCACGTTGATTGTCCAACATGTGTCTCACGTTTTCAATGCATTGGTCACTCATTCGTCTCGAAAAATGAAGGGGTCGGTCGAGGGGTGAAAATCTGCCGCACGCACCACCCACACGACGTCGACCGCACCACCCCCGGACGGGCTGATGCCAATGCCAAAATCCTTTCGCACGGTGATTGTCCGACATGTTTCCCACGTTTTCAATGCATTGGTCGCTCATTCGTCTCGAAAAATGATGGGGTCGGTCGAGGGGTTAAAATCGGTCGCACGCACCACCCGCACGACGTCGACCGCACCACCAACGGACGGGCTGATGCCAATGCCAAAATCCTTTCGCACTTCGATTATCCAACATGTTTCCCACGGTTTAAAGGCATTGGTCACTCATTCGTCTCGAAAAATGAAAGGGCCGGTCGAGGGGTGAAAATCTGCCGCACGCACAACCCGCACGACGTCGACCGCACCACCCCCGGACGGGCTGATGCCAATGCCAAAAACCATTCGCACGGTGATCGTCCGACATGTTTCCCACGTTTTCAACGAATTGGTCACTCATTTGTCTCGAAAAATCAAGGGGTCGGTCGAGGGGAGAAAATCTGTCGCACGCACAACCCGCATGACGTCGACCGCACCACCACCGGACGGGCTGATGCCAATGCCAAAATCCTTTCGCACGTTGATTGTCTAACATGTTCCCCACGTTTTCAAAGCATTGGTCGCTCATTCGTCTCGAAAAATGAAGGGGTCGGTCGAGGGGTGAAAATCTGCCGCACGCACCACCCGTACGACCTCGACCGCACCACCCCCGGACGGGCTGATGCCAATGCCAAAATCCATTCGCACGGTGATCGTCCGACATGTTTCCCACATTTTCAACGCATTGGTCACACATTCGTCTCGAAAATTCAAGGGGTCGGTCGAGGGGTGAAAATCTGCCGCACGCACCACCCGCACGACGTCGACCGCACCACCACCGGACGGGCTGATGCCAATGCCAAAATCCTTTCGCACTTTGATTGTCCAACATGTTCCCCACGTTTTCAAAGCATTGGTCGCTCATTCGTCTCGAAAAATGAAGGGGTCGGTCGAGGGGTGAAAATCAGTCGCACGCATCACCCGCACGACGTCGACCGCACCACCACCGGACGGGCTGATGCCAATGCCAAAATCCTTTCGCACGTTGATCTTCCGACATGTTATCCACGTTTTCAACGCGTTGGTCGCTCATTCGTCTCGAAAAATCAAGGGGTCGGTTGAGGGGTGAATATCTGCCGCACGCACCACCCGCACGGCGTCGACCGCACCACCTCCGGACGGGCTGATGCGAATGCCAAAATCCTTTCGTACGGTGATCGTTCAAAATGTTTCCCACGTTTTCAATGCATTGGTCAATCATTCGTCTCGAAAAATGAAGGGGCCGGTCGAGGGGTGAAAATCTGCCGCACGCACCACCCGCACGACCTCGACCGCACCACCCCCGGACGGGCTGATGCCAATGCCAAAATCCTTTCCCACGGTGATCGTCCAACATGTTTCACACGTTTTCAATGCATTGGTCACTCATTCGTCTCGAAAAATAACGGGGTCGGTCGTGGGGTGAAAATCTGCCGCACGCACCACCCGTACGACCTCGACCGCTCCACCCCCGGACGGTGATCGTCCGACATGTTTCCCACATTTTCAACGCATTGGTCGCTCATTCGTCTCGAAAAATGAAGGGGTCGGTCGAGGGGTGAAAATCTGTCGCACCCACCACCCGTAGGACCTCGACCGTACCACCCCCGGACGGGCTGATGCCAATGCCAAAATCCATTCGCACGGTGATCGTCCGACATGTTTCCCACGTTTTCAACGCATTGGCCACTCATTCGTCTCGAAAAATCAAGGGGTCGGTCGAGGGGTGAAAATCTGCCGCACGCACCACCCGCACGACGTCGAACGCACCACCACCGGACGGGCTGATGCCAATTCCAAAATCCTTTCGCACGGTGATCGTCCAACATGTTTCCCACATTTTCAAGGCATTGGTCACTCATTCGTCTCGAAAAATGAAGGGGCCGGTCGAGGGGTGAAAATCTGCCGCACGCACCACCCGCAGGACCTCGACCGCACAACCACCGGACGGGCTGATGCCAATGCCAAAATCCTTTCGCACGTTGATTGTCCAACATGTTTCCCACGTTTTCAATGCATTGGTCGCTCATTCTTCTCGAAAAATCAAGGGGTCGGTCGAGGGGTGAAAATCTGCCGCACGCACCACCCGCACGACGTCGACCGCACCACCACCGGACGGGGTATGATGCCAATGCCAAAATCCTTTCGCACGTTGATTGTCCAACATGTGTCTCACGTTTTCAATGCATTGGTCACTCATTCGTCTCGAAAAATGAAGGGGTCGGTCGAGGGGTGAAAATCTGCCGCACGCACCACCCACACGACGTCGACCGCACCACCCCCGGACGGGCTGATGCCAATGCCAAAATCCTTTCGCACGGTGATTGTCCGACATGTTTCCCACGTTTTCAATGCATTGGTCGCTCATTCGTCTCGAAAAATGATGGGGTCGGTCGAGGGGTTAAAATCGGTCGCACGCACCACCCGCACGACGTCGACCGCACCACCAACGGACGGGCTGATGCCAATGCCAAAATCCTTTCGCACTTCGATTATCCAACATGTTTCCCACGGTTTAAAGGCATTGGTCACTCATTCGTCTCGAAAAATGAAAGGGCCGGTCGAGGGGTGAAAATCTGCCGCACGCACAACCCGCACGACGTCGACCGCACCACCCCCGGACGGGCTGATGCCAATGCCAAAAACCATTCGCATGGTGATCGTCCGACATGTTTCCCACGTTTTCAACGAATTGGTCACTCATTTGTCTCGAAAAATCAAGGGGTCGGTCGAGGGGAGAAAATCTGTCGCACGCACAACCCGCATGACGTCGACCGCACCACCACCGGACGGGCTGATGCCAATGCCAAAATCCTTTCGCACGTTGATTGTCTAACATGTTCCCCACGTTTTCAAAGCATTGGTCGCTCATTCGTCTCGAAAAATGAAGGGGTCGGTCGAGGGGTGAAAATCTGCCGCACGCACCACCCGTACGACCTCGACCGCACCACCCCCGGACGGGCTGATGCCAATGCCAAAATCCATTCGCACGGTGATCGTCCGACATGTTTCCCACATTTTCAACGCATTGGTCACACATTCGTCTCGAAAATTCAAGGGGTCGGTCGAGGGGTGAAAATCTGCCGCACGCACCACCCGCACGACGTCGACCGCACCACCACCGGACGGGCTGATGCCAATGCCAAAATCCTTTCGCACTTTGATTGTCCAACATGTTCCCCACGTTTTCAAAGCATTGGTCGCTCATTCGTCTCGAAAAATGAAGGGGTCGGTCGAGGGGTGAAAATCAGTCGCACGCATCACCCGCACGACGTCGACCGCACCACCACCGGACGGGCTGATGCCAATGCCAAAATCCTTTCGCACGTTGATCTTCCGACATGTTATCCACGTTTTCAACGCGTTGGTCGCTCATTCGTCTCGAAAAATCAAGGGGTCGGTTGAGGGGTGAATATCTGCCGCACGCACCACCCGCACGGCGTCGACCGCACCACCTCCGGACGGGCTGATGCGAATGCCAAAATCCTTTCGTACGGTGATCGTTCAAAATGTTTCCCACGTTTTCAATGCATTGGTCAATCATTCGTCTCGAAAAATGAAGGGGCCGGTCGAGGGGTGAAAATCTGCCGCACGCACCACCCGCACGACCTCGACCGCACCACCCCCGGACGGGCTGATGCCAATGCCAAAATCCTTTCCCACGGTGATCGTCCAACATGTTTCACACGTTTTCAATGCATTGGTCACTCATTCGTCTCGAAAAATAACGGGGTCGGTCGTGGGGTGAAAATCTGCCGCACGCACCACCCGTACGACCTCGACCGCTCCACCCCCGGACGGTGATCGTCCGACATGTTTCCCACATTTTCAACGCATTGGTCGCTCATTCGTCTCGAAAAATGAAGGGGTCGGTCGAGGGGTGAAAATCTGCCGCACCCACCACCCGTAGGACCTCGACCGTACCACCCCCGGACGGGCTGATGCCTATGCCAAAATCCATTCGCACGGTGATCGTCCGACATGTTTCCCACGTTTTCAACGCATTGGCCACTCATTCGTCTCGAAAAATCAAGGGGTCGGTCGAGGGGTGAAAATCTGCCGCACGCACCACCCGCACGACGTCGAACGCACCACCACCGGACGGGCTGATGCCAATTCCAAAATCCTTTCGCACGGTGATCGTCCAACATGTTTCCCACATTTTCAAGGCATTGGTCACTCATTCGTCTCGAAAAATGAAGGGGCCGGTCGAGGGGTGAAAATCTGCCGCACGCACCACCGGCAGGACCTCGACCGCACAACCACCGGACGGGCTGATGCCAATGCCAAAATCCTTTCGCACGTTGATTGTCCAACATGTTTCCCACGTTTTCAATGCATTGGTCGCTCATTCTTCTCGAAAAATCAAGGGGTCGGTCGAGGGGTGAAAATCTGCCGCACGCACCACCCGCACGACGTCGACCGCACCACCACCGGACGGGGTATGATGCCAATGCCAAAATCCTTTCGCACGTTGATTGTCCAACATGTGTCTCACGTTTTCAATGCATTGGTCACTCATTCGTCTCGAAAAATGAAGGGGTCGGTCGAGGGGTGAAAATCTGCCGCACGCACCACCCACACGACGTCGACCGCACCACCCCCGGACGGGCTGATGCCAATGCCAAAATCCTTTCGCACGGTGATTGTCCGACATGTTTCCCACGTTTTCAATGCATTGGTCGCTCATTCGTCTCGAAAAATGATGGGGTCGGTCGAGGGGTTAAAATCGGTCGCACGCACCACCCGCACGACGTCGACCGCACCACCAACGGACGGGCTGATGCCAATGCCAAAATCCTTTCGCACTTCGATTATCCAACATGTTTCCCACGGTTTAAAGGCATTGGTCACTCATTCGTCTCGAAAAATGAAAGGGCCGGTCGAGGGGTGAAAATCTGCCGCACGCACAACCCGCACGACGTCGACCGCACCACCCCCGGACGGGCTGATGCCAATGCCAAAAACCATTCGCACGGTGATCGTCCGACATGTTTCCCACGTTTTCAACGAATTGGTCACTCATTTGTCTCGAAAAATCAAGGGGTCGGTCGAGGGGAGAAAATCTGTCGCACGCACAACCCGCATGACGTCGACCGCACCACCACCGGACGGGCTGATGCCAATGCCAAAATCCTTTCGCACGTTGATTGTCTAACATGTTCCCCACGTTTTCAAAGCATTGGTCGCTCATTCGTCTCGAAAAATGAAGGGGTCGGTCGAGGGGTGAAAATCTGCCGCACGCACCACCCGTACGACCTCGACCGCACCACCCCCGGACGGGCTGATGCCAATGCCAAAATCCATTCGCACGGTGATCGTCCGACATGTTTCCCACATTTTCAACGCATTGGTCACACATTCGTCTCGAAAATTCAAGGGGTCGGTCGAGGGGTGAAAATCTGCCGCACGCACCACCCGCACGACGTCGACCGCACCACCACCGGACGGGCTGATGCCAATGCCAAAATCCTTTCGCACTTTGATTGTCCAACATGTTCCCCACGTTTTCAAAGCATTGGTCGCTCATTCGTCTCGAAAAATGAAGGGGTCGGTCGAGGGGTGAAAATCAGTCGCACGCATCACCCGCACGACGTCGACCGCACCACCACCGGACGGGCTGATGCCAATGCCAAAATCCTTTCGCACGTTGATCTTCCGACATGTTATCCACGTTTTCAACGCGTTGGTCGCTCATTCGTCTCGAAAAATCAAGGGGTCGGTTGAGGGGTGAATATCTGCCGCACGCACCACCCGCACGGCGTCGACCGCACCACCTCCGGACGGGCTGATGCGAATGCCAAAATCCTTTCGTACGGTGATCGTCCAAAATGTTTCCCACGTTTTCAATGCATTGGTCAATGATTCGTCTCGAAAAATGAAGGGGCCGGTCGAGGGGTGAAAATCTGCCGCACGCACCACCCGCACGACCTCGACCGCACCACCCCCGGACGGGCTGATGCCAATGCCAAAATCCTTTCCCACGGTGATCGTCCAACATGTTTCACACGTTTTCAATGCATTGGTCACTCATTCGTCTCGAAAAATAACGGGGTCGGTCGTGGGGTGAAAATCTGCCGCACGCACCACCCGCACGGCGTCGACCGCACCACCTCCGGACGGGCTGATTCGAATGCCAAAATCCTTTCGTACGGTGATCGTCCAAAATGTTTCCCACGTTTTCAATGCATTGGTCAATCATTCGTCTCGAAAAATGAAGGGGCCGGTCGAGGGGTGAAAATCTGCCGCACGCACCACCCGCACGACCTCGACCGCACCACCCCCGGACGGGCTGATGCCAATGCCAAAATCCTTTCCCACGGTGATCGTCCAACATGTTTCACACATTTTCAACGCATTGGTCGCTCATTCGTCTCGAAAAATGAAGGGGTCGGTCGAGGGGTGAAAATCTGCCGCACCCACCACCCGTACGACCTCGACCGTACCACCCCCGGACGGGCTAATGCCAATGCCAAAATCCATTCGCACGGTGATCGTCCGACATGTTTCCCACGTTTTCAACGCATTGGCCACTCATTCGTCTCGAAAAATCAAGGGGTCGGTCGAGGGGTGAAAATCTGCCGCACGCACCACCCGCACGACGTCGACCGCACCACCACCGGACGGGCTGAAGCCAATGCCAAAATCCTTTCGCATGTTGATCTTCCGACATGTTTCCCACGTTTTCAACTCATTGGTCGCTCATTCGTCTCGAAAAATCAAGGGGTCGGTCAAGGGGTGAATATCTGCCGCACGCACCACTCGCACGGCGTCGACCGCACCACCCACGGACGGGCTGATGCGAATGCCAAAATCCTTTCCCACGGTGATCGTCCAAAATGTTTCCCACGTTTTCAATGCATTGGTCACTCATTCGTCTCGAAAAATGAAGGGGCCGGTCGAGGGGTGAAAATGTGCCGCACGCACCACCCGCACGACCTCGACCGCACCACCCCCGGACGGGCTGATGCCAATGCCAAAATCCTTTCCCACGGTGATCGTCCAAAATGTTTCCCACGTTTTCAATGCATTGGTCACTCATTCGTCTCGAAAAATGAAGGGGTCGGTCGAGGGGTGAAAATCTGCCGCACGCACCACCCGTACGACCTCGACCGCACCACCGCCGGATGGGCTGATGCCAATGCCAAAATCCATTCGCACGGTGATCGTCCGACATGTTTCCCACATTTTCAACGCATTGGTCACTCATTCGCCTCGAAAAATCAAGGGGTCGGACAAGGGCTGAAAATCTGCCGCACGCTCCACCCGCACGACGTCGACCGCACCACCACCGGACGGGCTGAGGCCAATGCCAAAATCCTTTCGTACGTTGATTGTCCAACATGTTTCCCACGTTTTCAATACATTGGTCGCTCATTCGTCTCGAAAAATGAAGTGGTCCGTCGAGAGGGGACAATCTGCCCCACGCACCACCCGCACGACTTCGACCGCACCACCACCGGACGGGCTGATGCCAATGCCAAAATCCTTTCGCACGGTGATCTTCCGACATGTTTCCCATGTTTTCAACGCATTGGTCACTCATTCGTCTCGAAAAATCAAGGGGTCGGTCGAGGGGTGAAAATCTGCCGCACGCACCACCCGCACGACGTCGACCGCACCACCACCGGACGGGGTATGATGCCAATGCCAATATCCTTTCGCACGTTGATTGTCCAACATGTCTCCCACGTTTTCAATGCATTGGTCACTCATTCGTCTCGAAAAATGAAGGGGTCGGTCAAGGGGTGAAAATCTGCCGCACGCACCACCCACACGACGTCGACCGCACCACCCCCGGACGGGCTGATGCCAATGCCAAAATCCTTTCGCACGGTGATCGTCCGACATGTTTCCCACGTTTTCAACGCATTGGTCACTCATTCGTCTCGAAAAATCAAGGGGTCGGTCGAGGGGAGAAAATCTACCGCACGCACCACCCGCACGACGTCGACCGCACCAGCACCGGACGGGCTGATGCCAATGCCAAAATCCTTTCGCACGTTGATTGCCCAACATGTTTCCCACATTTTGAATTCATTGGTCGCTCATTCGTCTCGAAAAATGATGGGGCCGGTCGAGGGGTGAAAATCTGCCGCACGCACCACCCGTACGACCTCGACCTAACCACCCCCGGACGGGCTGATGCCAATGCCAAAATCCATTCGCACGGTGATCGTCCGACATGTTTCCCACATTTTCAACGCATTGGTCGCTCATTCGTCTCGAAAAATCAAGGGGTCGGTCGAGGGGTGAAAATCTGCCGCACGCACCACCCGCACGACGTCGACCGCACCACCACCGGACGGGCTGATGCCAATGCAAAAATCCTTTCGCACGTTGATTGTCCAACATGTTTCCCACATTTTCAATGCATTGGTCACTCATTCGTCTCGAAAAATCAAGGGGTCGGTCGAGGTGTCAAAATCTGCCGTACGCACCACCCGCACAACGTCGACCGCACCACCACCGGACGGGCTGATGCCAATGCCAAAATCGTTTCGCACGGTGATCGTCCAACATGTTTCCCACTTTTTCAAGGCATTGGTCACTCATTCGTCTCGAAAAATGAACGGGCCGGTCGAGGGGTGAAAATCTGCCGCACGAACCACCCGCACGACCTCGACCGCACCACCCTCGGACGGGCTGATGCCAATGCCAAAATCCATTCTCATGGTGATCGTCCGACATGTGTCCCACGTTTTCAACGCATTGGTCACTCATTCGTCTCGAGAGATCAAGGGGTCGGTTGAGGGGTGAAAATCTGTCGCACGCACCACCCACACGACGTCGACCGCACCACCACCGGACGGGCTGATGCCAATGCCAAAATCCTTTCGCACGATGATCTTCCGACATGGTCGCTCCTTCGTCTCGAAAAATAATGGGATCGGTCAAGGGGTAAAAATCTGTCGCACGCACTATCGTACGACCTCGACCGCACCACCCCCGGACGGGCTGATGCCAATGCCAAAATCCATTCGCACGGTGATCTTCCGACATGTTTCCCACGTTTTCAAAGCATTGGTCGCTCATTCGTCTCGAAAAATCAAGGGGTTGGTCGAGGGTTGAAAATCTGCCGCACGCACCACCCGCACGACGTCGACCGCACCACCACCGGACGGGCTGATGCGAATGCCAAAATCCTTTCGCACGTTGATTGTCCAACATGTTTCCCACGTTTTCAATGCATTGGTCACTCATTCGTCTCGAAAAATGAAGGGGCCGGTCGAGGGGTGAAAATCTGCCGCACGCACCACCCGCAGGACCTCGACCGCACAACCACCGGACGGGCTGATGCCAATGCCAAAATCCTTTCGCACGTTGATTGTCCAACATGTTTCCCACGTTTTCAATGCATTGGTCGCTCATTCTTCTCGAAAAATGAAGGGGTCGGTCGAGGGTTGAAAATCTGCCGCACGCACCACCCGCACGACGTCGACCGCACCACCACCGGACGGGCTGAAGCCAATGCGAAAATCCATTCGAACGGTGATCGTCCGACATGTTTCCCACGTTTTCAACGCATTGGTCACTCATTCGTCTCGAAAAATCAAGGGGTCGGTCGAGGGGTGAAAATCTGCCGCACGCACCACCCGCACGACGTCGAACGCACCACCACCGGACGGGCTGATGCCAATTCCAAAATCCTTTCGCACGGTGATCGTCCAACATGTTTCCCACATTTTCAAGGCATTGGTCACTCATTCGTCTCGAAAAATGAAAGGGCCGGTCGAGGGGTGAAAATCTGCCGCACGCACCACCCGCAGGACCTCGACCGCACAACCACCGGACGGGCTGATGCCAATGCCAAAATCCTTTCGTACGTTGATTGTCCAACATGTTTCCCACGTTTTCAACGCATTGGTCACTCATTCGTCTCGAAAAATCAAGGGGTCGGTCGAGGGGTGAAAATCTGCCGCACGCACCACCCGCACGACGTCGACCGCACCACCACCGGACGGGCTGATGCCAATGCGAAAATCCATTCGAACGGTGATCGTCCGACATGTTTCCCACGTTTTCAACGCATTGGTCACTCATTCGTCTCGAAAAATCAAGGGGTCGGTCGAGGGGGGAAAATCTGCCGCACGCACCACCCGCACGACGTCGACCGCACCACCACCGGACGGGGTATGATGCCAATGCCAAAATCCTTTCGCACGTTGATTGTCCAACATGTCTCTCACGTTTTCAATGCATTGGTCACTCATTCGTCTCAAAAAATGAAGGGGTCGGTCGAGGGGTGAAAATCTGCCGCACGCACCACACACACGACGTCGACCGCACCACCCCCGGACGGGCTGATGCCAATGCAAAATCCTTTCGCACGGTGATTGTCCGACATGTTTCCCACGTTTTCAATGCATTGGTCGCTCATTCGTCTCGAAAAATGATGGGGTCGGTCGAGGGGTTAAAATCGGCCGCAAGCACCACCCGCACGACGTCGACCGCACCACCAACGGACGGGCTGATGCCAATGCCAAAATCCTTTCGCACTTCGATTGTCCAACATGTTTCCCACGGTTTAAAGGCATTGGTCACTTATTCGTCTCGAAAAAAGAAAGGGCCGGTCGAGGGGTGAAAATCTGCCGCACGCACAACCCGCACGACGTCGACCGCACCACCCCCGGACGGGCTGATGCCAATGCCAAAATCCATTCACACGGTGATCGTCCGACATGTTTCCCACGTTTTCAACGAATTGGCCACTCATTTGTCTCGAAAAATCAAGGGGTCGGTCGAGGGGAGAAAATCTGTCGCACGCACAACCCGCATGACGTCGACCGCACCTCCACCGGACGGGCTGAGGCCAATGCCAAAATCCTTTCGTACGTTGATTGTCCAACATGTTTCCCACGTTTTCAATACATTGGTCGCTCATTCGTCTCGAAAAATGAAGTGGTCCGTCGAGAGGGGACAATCTGCCCCACGCACCACCCGCACGACTTCGACCGCACCACCACCGGACGGGCTGATGCCAATGCCAAAATCCTTTCGCACGGTGATCGTCCGACATGTTTCCCACGTTTTCAACGCATTGGTCACTCATTCGTCTCGAAAAATCAAGGGGTCGGTCGAGGGGTGAAAATCTGCCGCACGCACCACCCGCACGACGTCGACCGCACCACCACCGGACGGGGTATGATGCCAATGCCAAAATCCTTTCGCACGTTGATTGTCCAACATGTCTCTCACGTTTTCAATGCATTGGTCACTCATTCGTCTCGAAAAATGAAGGGGTCGGTCGAGGGGTGAAAATCTGCCGCACGCACCACCCACACGACGTCGACCGCACCACCCCCGGACGGGCTGATGCCAATGCCAAAATCCTTTCGCACGGTGATCGTCCGACAAGTTTCCCACGTTTTCAACGCATTGGTCACTCATTCGTCTCGAAAAATCAAGGGGTCGGTCGAGGGGAGAAAATCTACCGCACGCACCACCCGCACGACGTCGACCGCACCAGCACCGGACGGGCTGATGCCAATGCCAAAATCCTTTCGCACGTTGATTGCCCAACATGTTTCCCACATTTTGAATGCATTGGTCGCTCATTCGTCTCGAAAAATGATGGGGCCGGTCGAGGGGTGAAAATCTGCCGCACGCACCACCCGTACGACCTCGACCTAACCACCCCCGGACGGGCTGATGCCAATGCCAAAATCCATTCGCACGGTGATCGTCCGACATGTTTCCCACATTTTCAACGCATTGGTCGCTCATTCGTCTCGAAAAATCAAGGGGTCGGTCGAGGGGTGAAAATCTGCCGCACGCACCACCCGCACGACGTCGACCGCACCACCACCGGACGGGCTGATGCCAATGCAAAAATCCTTTCGCACGTTGATTGTCCAACATGTTTCCCACATTTTCAATGCATTGGTCACTCATTCGTCTCGAAAAAGCAAGGGGTCGGTCGAGGTGTCAAAATCTGCCGTACGCACCACCCGCACAACGTCGACCGCACCACCACCGGACGGGCTGATGCCAATGCCAAAATCGTTTCGCACGGTGATCGTCCAACATGTTTCCCACTTTTTCAAGGCATTGGTCACTCATTCGTCTCGAAAAATGAACGGGCCGGTCGAGGGGTGAAAATCTGCCGCACGAACCACCCGCACGACCTCGACCGCACCACCCTCGGACGGGCTGATGCCAATGCCAAAATCCATTCTCATGGTGATCGTCCGACATGTTTCCCACGTTTTCAACGCATTGGTCACTCATTCGTCTCGAGAGATCAAGGGGTCGGTCGAGGGGTGAAAATCTGTCGCACGCACCACCCACACGACGTCGACCGCACCACCATCGGATGGGCTGATGCCAATGCCAAAATCCTTTCGCACGATGATCTTCCGACATGTTTCCCACGTTTTCATCGCATTGGTCGCTCCTTCGTCTCGAAAAATAAAGGGATCGGTCAAGGGGTAAAAATCTGTCGCACGCACTATCGTACGACCTCGACCGCACCACCCCCGGACGGGCTGATGCCAATGCCAAAATCCATTCGCACGGTGATGTTCCGAAATGTTTCCCACGTTTTCAAAGCATTGGTCGCTCATTCGTCTCGAAAAATCAAGGGGTTGCTCGAGGGTTGAAAATCTGCCGCACGCACCACCCGTACGACGTCGACCGCACCACCACCGGACGGGCTGATGCGAATGCCAAAATCCTTTCGCACGTTGATTGTCCAACATGTTTCCCACGTTTTCAATGCATTGGTCACTCATTCGTCTCGAAAAATGAAGGGGCCGGTCGAGGGGTGAAAATCTGCCGCACGCACCACCCGCAGGACCTCGACCGCACAACCACCGGACGGGCTGATGCCAATGCCAAAATCCTTTCGCACGTTGATTGTCCAACATGTTTCCCACGTTTTCAATGCATTGGTCGCTCATTCTTCTCGAAAAATGAAGGGGTCGGTCGAGGGTTGAAAATCTGCCGCACGCACCACCCGCACGACGTCGACCGCACCACCACCGGACGGGCTGATGCCAATGCGAAAATCCATTCGAACGGTGATCGTCCGACATGTTTCCCACGTTTTCAACGCATTGGTCACTCATTCGTCTCGAAAAATCAAGGGGTCGGTCGAGGGTTGAAAATCTGCCGCACGCACCACCCGCACGACATCGAACGCACAACCACCGGACGGGCTGATGCCAATTCCAAAATCCTTTCGCACGGTGATCGTCCAACATGTTTCCCACATTTTCAAGGCATTGGTCACTCATTCGTCTCGAAAAATGAAAGGGCCGGTCGAGGGGTGAAAATCTGCCGCACGCACCACCCGCAGGACCTCGACCGCACAACCACCGGACGGGCTGATGCCAATGCCAAAATCCTTTCTTACGTTGATTGTCCAACATATTTCCCACGTTTTCAATGCATTGGTCGCTCATTCTTCTCGAAAAATGAAGGGGTCGGTCGAGGGTTGAAAATCTGCCGCACGCACCACCCGCACGACGTCGACCGCACCACCACCGGACGGGCTGATGCCAATGCGAAAATCCATTCGAACGGTGATCGTCCGACATGTTTCCCACGTTTTCAACGCATTGGTCACTCATTCGTCTCGAAAAATCAAGGGGTCGGTCGAGGGGTGAAAATCTGCCGCACGCACCACCCGCACGACGTCGACCGCACCACCACCGGACGGGGTATGATGCCAATGCCAAAATCCTTTCGCACGTTGATTGTCCAACATGTCTCTCACGTTTTCAATGCATTGGTCACTCATTCGTCTCGAAAAATGAAGGGGTCGGTCGAGGGGTGAAAATCTGCCGCACGCACCACCCACACGACGTCGACCGCACCACCCCCGGACGGGTTGATGCCAATGCAAAATCCTTTCGCATGGTGATTGTCCGACATGTTTCCCACGTTTTCAATGCATTGGTCGCTCATTCGTCTCGAAAAATGATGGGGTCGGTCGAGGGGTTAAAATCGGCCGCAAGCACCACCCGCACGACGTCGACCCTACCACCAATGGACGGGCTGATGCCAATGCCAAAATCCTTTCGCACTTCGATTGTCCAACATGTTTCCCACGGTTTAAAGGCATTGGTCACTCATTCGTCTCGAAAAAAGAAAGGGCCGGTCGAGGGGTGAAAATCTGCCGCACGCACAACCCGCACGACGTCGACCGCACCACCCCCGGACGGGCTGATGCCAATGCCAAAATCCATTCGCACGGTGATCGTCCGACATGTTTCCCACGTTTTCAACGAATTGGTCACTCATTTGTCTCGAAAAATCAAGGGGTCGGTCGAGGGGAGAAAATCTGTCGCACGCACAACCCGCATGACGTCGACCGCACCTCCACCGGACGGGCTGATGCCAATGCCAAAATCCTTTCGCACGTTGATTGTCTAACATGTTCCCCACGTTTTCAAAGCATTGGTCGCTCATTCGTCTCGAAAAATGAAGGGGTCGGTCGAGGGTTGAAAATCTGCCGCACGCACCACCCGTACGACCTCGACCGCACCACCCCCGGACGGGCTGATGCCAATGCCAAAATCCATTCGCACGGTGATCGTCCGACATGTTTCCCACATTTTCAACGCATTGGTCACACATTCGTCTCGAAAATTCAAGGGGTCGGTCGAGGGGTGAAAATCTGCCGCACGCACCACCCGCACGACGTCGACCGCACCACCACCGGACGGGCTGATGCCAATGCCAAAATCCTTTCGCACTTTGATTGTCCAATATGTTCCCCACGTTTTCAAAGCATTGGTCGCTCATTCGTCTCGAAAAATGAAGGGGTCGGTCGACGGGTGAAAATCAGTCGCACGCATCACCCGCACGACGTCGACCGCACCACCACCGGACGGGCTGATGCCAATGCCAAAATCCTTTCGCACGTTGATCTTCCGACATGTTTCCCACGTTTTCAACGAGTTGGTCGCTCATTCGTCTCGAAAAATCAAGGGGTCGGTCGAGGGGTGAATATCTGCCGCACGCACCACCCGCACGGCGTCGACCGCACCACCTCCGGACGGGCTGATGCGAATGCCAAAATCCTTTCATACGGTGATCGTCCAACATGTTTCCCACGTTTTCAATGCATTGGTCAATCATTCGTCTCGAAAAATGAAGGGGCCGGTCGAGGGGTGAAAATCTGCCGCACGCACCACCCGCACGACCTCGACCGCACCACCCCCGGACGGGCTGATGCCAATGCCAAAATCCTTTCCCACGGTGATCGTCCAACATGTTTCACACGTTTTCAATGCATTGTTCACTCATTCGTCTCGAAAAATAAAGGGGTCGGTCGTGGGGTGAAAATCTGCCGCACGCACTACTCGTACGACCTCGACCGCTCCACCCCCGGACGGTGATCGTCCGACATGTTTCCCATATTTTCAACGCATTGGTCGCTCATTCGTCTCGAAAAATGAAGGGGTCGGTCGAGGGGTGAAAATCTGCCGCACCCACCACCCGTACGACCTCGACCGTACCACCCCCGGATGGGCTGATGCCAATGCCAAAATCCATTCGCACGGTGATCGTCCGACATGTTTCCCACGTTTTCAACGCATTGGCCACTCATTCGTCTCGAAAAATCAAGGGGTCGGTCGAGGGGTGAAAATCTGCCGCACGCACCACCCGCACGACGTCGACCGCACCACCACCGGACGGGCTGATGCCAATGCCAAAATCCTTTCGCACGTTGATCTTCCGACATGTTTCCCACGTGTTCAACGGATTGGTCGCTCATTCGTCTCGAAAAATCAAGGGGTCGGTCCAGGGGTGAATATCTGCCGCACGCACCACTCGCACGGCGTCGACCGCACCACCCACAGACGGGCTGATGCGAATGCCAAAATCCTTTCGCACGGTGATCGTCCAACATGTTTCCCACGTTTTGAATGCATTGGTCACTCATTCGTCTCGAAAAATGAAGGGGCCGGTCGAGGGGTGAAAATGTGCCGCACGCACCACCCGCACGACCTCGACCGCACCACCCCCGGACGGGCTGATGCCAATGCCAAAATCCTTTCCCACGGTGATCGTCCAAAATGTTTCCCACGTTTTCAATGCATTGGTCACTCATTCGTCTCGAAAAATGAAGGGGTTGGTCGAGGGGTGAAAATCTGCCGCACGCACCACCCGTACGACCTCGACCGCACCACCGCCGGATGGGCTGATGCCAATGCCAAAATCCATTCGCAAGGTGATCGTCCGACATGTTTCCCACATTTTCAACGCATTGGTCACTCATTCGCCTCGAAAAATCAAGGGGTCGGACGAGGGCTGAAAATCTGCCGCACGCACCACCCGCACGACGTCGACCGCACCACCACCGGACGGGCTGATGCCAATGCCAAAATCCTTTCGCACGTTGATTGTCCAACATGTTCCCCACGTTTTCAATGCATTGATCGATCATTCGTCTCGAAAAATGAAGGGGTCGGTCGTGGGGTGAAAATCTGTCGCACGCACCATCCGCACGACGTCGACCGCACCACCACCGGACGGGCTGATGCCAATGCCAAAATCCTTTCGCATGTTGATCTTTCGACATGTTTCCCACGTTTTCAACGCATTGGTCGCTCATTCGTCTCGAAACATCAAGGGGTCGGTCGAGGGGTGAATATCTGCCGCACGCACCACCCGCACGGCGTCGACCGCACCACCTCTGGACGGGCTGATGCGAATGCCAAAATCCTTTCGTACGGTGATCGTCCAACATGTTTCCCACGTTTTCAATGCATTGGTCACTCATTCGTCTCGAAAAATGAAGGGGCCGGTCGAGGGGTGAAAATCTGCCGCACGCACCACCCGCACGACGTCGACCGCACCACCACCGGACGGGCTGATGCCAATGCCAAAATCCTTTCGCACGTTGATTGTCCAACATGTTTCCCACGTTTTCAATGCATTGGTCGCTCATTCGTCTCGAAAAATGAAGGGGTCCGTCGAGAGGTGACAATATGCCCCACGCACCACCCGCACGACTTCGACCGCACCACCACCGGACGGGCTGATGCCAATGCCAAAATCCTTTCGCACGGTGATCGTCCGACATGTTTTGCACGTTTTTAACGCATTGGTCACTCATTCGTCTCGAAAAATCAAGGGGTCGGTCGAGGGGTGAAAATCTGCCGCACGCACCACCCGCACGACGTCGACCGCACCACCACCGGACGGGGTATGATGCCAATGCCAAAATCCTTTCGCACGTTGATTGTCCAACATGTCTCTCACGTTTTCAATGCATTGGTCACTCATTCGTCTCGAAAAATGAAGGGGTCGGTCGAGGGGTGAAAATCTGCCGCACGCACCACCCACACGACGTCGACCGCACCACCCCCGGACGGGCTGATGCCAATGCCAAAATCCTTTCGCACGGTGATCGTCCGACATGTTTCCCACATTTTCAACGCATTGGTCACTCATTCGTCTCGAAAAATCAAGGGGTCGGTCGAGGGGAGAAAATCTACCGCACGCACCACCCGCACAACGTCGCCCGCACCAGCACCGGACGGGCTGATGCCAATGCCAAAATCCTTTCGCACGTTGATTGCCCAACATGTTTCCCACATTTTGAATGCATTGGTCGCTCATTCGTCTCGAAAAATGATGGGGCCGGTCGAGGGGTGAAAATCTGCCGCACGCACCACCCGTACGACCTCGACCTAACCACCCCCGGACGGGCTGATGCCAATGCCAAAATCCATTCGCACGGTGATCGTCCGACATGTTTCCAACATTTTCAACGCATTGGTCGCTCATTCGTCTCGAAAAATCAAGGGGTCGGTCGAGGGGTGAAAATCTGCCGCACGCACCACCCGCACGACGTCGACCGCACCACCACCGGACGGGCTGATGCCAATGCAAAAATCCTTTCGCACGTTGATTGTCCAACATGTTTCCCACATTTTCAATGCATTGGTCACTCATTCGTCTCGAAAAATCAAGGGGTCGGTCGAGGTGTCAAAATCTGCCGTACGCACCACCCGCACAACGTCGACCGCACCACCACCGGACGGGCTGATGCCAATGCCAAAATCGTTTCGCACGGTGATCGTCCAACATGTTTCCCACTTTTTCAAGGCATTGGTCACTCATTCGTCTCGAAAAATGAACGGGCCGGTCGAGGGGTGAAAATCTGCCGCACGAACCACCCGCACGACCTCGACCGCACCACCCTCGGACGGGCTGCTGCCAATGCCAAAATCCATTCTCATGGTGATCGTCCGACATGTTTCCCACGTTTTCAACGCATTGGTCACTCATTCGTCTCGAAAAATAAAGGGATCGGTCAAGGGGTAAAAATCTGTCGCACGCACTATCGTACGACCTCGACCGCACCACCCCCGGACGGGCTGATGCCAATGCCAAAATCCATTCGCACGGTGATCGTCCGACATGTTTCCCACGTTTTCAAAGCATTGGTCGCTCATTCGTCTCGAAAAATCAAGGGGTTGGTCGAGGGTTGAAAATCTGCCGCACGCACCACCCGCACGACGTCACCGCACCACCATCGGACGGGCTGATGCGAATGCCAAAATCCTTTCGCACGTTGATTGTCCAACATGTTTCCCACGTTTTCAATGCATTGGTCACTCATTCGTCTCGAAAAATGAAGGGGCCGGTCGAGGGGTGAAAATCTGCCGCACTGTCACGACCCGGCCCCGAGGTCAGAGTGATTAGGGTTAATCCCCGGGTCGCGATGTTAATCATACTTACTCCCGTAAACCCCGTTTAACCTAAGTTTCCACGAAGTCTACAAGGGATCTTGCATATGTACTTGTCAATGTACAATTGTGCGGAATATACAGTAATATTCATGTATACATTGACAACCATTTAATCAAAATGAATCTAATACTTTACTTTGAACAGTAAAGTTACTTTACATCATTTTGTTCTCCTATTATAATCAACCACTGCATATTTAAAATACAATGCAGGGACATCATATACATGCTTATAATACTAAAACAAATATACTAAAATATTTATAAAAAGTTCCCAAAAGGTTCTATGTTATCCTCTCTCAGATCATATCCATTCAGCTAGACTACCTGGAGTCACCGAATGGGCTTCCTCTGCTGACGAGAAGGTCTCGGAGGGACCGACACGGGTAACTGAACCTGTAATATCATCAGTAATACCGTGAACACGACGGTTCAACAAGGTATACATACATTTATACATGTTCACAATTTCTAGCAATTCATGGCTTAACAATGCTAACAACTCCAATAAACATAATTACCAAAGATAACAGTAATACTGGCAACTACACTAGCATTGGTTTCAAATCCATTCTATGCATTTAATCTTCCTAAAGGAAGAAATACATATTCATTTATTCATTAGGTTCACCCTTTACTGACTTCTCATTTCATATTCATTCACCTATTTACATTTCAGCATTGATAGGGCTCGTCAGTCCTATGACCTTTCGGTCCAATGCAGTGAGATCTCCCAGTGTCTTGATCAGAGATCACTGGTGTCCCACGGAGCTCCGGACGCTCCCAATCCCCTCTACTGCAGTAGGAATAGCATTTCATTTATCAATTCATTCAGTTCATTGTTACTTTTCATTATGAGTTCGGGAACCACTAGGTAGTGCCAGACCTATTAACAATCCTATTAATCTCAATTTCGTTTCAATACATCATTTAACCAACCATTGAGTGTAACTTTGGTTATCAATGCAAGGATTACTTTTGATGACATTACTTATATGATTATGCATTAAGATAACCTTAGTTAACACTTATGGAGGTATAACACTACTACTAGTCCTAATTGACTCATATGCGATGTGAGTTTCCGTAAAAATCCAAAACTCCCAATCGCGAGGACCGTTAGGTCCGAGCGATTGGCTAAATTTTCCTTACTACTAATAAATTAGTCCATCACTAAGCGTACACGCTTAATCCCAGAAATTCAGACTCAAAGTCACTTTTCCGGACATTTCCATTGGGCCCGGTTAACCGGCAGTTGTAAAGGATAAATACTGAACAGTGCTTTCGTCAGGCCTTGCGGACCTGACTCAGTGGGCCCGGTTAACCGGGCCATAATGGCCGGTTAACCGGCCACACTGCTGTAACAGAACACAGGTTCTGTTTCAGCAGTGCAGTGCAAGGGCTTTTCAGCCCTATTTCTTCCTGGTTTCCTCTGAACCTAATTAACAATTATAACATGCATTTAACAAATAAATTCAAGATTAATAACTCCAACTAAATCACACTCATCTTAATCTATTACACAACCTAATTAAGGTTTTAAAATCCATCAATTGTCACATAAATCATCTTAATAGCTGATTTCGCATTTCTTTCCATTAAAATCAATGGAAACTCATTAATAAGCATAAACACATGTATCACTTGCCTCAAATGAAGCCTTGCCCTTTGCTTAGCTTGGACTTAAGATCAAAATCCACCTTTTCAAGCTTTACTCTTAAGAAAACTCAAGAAGAGATGAAGATGATGAAGATGATGAGCTTCTCTCCACCCCACTTCACTTGAATCACCCTCTTGATGAAGAAACGAAGGAAGAAAGAAGAAGAAAAGAAGAGGAAACGGCTGCGTCTAGGGTTTGATTCAAATGAATCAACTCATTTGCTTATATAAGGTTTCAAATTACATTTAAGCCCATTAATTCCCATTAATTCTATTTCAAGTCACATCCACGCCTACTTGCTTCATTTCTCGTCGAATCAATGCAAGTCCTTTACACAATTTATCGTACTCGTCGAAATACACATGTTGGTATCAAGACTTTCCGTATTTGACGAAATACGTATAAATCCGTATTTATACGCAATTCCTTTCCTAATCTTGTTTAGCACTTCATTAAGCCTCAATTCTTCATTTTAGGCTAACTCAAATTCAAATTCAGTTGGTGATAAATCACCATTAATTCATTTAAACCGGCTTAATTAGTCTTAAGTTCGATTAATTAGAGTTAATTGTAATTAACTCGGGACGGAGTCTAACACGCACGCACCACCCGCAGGACCTCGACCGCACAACCACCGGACGGGCTGATGCCAATGCCAAAATCCTTTCGCACGTTGATTGTCCAACATGTTTCCCACGTTTTCAATGCATTGGTCGCTCATTCTTCTCGAAAAATGAAGGGGTCGGTCGAGGGTTGAAAATCTGCCGCACGCACCACCCGCACGACGTCGACCGCACCACCACCGGACGGGCTGATGCCAATGCGAAAATCCATTCGAACGGTGATCGTCCGACATGTTTCCCACGTTTTCAACGCATTGGTCACTCATTCGTCTCGAAAAATCAAGGGGTCGGTCGAGGGGTGAAAATCTGCCGCACGCACCACCCGCACGACGTCGAACGCACCACAACCGGACGGGCTGATGCCAATTCCAAAATCCTTTCGCACGGTGATCGTCCAACATGTTTCCCAGATTTTCAAGGCATTGGTCACTCATTCGTCTCGAAAAATGAAGGGGCCGGTCGAGGGGTGAAAATCTGCCGCACGCACCACCCGCAGGACCTCGACCGCACAACCACCGGACGGGCTGATGCCAATGCCAAAATCCTTTCGCACGTTGATTGTCCAACATGTTTCCCACGTTTTCAATGCATTGGTCGCTCATTCTTCTCAAAAAATGAAGGGGTCGGTCGAGGGTTGAAAATCTGCCGCACGCTCCACCCGCACGACGTCGACCGCACCACCACCGGACGGGCTGATGCCAATGCGAAAATCCATTCGAACGGTGATCGTCCGACATGTTTCCCACGTTTTCAACGCATTGGTCACTCATTCGTCTCGAAAAATCAAGGGGTCGGTCGAGGGGTGAAAATCTGCCGCACGCACCACCCGCACGACGTCGACCGCACCACCACCGGACGGGGTATGATGCCAATGCCAAAATCCTTTCGCACGTTGATTGTCCAACATGTCTCTCACGTTTTCAATGCATTGGTCACTCATTCGTCTCGAAAAATGAAGGGGTCGGTCGAGGGGTGAAAATCTGACGCACGCACCACCCACACGACGTCGATCGCACCACCCCCGGACGGGCTGATGCCAATGCAAAATCCTTTCGCACGGTGATTGTCCGACATGTTTCCCACGTTTTCAATGCATTGGTCGCTCATTCGTCTCGAAAAATGATGGGGTCGGTCGAGGGGTTAAAATCGGCCGCAAGCACCACCCGCACGACGTCGACCGCACCACCAACGGACGGGCTGATGCCAATGCCAAAATCCTTTCGCACTTCGATTGTCCAACATGTTTCCCACGGTTTAAAGGCATTGGTCACTCATTCGTCTCGAAAAAAGAAAGGGCCGGTCGAGGGGTGAAAATCTGCCGCACGCACAACCCGCACGACGTCGACCGCACCACCCCCGGACGGGCTGATGCCAATGCCAAAATCCATTCGCACGGTGATCGTCCGACATGTTTCCCACGTTTTCAACGAATTGGTCACTCATTTGTCTCGAAAAATCAAGGGGTCGGTCGAGGGGAGAAAATCTGTCGCACGCACAACCCGCATGACGTCGACCGCACCTCCACCGGACGGGCTGATGCCAATGCCAAAATCCTTTCGCACGTTGATTGTCTAACATGTTCCCCACGTTTTCAAAGCATTGGTCGCTCATTCGTCTCGAAAAATGAAGGGGTCGGTCGAGGGTTGAAAATCTGCCGCACGCACCACCCATACGACCTCGACCGCACCACCCCCGGACGGGCTGATGCCAATGCCAAAATCCATTCGCACGGTGATCGTCCGACATGTTTCCCACATTTTCAACGCATTGGTCACAGATTCGTCTCGAAAATTCAAGGGGTCGGTCGAGGGGTGAAAATCTGCCGCACGCACCACCCGCACGACGTCGACCGCACCACCACCGGACGGGCTGATGCCAATGCCAAAATCCTTTCGCACTTTGATTGTCCAATATGTTCCCCACGTTTTCAAAGCATTGGTCGCTCATTCGTCTCGAAAAATGAAGGGGTCGGTCGACGGGTGAAAATCAGTCGCACGCATCACCCGCACGACGTCGACCGCACCACCACCGGACGGGCTGATGCCAATGCCAAAATCCTTTCGCACGTTGATCTTCCGACATGTTTCCCACGTTTTCAACGCGTTGGTCGCTCATTCGTCTCGAAAAATCAAGGGGTCGGTCGAGGGGTGAATATCTGCCGCACGCACCACCCGCACGGCGTCGACCGCACCACCTCCGGACGGGCTGATGCGAATGCCAAAATCCTTTCGTACGGTGTTCGTCGAACATGTTTCCCACGTTTTCAATGCATTGGTCAATCATTCGTCTCGAAAAATGAAGGGGCCGGTCGAGGGGTGAAAATCTGCCGCACGCACCACAGCACGACCTCGACCGCACCACCCCCGGACGGGCTGATGCCAATGCCAAAATCCTTTCCCACGGTGATCGTCCAACATGTTTCACACGTTTTCAATGCATTGGTCACTCATTCGTCTCGAAAAATAAAGGGGTCGGTCGTGGGGTGAAAATCTGCCGCACGCACCACCCGTACGACCTCGACCGCTCCACCCCCGGACGGGGATCGTCCGACATGTTTCCCACATTTTCAACGCATTGGTCGCTCATTCGTCTCGAAAAATGAAGGGGTCGGTCGAGGGGTGAAAATCTGCCGCACCCACCACCCGTACGACCTCGACCGTACCACCCCCGGACGGGCTGATGCCAATGCCAAAATCCATTCGCACGGTGATCGTCCGACATGTTTCCCACGTTTTCAACGCATTGGCCACTCATTCGTCTCGAAAAATCAAGGGGTCGGTCGAGGGGTGAAAATCTGCCGCACGCACCACCCGCACGACGTCGACTGCACCACCACCGGACGGGCTGATGCCAATGCCAAAATCCTTTCTCACGTTGATCTTCCGACATGTTTCCCACGTTTTCAACGCATTGGTCGCTCATTCGTCTCGAAAAATCAAGGGGTCGGTCAAGGGGTGAATATCTGCCGCACGCACCACTCGCACGGCGTCGACCGCACTACCCACGGACGGGCTGATGCGAATGCCAAAATCCTTTCGCACGGTGATCGTCCAACATGTTTCCCACGTTTTCAATGCATTGGTCACTCATTCGTCTCGAAAAATGAAGGGGCCGGTCGAGGGGTGAAAATGTGCCGCACGCACCACCCGCACGACCTCGACCGCACCACCCCCGGACGGGCTGATGCCAATGCCAAAATCCTTTCCCACGGTGATCGTCCAAAATGTTTCCCACGTTTTCAATGCATTGGTCACTCATTCGTCTCGAAAAATGAAGGGGTTGGTCGAGGGGTGAAAATCTGCCGCACGCACCACCCGTACGACCTCGACCGCACCACCGCCGGATGGGCTGATGCCAATGCCAAAATCCATTCGCACGGTGATCGTCCGACATGTTTCCCACATTTTCAACGCATTGGTCACTCATTCGCCTCGAAAAATCAAGGGGTCGGACGAGGGCTGAAAATCTGCCGCACGCACCACCCGCACGACGTCGACCGCACCACCACCGGACGGGCTGATGCCAATGCCAAAATCCTTTCGCACGTAGATTGTCCAACATGTTCCCCACGTTTTCAATGCATTGATCGATCATTCGTCTCGAAAAATGAAGGGGTCGGTCGTGGGGTGAAAATCTGTCGCACGCACCATCCGCACGACGTCGACCGCACCACCACCGGACGGGCTGATGCCAATGCCAAAATCCTTTCGCACGTTGATCTTCCGACATGTTTCCCACGTTTTCAACGCATTGGTCGCTCATTCGTCTCGAAACATCAAGGGGTCGGTCGAGGGGTGAATATCTGCCGCACGCACCACCCGCACGGCGTCGACCGCACCACCCCCGGACGGGCTGATGCCAATGCCAAAATCCTTTCGCACGGTGATCATCCAACATGTTTCACACGTTTTCAATGCATTGGTCACTCATTCGTCTCGAAAAATGAAGGGGTCGGTGTGGGGTGAAAATCTGCCGCACGCACCACCCCTACGACCTCGACCGCACCACCCCAGGACGGGCTGCTGCCAATGCCAAAATCCATTCGCACGGTGATCGTCCGACATGTTTCCCACGTTTTCAACGCATTGGTCGCTCATTCGTCTCGAAAAAATAAGGGGTCGGTCGAGGGGTGAAAATATGCCGCACGCACCACCCGTACGACCTCGACCGCACCACCCCCGGACGGGCTGATGCCAATGCCAAAATCCATTCGCACGGTGATCGTCCGACATGTTTCCCACATTTTCAACGCATTGGTCGCTCATTCGTCTCGAAAAATCAAGGGGTCGGTCGAGGGGTGAAAATCTGCCGCACGCACCACCCGCACGACGTCGACCGCACCACCACCGGACGGGCTGATGCCAATGCAAAAATCGTTTCGCACGTTGATTGTCCAACATGTTTCCCACATTTTCAATGCATTGGTCACTCATTCGTCTTGAAAAATGAAAGGGTCGGTCGAGGGGTGAAAATCTGCCGCACCCACCACCCGCACGACGTCGACCGCACCACCCCCGGACGGGCTGATGCCAATGCCAAAATCCTTTCACACGGTGATTGTCCGACATGTTTCCCACGTTTTCAATGCATTGGTCGCTCAGTCGTCTCGAAAAATCAAGGGGTCGGTCGAGGGGTGGAAATCGGCCGCAAGGACCACCCGCACGACGTCGACCGCACCTCCACCGGACGGGCTGATGCCAATGCCAAAATCCTTTCGCACGTTGATTGTCCAACATGTTTCCACGTTTTCAACGCATTGGTCACTCATTCGTCTCGAAAAATCAAGGGGTCGGTCGAGGGTAGAAAATCTACCGGACGCACCTACCGCACGACGTCGACCGCACCAGCACCGGAAGGGCTGATGCCAATGCCAAAATCCTTTCGCACGTTGATTGCCCAACATGTTTCCCACATTTTCAATGCATTGGTCGCTCATTCGTCTCGAAAAATGATGGGGTCGGTCGAGGGGTGAAAATCTGCAGCACGCCCCACCCGCACGATGTCGACCGCACCACCGCCGGACGGGCTGATGCCAATGCCAAAATCCATTCGCACGGTGATCGTCCGACATGTTTCCCACGTTTTCAACGCATTGGTCTCTCATTCGTCTCGAAAAATCAAGGGGTCGGTCGAGGTGTAAAAATCTGCCGCACGCACCACCCGCATGACGTCGACCGCACCACCACCGGACGGGCTGATGCCAATGCCAAAATCGTTTCGCACGGTGATCGTCCAACATGTTTCCCACGTTTTCAAGGCATTGGTCACTCATTCGTCTCGAAAAATGAACGGGCCGGTCGAGGGGTGAAAATCTGCCGCACGCACCACCCGCACGACCTCGAATGCACCACCCTCGGACGGGCTGATGCCAATGCCAAAATCCATTCTCATGGTGATCGTCCGACATGTTTCCCACGTTTTCAACGCATTGGTCACTCATTCGTCTCGAGAGATCAAGGGGTCGGTCGAGGGGTGAAAATCTGTCGTACGCACCACCCACACGACGTCGACCGCACCACCACCGGACGGGCTGATGCCAATGCCAAAATCCTTTCGCACGTTGATCTTCCGACATGTTTCCCACATTTTCAACGCATTGGTCGCTCCTTCGTCTCGAAAAATCAAGGGGTCGGTCGAGGGGTGAAAATCTGCCGCACGCACCACCCGTACGACCTCGACCGCAGCACCCCCGGACGGGCTGATGCCAATGCCAAAATCCAATCGCACGGTGATCTTCCGACATGTTTCCCACGTTTTCAAAGCATTGGTCGCTCATTCGTCTCGAAAAATCAAGGGGTCGGTCGAGGGTTTAAAATCTGCCGCACGCACCACCCGCACGACGTCGACCGCACCACCACCGGACGGGCTGATGCCAATGCCAAAATCCTTTCGCACGTTGATTGTCCAACATGTTTCCCACGTTTTCAATGCATTGGTCACTCATTCGTCTCGAAAAATGAAGGGGTTGGTCGAGGGGTGAAAATCTGCCGCACGCACCACCCGTACGACCTCGACCGCACCACCGCCGGATGGGCTGATGCCAATGCCAAAATCCATTCGCACGGTGATCGTCCGACATGTTTCCCACATTTTCAACGCATTGGTCACTCATTCGCCTCGAAAAATCAAGGGGTCGGACGAGGGCTGAAAATCTGCCGCACGCACCACCCGCACGACGTCGACAGCACCACCACCGGACGGGCTGATGCCAATGCCAAAATCCTTTCGCACGTTGATTGTCCAACATGTTCCCCACGTTTTCAATGCATTGATCGATCATTCGTCTCGAAAAATGAAGGGGTCGGTCGTGGGGTGAAAATCTGTCGCACACACCATCCGCACGACGTCGACCGCACCACCACCGGACGGGCTGATGCCAATGCCAAAATCCTTTCGCACGTTGATCTTCCGACATGTTTCCCACGTTTTCAACGCATTGGTCGCTCATTCGTCTCGAAACATCAAGGGGTCGGTCGAGGGGTGAATATCTGCCGCACGCACCACCCGCACGGCGTCGACCGCACCACCTCCGGACGGGCTGATGCGAATGCGAAAATCCTTTCGTACGGTGATCGTCCAACATCTTTCCCACGTTTTCAATGCATTGGTCAATCATTCGTCTCGAAAAATGAAGGGGCTGGTCGAGGGGTGAAAATCTGCCGCACGCACCACCTGCACGACCTCGACCGCACCACCCCCGGACGGGCTGATGCCAATGCCAAAATCCTTTCCCACGGTGATCGTCCCACATGATTCACACGTTTTCAATGCATTGGTCACTCATTCGTCTCGAAAAATGAAGGGGTCGGTCGTGGGGTGAAAATCTGCCGCACGCACCACCCGTACGACCTCGACCGTACCACTCCCGGACGGGCTGATGCCAATGCCAAAATCCATTTGCGAGGTGATCGTCCGACATCTTTCCCACGTTTTCAACGCATTGGCAACTCATTCGTCTCGAAAAATCAAGGGGTCGGTCGAGGGGTGAAAATCTGCCGCACGCACCACCCGCACGACGTCGACCGCACCACCACCGGACGGGCTGATGCCAATGCCAAAATCCTTTCACTGGTTGATTGTCCAACATGTTCCCCACGTTTTCAATGCATTGGTCGCTCATTCGTCTCAAAAAATGAAGGGGTCGGTCGAGGGGTGAAAATCTGTCGCACGCACCACCCGCACGACGTCGACCGCACCACCACCGGACGGGCTGATGCCAATGCCAAAATCCTTTCGCACGTTGATCTTCCGACATGTTTCCCACGTTTTCAACGCATTGGTCGCTCATTCGTCTCGAAAAATCAAGGGGTCGGTCAAGGGGTGCATATCTGCCGCACGCACCTCCCGCACGGCGTCGACCGCACCACCCACGGACGGGCTGATGCGAATGCCAAAATCCTTTCGCACGGTGATCGTCCAACATGTTTCCCACGTTTTCAATGCATTGGTCACTCATTCGTCTCGAAAAATGAAGGGGCCGGTCGGGGGGTGAAAATGTGCCGCACGCACCACCCGCACGACCTCGACCGCACCACCCCCGGACGGGCTGATGCCAATGCCAAAATCCTTTCCCTCGGTGATCGTCCAAAATGTTTCCCACGTTTTCAATGCATTGGTCACTCATTCGTCTCGAAAAATGAAGGGGTTGGTCGAGGGGTGAAAATCTGTCGCACGCACCACCCGTACGACCTCGACCGCACCACCGCCGGATGGGCTGATGCCAATGCCAAAATCCATTCGCACGGTGATCGTCCGACATGTTTCCCACATTTTCAACGCATTGGTCACTCATTCGTCTCAAAAAATCAAGGGGTCGGACGAGGGCTGAAAATCTGCCGCACGCACCACCCGCACGACGTCGACCGCACCACCACCGGACGGGCTGATGCCAATGCCAAAATCCTTTCGCACTTTGATTGTCCAACATGTTTCCCACGTTTTCAATGCATTGGTCGCTCATTCGTCTCGAAAAATGAAGGGGTCCGTCGAGAGGTGCCAATCTGCCCCACGCACCACCCGCACGACGTCGACCGCACCACCACCGGACGGGCTGATGCCAATGCCAAAATCCTTTCGCACGGTGATCGTCCGACATGTTTCCCACGTTTTCAACGCATTGGTCACTCATTCGTCTCGAAAAATCAAGGGGTCGGTCGAGGGGTGAAAATTTGCCGCACGCACCACCCGCACGACGTCGTCCGCAGCACCACCGGACGGGCTGATGCCAATGCCAAAATCCTTTCGCACGTTGATTGTCCAACATGTTTCCCACGTTTTCATTGCATTGGTCGCTCATTCGTCTCGAAAACTGAAGGGGTCGGTCGAGGGGTGAAAATCTGCAGGACGCACCACCCGTACGACGTCGGCCGCACCACCGCGGGACGGGGTGATGCCAATACTAAAATCCATTCGCACGGTGATCATCCGACATGTTTCCCACGTTCTCAACGTATTGCTCACTCATTCGTCTCGAAAAATCAAGGTGCGGTCGAGGGGTGAAAATCTGCCGCACGCACCACCCGCATGACGTCGACCGCACCACCACCGGACGGGCTGATGCCAATGCAAAAATCCTTTCGCACGTTGATTGTCCAACATGTTTCCCACATTTTCAATGCATTGGTCACTCATTCGTCTCGAAAAATGAAGGGGTCGGTCGAGGGGTGAAAATCTACCGCACGCACCACCCGCACGACGTCGACCGCACCAGCCCCGGACGGGCTGATGCCAATGCCAAAATCCTTTCGCACGGTGATTGTCCGACATGTTTCCCACGTTTTCAATGCATTGGTCGCTCATTCGTCTCGAAAAATCAAGTGGTCGGTCGAGGGGTGAAAATCGGCCGTACGCACCACCCGCATGACGTCGACCGCACCACCACCGGACGGGCTGATGCCAATGCCAAAATCCTTTCGCACGTTGATTGTCCAACATGTTTCCCACGGTTTAAAGGCATTGGTCACTCATTCGTCTCGAAAAATGAAGGGGCCGATCGAGTGGTGAAAATCTGCCGCACGCACCACCCGTACGACGTCGACCGCACCACCCCCGGACGGGCTGATGCCAATGCCAAAATCTATTCGCACGGTGATCGTCCGACATGTTTCCCACGTTTTCAACGCATTGGTCACACATTCGCCTCGAAAATTCATGGGGTCGGTCGAGGGGTGAAAATCTGCCGCACGCACCACCCGCACGACGTCGACCGCACCACCACCGGACGGGCTGATGCCAATGCCAAAATCCTTTCGCACGTTGATTGTCCAACATGTTCCCCACGTTTTCAATGCATTGATCGATCATTCGTCTCGAAAAATGAAGGGGTCGGTCGTGGGGTGAAAATCTGTCGCACGCACCATCCGCACGACGTCGACCGCACCACCACCGGACGGGCTGTTGCCAATGCCAAAATCCTTTCGCACGTTGATTGTCCAACATGTTTCCCACGTTTTCAATGCATTGGTCGCTCATTCGTCTCGAAAAATGAAGGGGTCCGTCGAGAGGTGCCAATCTGCCCCACGCACCACCCGCACGACGTCGACCGCCCCACCACCGGACGGGCTGATGCCAATGCCAAAATCCTTTCGCACGGTGATCGTCCGACATGTTTCCCACGTTTTCAACGCATTGGTCACTCATTCGTCTCGAAAAATGAAGGGGCCGGTCGAGGGGTGAAAATCTGCCGCACGCACCACCCGCACGACCTCGACCGCACCACCCCCGGACGGGCTGATGCCAATGCCAAAATCCATTCGCACGGTGATCGTCCAACATGTTTCACACGTTTTCAATGCATTGGTCACTCATTCGTCTCGAAAAATGGAGGGGTCGGTGTGGGGTGAAAATCTGCCGCACGCACCACCCCTACGACCTCGACCGCACCACCCCAGAACGGGCTGCTGCCAATGCCAAAATCCATTCGCACGGTGATCGTCCGACATGTTTCCCACGTTTTCAACGCATTGGTCGCTCATTCGTCTCGAAAAATTAAGGGGCCGGTCGAGGGGTGAAAATCTCCGCACGCACCACCCGTACGACCTCGACCGCACCACCCCGGACGGGCTGATGCCAATGCCAAAATCCTTTCGCACGTTGATCTTCCGACATGTTTCCCACGTTTTCAACGCATTGGTCGCTCCTTCGTCTCGAAAAATCAAGGGGTCGGTCGAGGGGTGAAAATCTGCCGCACGCACCACCCGTACGACCTCGACCGCACCACCCCCGGACGGGCTGATGCCAATGCCAAAATCCATTCGCACGGTGATCTTCCGACATGTTTCCCACGTTTTCAAAGCATTGGTCGCTCATTCGTCTCGAAAAATCAAGGGGTCGGTCGAGGGTTGAAAATCTGCCGCACGCACCACCCGCACGACGTCGACCGCACCAACACCGGACGGGCTGATGCCAATGCCAAAATCCTTTCGCACGTTGATTGTCCAACATGTTTCCCATGTTTTCAATGCATTGGTCACTCATTCGTCTCGAAAAATGAATGGTCGGTCGAGGGGTGAAAATCTGCCGCACGCTCCACCTGCACCACCACCGCACGGGCTGATGCCAATGCCAAGATCCTTCCGCACGTTGATTGTCCAACATGTTTAATACGTTTTCAATGCATTGGTCGATCATTCCTCTAAAAAAATGAAGGGGTCGGTCGAGGGGTGAAAATCTGCCGCACGCGCCACCCGCACGACGTCGACCGCACCACCGCCGGACGGGCTGATGCCAATGCCAAAATCCATTCGCACGGTGATCGTCCAACATGTTTCCCACGTTTTCAACGCATTGGTCACTCATTCGTCTCGAAAAATCAAGGGGTCGGTCGAGGGGTGAAAATCTGCCGCACGAACCACCCGCACGACGTCGACCGCACCACCACCGGACGGGCTGATGCCAATGCCAAAATCCTTTCGTACGTTGATTGTCCAACATGTTCCCCACGTTTTCAATGCATTGGTCGCTCATTCGTCTCGAAAAATGAAGGGGTCGGTCGAGGGGTGAAAATCTGCCGCACCCACCACCCGCACGACGTCGACCGCACCACCACCGGACGGGCTGATGCCAATGCCAAAATCCTTTCGCACGTTGATCTTCCGACATGTTTCCCACGTTTTCAACGCATTGGTCGCTCCTTCGTCTCGAAAAATCAAGGGGTCGGTCGAGGGGTGAAAATCTGCCGCACGCACCACCCGTACGACCTCGACCGCACCACCCCCGGACGGGCTGATGCCAATGCCAAAATCCATTCGCACGGTGATCTTCCGACATGTTTCCCACGTTTTCAAAGCATTGGTCGCTCATTCGTCTCGAAAAATCAAGGGGTCGGTCGAGGGTTGAAAATCTGTCGCACGCACCACCCGCACGACATCGACCGCACCACCCCCGGACGGGCTGATGCCAATGCCAAAATCCTTTCGCACGGTGATTGTCCGACATGTTTCCCACGTTTTCAATGCATTGGTCGCTCATTCGTCTCGAAAAATCAAGTGGTCGGTCGAGGGGTGAAAATCGGCCGTACGCACCACCCGCATGACGTCGACCGCACCACCACCGGACGGGCTGATGCCAATGCCAAAATCGTTTCGCACGGTGATCGTCCAACATGTTTCCCACGTTTTCAAGGCATTGGTCACTCATTCGTCTCGAAAAATGAACGGGCCGGTCGAGGGGTGAAAATCTGCCGCACGCACCACCCGCACGACCTCGAACGCACCACCCTCGGACGGGCTGATGCCAATGCCAAAATCCATTCTCATGGTGATCGTCCGACATGTTTCCCACGTTTTCAACGCATTGGTCACTCATTCGTCTCGAGAGATCAAGGGGTCGGTCGAGGGGTGAAAATCTGTCGTACGCACCACCCACACGACGTCGACCGCACCACCACCGGACGGGCTGATGCCAATGCCAAAATCCTTTCGCACGTTGATCTTCCGACATGTTTCCCACATTTTCAACGCATTGGTCGCTCCTTCGTCTCGAAAAATCAAGGGGTCGGTCGAGGGGTGAAAATCTGCCGCACGCACCACCCGTACGACCTCGACCGCAGCACCCCCGGACGGGCTGATGCCAATGCCAAAATCCAATCGCACGGTGATCTTCCGACATGTTTCCCACGTTTTCAAAGCATTGGTCGCTCATTCGTCTCGAAAAATCAAGGGGTCGGTCGAGGGTTTAAAATCTGCCGCACGCACCACCCGCACGACGTCGACCGCACCACCACCGGACGGGCTGATGCCAATGCCAAAATCCTTTCGCACGTTGATCGTCCAACATGTTTCCCACGTTTTCAATGCATTGGTCACTCATTCGTCTCGAAAAATGAAGGGGCCGGTCGAGGGGTGAAAATGTGCCGCACGCACCACCCGCACGACCTCGACCGCACCACCCCCGGACGGGCTGATGCCAATGCCAAAACCTTTCCCTCGGTGATCGTCCAAAATGTTTCCCACGTTTTCAATGCATTGGTCACTCATTCGTCTCGAAAAATGAAGGGGTTGGTCGAGGGGTGAAAATCTGCCGCACGCACCCCCTGCACGACCTCGACCGCACCACCCCCGGACGGGCTGATGCCAATGCCAAAATCCTTTCCCACGGTGATCGTCCCACATGATTCACACGTTTTCAATGCATTGGTCACTCATTCGTCTCGAAAAATGAAGGGGTCGGTCGTGGGGTGAAAATCTGCCGCACGCACCACCCGTACGACCTCGACCGTATCACCCCCGGACGGGCTGATGCCAATGCCAAAATCCATTCGCACGGTGATCGTCCGACATCTTTCCCACGTTTTCAACGCATTGGCAACTCATTCGTCTCGAAAAATCAAGGGGTCGGTCGAGGGGTGAAAATCTGCCGCACGCACCACCCGCACGACGTCGACCGCACCACAACCGGACGGGCTGATGCCAATGCCAAAATCCTTTCACTGGTTGATTGTCCAACATGTTCCCCACCTTTTCAATGCATTGGTCGCTCATTCGTCTCAAAAAATGAAGGGGTCGGTCGAGGGGTGAAAATCTGTCGCACGCACCACCCGCACGACGTCGACCGCACCACCACCGGACGGGCTGATGCCAATGCCAAAATCCTTTCGCACGTTGATCTTCCGACATGTTTCCCACGTTTTCAACGCATTGATCGCTCATTCGTCTCGAAAAATCAAGGGGTCGGTCAAGGGGTGCATATCTGCCGCACGCACCTCCCGCACGGCGTCGACTGCACCACCCACGGACGGGCTGATGCGAATGCCAAAATCCTTTCGCACGGTGATCGTCCAACATGTTTCCCACGTTTTCAATGCATTGGTCACTCATTCGTCTCGAAAAATGAAGGGGCCGGTCGAGGGGTGAAAATGTGCCGCACGCACCACCCGCACGACCTCGACCGCACCACCCCCGGACGGGCTGATGCCAATGCCAAAATCCTTTCCCTCGGTGATCGTCCAAAATGTTTCCCACGTTTTCAATGCATTGGTCACTCATTCGTCTCGAAAAATGAAGGGGTTGGTCGAGGGGTGAAAATCTGTCGCACGCACCACCCGTACGACCTCGACCGCACCACCGCCGGATGGGCTGATGCCAATGCCAAAATCCATTCGCACGGTGATCGTCCGACATGTTTCCCACATTTTCAACGCATTGGTCACTCATTCGTCTCAAAAAATCAAGGGGTCGGACGAGGGCTGAAAATCTGCCGCACGCACCACCCGCACGACGTCGACCGCACCACCACCGGACGGGCTGATGCCAATGCCAAAATCCATTCGCACGGTGATCGTCCGACATGTTTCCCACGTTTTCAACGCATTGGTCACTCATTCGTCTCGAAAAATCAAGGGGTCGGTCGAGGGGTGAAAATTTGCCGCACGCACCACCCGCACGACGTCGTCCGCACCACCACCGGACGGGCTGATGCCAATGCCAAAATCCTTTCGCACGTTGATTGTCCAACATGTTTCCCACGTTTTCATTGCATTGGTCGCTCATTCGTCTCGAAAAATGAAGGGGTCGGTCGAGGGGTGAAAATCTGCAGCACGCACCACCCGTACGACGTCGGCCGCACCACCGCGGGACGGGGTGATGCCAATACTAAAATCCATTCGTACGGTGATCATCCGACATGTTTCCCACGTTCTCAACGTATTGCTCACTCATTCGTCTCGAAAAATGAAGGGGCCGATCGAGTGGTGAAAATCTGCCGCACGCACCACCCGCACGACGTCGACCGCACCACCCCCGGACGGGCTGATGCCAATGCCAAAATCTATTCGCACGTTGATCGTCCGACATGTTTCCCACGTTTTCAACGCATTGGTCACACATTCGTCTCGAAAATTCAAGGGGTCGGTCGAGGGGTGAAAATCTGCCGCACGCACCACCCGCACGACGTCGACCGCACCACCACCGGACGGGCTGATGCCAATGCCAAAATCCTTTCGCACGTTGATTGTCCAACATGTTCCCCACGTTTTCAATGCATTGATCGATCATTCGTCTCGAAAAATGAAGGGGTCGGTCGTGGGGTGAAAATCTATCGCACGCACCATCCGCACGACGTCGACCGCACCATCACCGGACGGGCTGTTGCCAATGCCAAAATCCTTTCGCACGTTGATTGTCCAACATGTTTCCCACGTTTTCAATGCATTGGTCGCTCATTCGTCTCGAAAAATGAAGGGGTCGGTCGAGAGGTGCCAATCTGCCCCACGCAACACCCGCACGACGTCGACCGCACCACCACCGGACGGGCTGATGCCAATGCCAAAATCCTTTCGCACGGTGATCGTCCGACATGTTTCCCACGTTTTCAACGCATTGGTCACTCATTCGTCTCGAAAAATGAAGGGGCCGGTCGAGGGGTGAAAATCTGCCGCACGCACCACCCGCACGACCTCGACCGCACCACCCCCGGACGGGCTGATGCCAATGCCAAAATCCTTTCGCACGTTGATTGTCCAACATGTTTCCCACGTTTTCAATGCATTGGTCGCTCATTCGTCTCGAAAAATGAAGGGGTCCGTCGAGAGGTGCCAATCTGCCCCACGCACCACCCGCACGACGTCGACCGCACCACCACCGGACGGGCTGATGCCAATGCCAAAATCCTTTCGCACGGTGATCGTCCGACATGTTTCCCACGTTTTCAACGCATTGGTCACTCATTCGTCTCGAAAAATGAAGGGGCCGGTCGAGGGGTGAAAATCTGCCGCACGCACCACCCGCACGACCTCGACCGCACCACCCCCGGACGGGCTGATGCCAATGCCAAAATCCTTTCGCACGGTGATCGTCCAACATGTTTCACACGTTTTCAATGCATTGGTCACTCATTCGTCTCGAAAAATGAAGGGGTCGGTGTGGGGTGAAAATCTGCCGCACGCACCACCCCTACGACCTCGACCGCACCACCCCAGAACGGGCTGCTGCCAATGCCAAAATCCATTCGCACGGTGATCGTCCGACATGTTTCCCACGTTTTCAACGCATTGGTCGCTCATTTGTCTCGAAAAATTAAGGGGCCGGTCGAGGGGTGAAAATCTCCGCACGCACCACCCGTACGACCTCGACCGCACCACCCCAGACGGGCTGATGCCAATGCCAAAATCCTTTCGCACGTTGATCTTCCGACATGTTTCCCACGTTTTCAACGCATTGGTCGCTCCTTCGTCTCGAAAAATCAAGGGGTCGGTCGAGGGGTGAAAATCTGCCGCACGCACCACCCGTACGACCTCGACCGCACCACCCCCGGACGGGCTGATGCCAATGCCAAAATCCATTCGCACGGTGATCTTCCGACATGTTTCCCACGTTTTCAAAGCATTGGTCGCTCATTCGTCTCGAAAAATCAAGGGGTCGGTCGAGGGTTGAAAATCTGCCGCACGCACCACCCGCACGACGTCGACCGCACCAACACCGGACGGGCTGATGCCAATGCCAAAATCCTTTCGCACGTTGATTGTCCAACATGTTTCCCATGTTTTCAATGCATTGGTCACTCATTCGTCTCGAAAAATGAAGGGTCGGTCGAGGGGTGAAAATCTGCCGCACGCTCCACCTGCACCACCACCGCACGGGCTGATGCCAATGCCAAGATCCTTCCGCACGTTGATTGTCCAACATGTTTAATACGTTTTCAATGCATTGGTCGATCATTCCTCTAAAAAAATGAAGGGGTCGGTCGAGGGGTGAAAATCTGCCGCACGCGCCACCCGCACGACGTCGACCGCACCACCGCCGGACGGGCTGATGCCAATGCCAAAATCCATTCGCACGGTGATCGTCCAACATGTTTCCCACGTTTTCAACGCATTGGTCACTCATTCGTCTCGAAAAATCAAGGGGTCGGTCGAGGGGTGAAAATCTGCCGCACGCACCACCCGCACGACGTCGACCGCACCACCACCGGACGGGCTGATGCCAATGCCAAAATCCATTCGCACGTTGATTGTCCAACATGTTCCCCACGTTTTCAATGCATTGGTCGCTCATTCGTCTCGAAAAATGAAGGGGTCGGTCGAGGGGTGAAAATCTGCCGCACCCACCACCCGCACGACGTCGACCGCACCACCACCGGACGGGCTGATGCCAATGCCAAAATCCTTTCGCACGTTGATCTTCCGACATGTTTCCCACGTTTTCAACGCATTGGTCGCTCCTTCGTCTCGAAAAATCAAGGGGTCGGTCGAGCGGTGAAAATCTGCCGCACGCACCACCCGCACGACGTCGACCGCACCACCCCCGGACGGGCTGATGCCAATGCCAAAATCCATTCGCACGGTGATCTTCCGACATGTTTCCCACGTTTTCAAAGCATTGGTCGCTCATTCGTCTCGAAAAATCAAGGGGTCGGTCGAGGGTTGAAAATCTGTCGCACGCACCACCCGCACGACGTCGACCGCACCACCCCCGGACGGGCTGATGCCAATGCCAAAATCCTTTCGCACGGTGATTGTCCGACATGTTTCCCACGTTTTCAATGCATTGGTCGCTCATTCGTCTCGAAAAATCAAGTGGTCGGTCGAGGGGTGAAAATCGGCCGTACGCACCACCCGCATGACGTCGACCGCACCACCACCGGACAGGCTGATGCCAATGCCAAAATCCTTTCGCACGTTGATTGTCCAACATGTTTCCCACGGTTTAAAGGCATTGGTCACTCATTCGTCTCGAAAAATGAAGGGGCCGATCGAGTGGTGAAAATCTGCCGCACGCACCACCCGCACGACGTCGACCGCACCACCCCCGGACGGGCTGATGCCAATGCCAAAATCTATTCGCACGGTGATCGTCCGACATGTTTCCCACGTTTTCAACGCATTGGTCGCACATTCGTCTCGAAAATTCAAGGGGTCGGTCGAGGGGTGAAAATCTGCCGCACGCACCACCCGCACGACGTCGACCGCACCACCACCGGACGGGCTGATGCCAATGCCAAAATCCTTTCGCACGTTGATTGTCCAACATGTTCCCCACGTTTTCAATGCATCGATCGATCATTCGTCTCGAAAAATGAAGGGGTCGGTCGTGGGGTGAAAATCTGCCGCACGCACCACCCGCACGACGTCGACCGCACCACCCCCGGACGGGCTGATGCCAATGCCAAAATCCATTCGCACGGTGATTGTCCGACATGTTGCCCACGTTTTCAACGTATTGCTCACTCATTCGTCTCGAAAAATCAAGGTGCGGTCGAGGGGTGAAAATCTGCCGCACGCACCACCCGCATGACGTCGACCGCACCACCACCGGACGGGCTGATGCCAATGCCAAAATCTATTCGCACGGTGATCGTCCGACATGTTTCCCACGTTTTCAACGCATTGGTCACACATTCGTCTCGAAAATTCAAGGGGTCGGTCGAGGGGTGAAAATCTGCCGCACGCACCACCCGCACGACGTCGACCGCACCACCACCGGACGGGCTGATGCCAATGCAAAAATCCTTTCGCACGTTGATTGTCCAACATGTTTCCCACATTTTCAATGCATTGGTCACTCATTCGTCTCGAAAAATGAAGGGGTCTGTCGAGGGGTGAAAATCTGCCGCACGCACCACCCGCACGACGTCGACCGCACCACCCCCGGACGGGCTGATGCCAATGCCAAAATCCATTCGCACGGTGATTGTCCGACATGTTTCCCACGTTTTCAACGTATTGCTCACTCATTCGTCTCGAAAAATCAAGGTGCGGTCGAGGGGTGAAAATCTGCCGCACGCACCACCCGCATGACGTCGACCGCACCACCACCGGACGGGCTGATGCCAATGCAAAAATCCTTTCGCACGTTGATTGTCCAACATGTTTCCCACATTTTCAATGCATTGGTCACTCATTCGTCTCGAAAAATGAAGGGGTCGGTCGAGGGGTGAAAATCTGCCGCACGCACCACCCGCACGACGTCGTCCGCACCACCACCGGACGGGCTGATGCCAATGCCAAAATCCTTTCGCACGTTGATTGTCCAACATGTTTCCCACGTTTTCATTGCATTGGTCGCTCATTCGTCTCGAAAAATGAAGGGGTCGGTCGAGAGGTGAAAATCTGCAGCACGCACCACCCGTACGACGTCGGCCGCACCACCGCGGGACGGGGTGATGCCAATACTAAAATCCATTCGTACGGTGATCATCCGACATGTTTCCCACGTTCTCAACGTATTGCTCACTCATTCGTCTCGAAAAATGAAGGGGCCGATCGAGTGGTGAAAATCTGCCGCACGCACCACCCGCACGACGTCGACCGCACCACCCCCGGACGGGCTGATGCCAATGCCAAAATCTATTCGCACGTTGATCGTCCGACATGTTTCCCACGTTTTCAACGCATTGGTCACACATTCGTCTCGAAAATTCAAGGGGTCGGTCGAGGGGTGAAAATCTGCCGCACGCACCACCCGCACGACGTCGACCGCACCACCACCGGACGGGCTGATGCCAATGCCAAAATCCTTTCGCACGTTGATTGTCCAACATGTTCCCCACGTTTTCAATGCATTGATCGATCATTCGTCTCGAAAAATGAAGGGGTCGGTCGTGGGGTGAAAATCTGTCGCACGCACCATCCGCACGACGTCGACCGCACCATCACCGGACGGGCTGTTGCCAATGCCAAAATCCTTTCGCACGTTGATTGTCCAACATGTTTCCCACGTTTTCAATGCATTGGTCGCTCATTCGTCTCGAAAAATGAAGGGGTCGGTCGAGAGGTGCCAATCTGCCCCACGCAACACCCGCACGACGTCGACCGCACCACCACCGGACGGGCTGATGCCAATGCCAAAATCCTTTCGCACGGTGATCGTCCGACATGTTTCCCACGTTTTCAACGCATTGGTCACTCATTCGTCTCGAAAAATGAAGGGGCCGGTCGAGGGGTGAAAATCTGCCGCACGCACCACCCGCACGACCTCGACCGCACCACCCCCGGACGGGCTGATGCCAATGCCAAAATCCTTTCGCACGTTGATTGTCCAACATGTTTCCCACGTTTTCAATGCATTGGTCGCTCATTCGTCTCGAAAAATGAAGGGGTCCGTCGAGAGGTGCCAATCTGCCCCACGCACCACCCGCACGACGTCGACCGCACCACCACCGGACGGGCTGATGCCAATGCCAAAATCCTTTCGCACGGTGATCGTCCGACATGTTTCCCACGTTTTCAACGCATTGGTCACTCATTCGTCTCGAAAAATGAAGGGGCCGGTCGAGGGGTGAAAATCTGCCGCACGCACCACCCGCACGACCTCGACCGCACCACCCCCGGACGGGCTGATGCCAATGCCAAAATCCTTTCGCACGGTGATCGTCCAACATGTTTCACACGTTTTCAATGCATTGGTCACTCATTCGTCTCGAAAAATGAAGGGGTCGGTGTGGGGTGAAAATCTGCCGCACGCACCACCCCTACGACCTCGACCGCACCACCCCAGAACGGGCTGCTGCCAATGCCAAAATCCATTCGCACGGTGATCGTCCGACATGTTTCCCACGTTTTCAACGCATTGGTCGCTCATTTGTCTCGAAAAATTAAGGGGCCGGTCGAGGGGTGAAAATCTCCGCACGCACCACCCGTACGACCTCGACCGCACCACCCCAGACGGGCTGATGCCAATGCCAAAATCCTTTCGCACGTTGATCTTCCGACATGTTTCCCACGTTTTCAACGCATTGGTCGCTCCTTCGTCTCGAAAAATCAAGGGGTCGGTCGAGGGGTGAAAATCTGCCGCACGCACCACCCGTACGACCTCGACCGCACCACCCCCGGACGGGCTGATGCCAATGCCAAAATCCATTCGCACGGTGATCTTCCGACATGTTTCCCACGTTTTCAAAGCATTGGTCGCTCATTCGTCTCGAAAAATCAAGGGGTCGGTCGAGGGTTGAAAATCTGCCGCACGCACCACCCGCACGACGTCGACCGCACCAACACCGGACGGGCTGATGCCAATGCCAAAATCCTTTCGCACGTTGATTGTCCAACATGTTTCCCATGTTTTCAATGCATTGGTCACTCATTCGTCTCGAAAAATGAAGGGTCGGTCGAGGGGTGAAAATCTGCCGCACGCTCCACCTGCACCACCACCGCACGGGCTGATGCCAATGCCAAGATCCTTCCGCACGTTGATTGTCCAACATGTTTAATACGTTTTCAATGCATTGGTCGATCATTCCTCTAAAAAAATGAAGGGGTCGGTCGAGGGGTGAAAATCTGCCGCACGCGCCACCCGCACGACGTCGACCGCACCACCGCCGGACGGGCTGATGCCAATGCCAAAATCCATTCGCACGGTGATCGTCCAACATGTTTCCCACGTTTTCAACGCATTGGTCACTCATTCGTCTCGAAAAATCAAGGGGTCGGTCGAGGGGTGAAAATCTGCCGCACGCACCACCCGCACGACGTCGACCGCACCACCACCGGACGGGCTGATGCCAATGCCAAAATCCTTTCGCACGTTGATTGTCCAACATGTTCCCCACGTTTTCAATGCATTGGTCGCTCATTCGTCTCGAAAAATGAAGGGGTCGGTCGAGGGGTGAAAATCTGCGGCACCCACCACCCGCACGACGTCGACCGCACCACCACCGGACGGGCTGATGCCAATGCCAAAATCCTTTCGCACGTTGATCTTCCGACATGTTTCCCACGTTTTCAACGCATTGGTCGCTCCTTCGTCTCGAAAAATCAAGGGGTCGGTCGAGGGGTGAAAATCTGCCGCACGCACCACCCGCACGACGTCGACCGCACCACCCCCGGACGGGCTGATGCCAATGCCAAAATCCATTCGCACGGTGATCTTCCGACATGTTTCCCACGTTTTCAAAGCATTGGTCGCTCATTCGTCTCGAAAAATCAAGGGGTCGGTCGAGGGTTGAAAATCTGTCGCACGCACCACCCGCACGACGTCGACCGCACCACCCCCGGACGGGCTGATGCCAATGCCAAAATCCTTTCGCACGGTGATTGTCCGACATGTTTCCCACGTTTTCAATGCATTGGTCGCTCATTCGTCTCGAAAAATCAAGTGGTCGGTCGAGGGGTGAAAATCGGCCGTACGCACCACCCGCATGACGTCGACCGCACCACCACCGGACGGGCTGATGCCAATGCCAAAATCCTTTCGCACGTTGATTGTCCAACATGTTTCCCACGGTTTAAAGGCATTGGTCACTCATTCGTCTCGAAAAATGAAGGGGCCGATCGAGTGGTGAAAATCTGCCGCACGCACCACCCGCACGACGTCGACCGCACCACCCCCGGACGGGCTGATGCCAATGCCAAAATCTATTCGCACGGTGATCGTCCGACATGTTTCCCACGTTTTCAACGCATTGGTCGCACATTCGTCTCGAAAATTCAAGGGGTCGATCGAGGGGTGAAAATCTGCCCCACGCACCACCCGCACGACGTCGACCGCACCACCACCGGACGGGCTGATGCCAATGCCAAAATCCTTTCGCACGTTGATTGTCCAACATGTTCCCCACGTTTTCAATGCATCGATCGATCATTCGTCTCGAAAAATGAAGGGGTCGGTCGTGGGGTGAAAATCTGCCGCACGCACCACCCGCACGACGTCGACCGCACCACCCCCGGACGGGCTGATGCCAATGCCAAAATCCATTCGCACGGTGATTGTCCGACATGTTGCCCACGTTTTCAACGTATTGCTCACTCATTCGTCTCGAAAAATCAAGGTGCGGTCGAGGGGTGAAAATCTGCCGCACGCACCACCCGCATGACGTCGACCGCACCACCACCGGACGGGCTGATGCCAATGCCAAAATCTATTCGCACGGTGATCGTCCGACATGTTTCCCACGTTTTCAACGCATTGGTCACACATTCGTCTCGAAAATTCAAGGGGTCGGTCGAGGGGTGAAAATCTGCCGCACGCACCACCCGCACGACGTCGACCGCACCACCACCGGACGGGCTGATGCCAATGCAAAAATCCTTTCGCACGTTGATTGTCCAACATGTTTCCCACATTTTCAATGCATTGGTCACTCATTCGTCTCGAAAAATGAAGGGGTCGGTCGAGGGGTGAAAATCTGCCGCACGCACCACCCGCACGACGTCGACCGCACCACCCCCGGACGGGCTGATGCCAATGCCAAAATCCATTCGCACGGTGATTGTCCGACATGTTTCCCACGTTTTCAACGTATTGCTCACTCATTCGTCTCGAAAAATCAAGGTGCGGTCGAGGGGTGAAAATCTGCCGCACGCACCACCCGCATGACGTCGACCGCACCACCACCGGACGGGCTGATGCCAATGCAAAAATCCTTTCGCACGTTGATTGTCCAACATGTTTCCCACATTTTCAATGCATTGGTCACTCATTCGTCTCGAAAAATGAAGGGGTCGGTCGAGGGGTGAAAATCTGCCGCACGCACCACCCGCACGACGTCGACCGCACCACCCCCGGACGGGCTGATGCCAATGCCAAAATCCTTTCGCACGGTGATTGTCCGACATGTTTCCCACGTTTTCAATGCATTGGTCGCTCATTCGTCTCGAAAAATCAAGTGGTCGGTCGAGGGGTGAAAATCGGCCGTACGCACCACCCGCATGACGTCGACCGCACCACCACCGGACGGGCTGATGCCAATGCCAAAATCCTTTCGCACGTTGATTGTCCAACATGTTTCCCACGGTTTAAAGGCATTGGTCACTCATTCGTCTCGAAAAATGAAGGGGCCGATCGAGTGGTGAAAATCTGCCGCACGCACCACCCGCACGACGTCGACCGCACCACCCCCGGACGGGCTGATGCCAATGCCAAAATCTATTCGCACGGTGATCGTCCGACATGTTTCCCACGTTTTCAACGCATTGGTCACACATTCGTCTCGAAAATTCAAGGGGTCGGTCGAGGGGTGAAAATCTGCCGCACGCACCACCCGCACGACGTCGACCGCACCACCACCGGACGGGCTGATGCCAATGCCAAAATCCTTTCGCACGTTGATTGTCCAACATGTTCCCCACGTTTTCAATGCATTGATCGATCATTCGTCTCGAAAAATGAAGGGGTCGGTCGTGGGGTGAAAATCTGTCGCACGCACCATCCGGACGACGTCGACCGCGCCATCACCGGACGGGCTGTTGCCAATGCCAAAATCCTTTCGCACGTTGATTGTCCAACATGTTTCCCACGTTTTCAATGCATTGGTCGCTCATTCGTCTCGAAAAATGAAGGGGTCGGTCGAGAGGTGCCAATCTGCCCCACGCAACACCCGCACGACGTCGACCGCACCACCACCGGACGGGCTGATGCCAATGCCAAAATCCTTTCGCACGGTGATCGTCCGACATGTTTCCCACGTTTTCAACGCATTGGTCACTCATTCGTCTCGAAAAATGAAGGGGCCGGTCGAGGGGTGAAAATCTGCCGCACGCACCACCCGCACGACCTCGACCGCACCACCCCCGGACGGGCTGATGCCAATGCCAAAATCCTTTCGCACGGTGATCGTCCAACATGTTTCACACGTTTTCAATGCATTAGTCACTCATTCGTCTCGAAAAATGAAGGGGTCGGTGTGGGGTGAAAATCTGCCGCACGCACCACCCCTACGACCTCGACCGCACCACCCCAGAACGGGCTGCTGCCAATGCCAAAATCCATTCGCACGGTGATCGTCCGACATGTTTCCCACGTTTTCAACGCATTGGTCGCTCATTCGTCTCGAAAAATTAAGGGGCCGGTCGAGGGGTGAAAATCTCCGCACGCACCACCCGTACGACCTCGACCGCACCACCCCGGACGGGCTGATGCCAATGCCAAAATCCATTCGCACGGTGATCGTCCGACATGTTTCCCACATTTTCATAGCATTGGTCGCTCATTCGTCTCGAAAAATCAAGGGGTCGGTCGAGGGGTGAAAATCTGCCGCACGCACCACCCGCACGACGTCGACCGCACCACCACCGGACGGGCTGATGGCAATGCAAAAATCCTTTCGCACGTTGATTGTCCAACATGTTTCCCACATTTTCAATGCATTGGTCACTCATTCGTCTCGAAAAATGAAAGGGTCGGTCGAAGGGTGAAAATCTACCGCACGCACCACCCGCACGACGTCGACCGCACCACCCCCGGACGGGCTGATGCCAATGCCAAAATCCTTTCACACGGTGATTGTCCGACATGTTTCCCACGTTTTCAATGCATTGGTCGCTCATTCGTCTCGAAAAATGAAGGGGTCGGTCGAGGGGTGAAAATCTGCCGCACCCACCACCCGCACGACGTCGACCGCACCACCACCGGACGGGCTGATGCCAATGCCAAAATCCTTTCGCACGTTGATCTTCCGACATGTTTCCCACATTTTCAACGCATTGGTCGCTCCTTCGTCTCGAAAAATCAAGGGGTCGGTCGAGGGGTGAAAATCTGTCGCACGCACCACCCGTACGACCTCGACCGCACCACCCCCGGACGGGCTGATGCCAATGCCAAAATCCATTCGCACGGTGATCTTCCGACATGTTTCCCACGTTTTCAAAGCATTGGTCGCTCATTCGTCTCGAAAAATCAAGGGGTCGGTCGAGGGTTGAAAATCTGTCGCACGCACCACCCGCACGACGTCGACCGCACCACCACCGGACGGGCTGATGCCAATGCCAAAATCCTTTCGCACGTTGATTGTCCAACATGTTTCCCACGTTTTCAATGCATTGGTCACTCATTCGTCTCGAAAAATGAAGGGTCGGTCGAGGGGTGAAAATCTGCCGCACGCTCCACCTGCACCACCACCGCACGGGCTGATGCCAATGCCATAATCCTTCCGCACGTTGATTGTCCAACATGTTTAATACGTTTTCAATGCATTGGTCGCTCATTCCTCTCAAAAAATGAAGCGGTCGGTCGAGGGGTGAAAATCTACCGCACGCACCACCCGCACGACGTCGACCGCACCACCGCCGGACGGGCTGATGCCAATGCCAAAATCCATTCGCACGGTGATCATCCAACATGTTTCCCACGTTTTCAACGCATTGGTCACTCATTCGTCTCGAAAAATCAAGGGATCGGTCGAGGGGTGAAAATCTGCCGCACGCACCACCCGCACGACGTCGACCGCACCACCACCGAACGGGCTGATGCCAATGCCAAAATCCTTTCGCACGTTGATTGTCCAACATGTTCCCCACGTTTTCAATGCATTGGTCGCTCATTCGTCTCGAAAAATTAAGGGGTCGGTCGAGGGGTGAAAATCTGCCGCACCCACCACCCGCACGACGTCGACCGCACCACCGCCGGATGGGCTGATGCCAATGCCAAAATCCATTCGCACGGTGATCGTCCGACATGTTTCCCACGTTTTCAACGCATTGGTCACTCATTCGTCTCGAAAAATCATGGGGTCGGTCGAGGGCGGAAAATCTGCCGCACGCACCACCCGCACGACGTCGACCGTACCACCCCCGGACGGGCTGATGCCAATGCCAAAATCCTTTCGCACGTTGATTGTCCAACATGTTTCCCACGTTTTCAATGCATTGGTCGCTCATTCGTCTCGAAAAATGACGGGGTCCGTCGAGAGGTGAAAATCTGCCGCACGCACCACCCGCACGACGTCGACCGCAACACCGCCGTACGGGCGGATGCCAATGCCAAAATCCATTCGCACGGTGATCGTCCGACATGTTTCCCACGGTTTCAACGAATTGGTCACTCATTCGTCTCGAAAAATCAAGGGGTCGGTCGAATGGTAAAAATCTGCCGCACGCACCACCCGCACGACGTCGAACGCACCACCACCGGACTGGCTGATGCCAATTCCAAAATCCTTTCGCACGGTGATCGTCCAACATGTTTCCCAAATTTTCAAGGCATTGGTCGCTCATTCGTCTCGAAAAATGAAGGGGTCGGTCGAGGGGTGAATATCTGCCGCACGCACCACCCGCACGGCGTCGACCGCACCACCTCCGGACGGGCTGATGCGAATGCCAAAATCCTTTCGTACGGTGATCGTCCAACATGTTTCCCACGTTTTCAATGCATTGGTCACTCATTCGCCTCGAAAAATGAAGGGGCCGGTCGAGGGGTGAAAATCTGCCGCACGCACCACCCGTACGACCTCGACCGTACCAGCCCCGGACGGGCTGATGCCAATGCCAAAATCCATTCGCACGGTGATCGTCCGACATGTTTCCCACATTTTCAACGCACTGGTCGCTCATTCGTCTCGAAAAATCAAGGGGTCGGTCGAGGGGTGAAAATCTGCCGCACGCACCACCCGCACGACGTCGACCGCACCACCCCCGGACGGGCTGATGCCAATGCCAAAATCCTTTCGCACGGTGATTGTCCGACATGTTTCCCACGTTTTCAATGCATTGGTCGCTCATTCGTCTCGAAAAATCTAATGGTCGGTCGAGGAGTGAAAATCGGTCGTACGCACCACCCGCACGACGTCGACCGCGCCACCCCCGGACGGGCTGATGCCAATGCCAAAATCCATTCGCACGGTGATCGTCCGACATGTTTCCCACATTTTCAACGCATTGGTCGCTCATTCGTCTCGAAAAATGAAGGGGCCGGTCGAGTGGTGAAAATCTGCCGCACGCACCACCCGCACGACGTCGACCGCACCACCCCCGGACGGGCTGATGCCAATGCCAAAATGCATTCGCACGGTGATCGTCCGACATGTTCCCCACATTTTCAACGCATTGGTCGCTCATTCGTCTCGAAAAATCAAGGCGTCGGTCGAGGGGTGAAAATCTGCCGCACGCACCACCCGCACGACGTCGACCGCACCACCGCCGGACGGGCTGATGCCAATGCCAAAATCCATTCGAACGGTGATCGTCCAACATGTTTCCCACGTTTTCAACGCATTGGTCACTCATTCGTCTCGAAAAATCAAGGGGTCGGTCGAGGGGTGAAAATCTGCCGCACGCACCACCCGCACGACGTCGACCGCACCACCACCGGACGGGCTGATGCCAATGCCAAAATCCTTTCGCACGTTGATTGTCCAACATGTTCCCCACGTTTTCAATGCATTGGTCGCTCATTCGTCTCGAAAAATGAAGGGGTCGGTCGAGGGGTGAGAATCTGCCGCACCCACCACCCGCACGACGTCGACCGCACCACCGCCGGATGGGCTGATGCCAATGCCAAAATCCATTCGCAGGGTGATCGTCCGACATGTTTCCCATGTTTTCAACGCATTGGTCACTCATTCATCTCGAAAAATGAAGGGGTGGTCGAGGGCTGAAAATCTGCCGCATGCACCACCCGCACGACGTCGACCGCACCACCCCCGGACGGGCTGATGCCAATGCCAAAATCCTTTCGCACGTTGATTGTCCAACATGTTTCCCACGTTTTCAACGCATTGGTCGCTCATTCGTCTCGAAAAATGAAGGGGTCCGTCGAGAGGTGAAAATCTGCCGCTCGCACCACCCGCACGACGTCGACCGCACCACCGCCGTACGGGCGGAAGCCAATGCCAAAATCCATTCGCACGGTGATCATCCGACATGTTTCCCACGGTTTCAACGAATTGGTCACTCATTCGTCTCGAAAAATCAAGGGGTCGGTCGAGGGGTAAAAATCTGCCGCACGCACCACCCGCACGACGTCGAACGCACCACCACCGGACGGGCTGATGCCAATTCCAAAATCCTTTCGCACGGTGATCGTCCAACATGTTTCCCACATTTTCAAGGCATTGGTCGCTCATTCGTCTCGAAAAATGAAGTTGTCGGTCGAGGGGTGAATATCTGCCGCACGCACCACCCGCACGGCGTCGACCGCACCACCTCCGGACAGGCTGATGCGAATGCCAAAATCCTTTCGCACGTTGATCTTCCGACATGTTTCCCACGTTTTCAACGCATTGGTCGCTCCTTCGTCTCGAAAAATCAAGGGGTCGGTCGAGGGGTGAAAATCTGCCGCACGCACCACCCGTACGACCTAGACCGCACCACCCCCGGACGGGCTGATGCCAATGCCAAAATCCATTCGCACGGTGATCTTCCGACATGTTTCCCACGTTTTCAAAGCATTGGTCGCTCATTCGTCTCGAAAAATCAAGGGGTCGGTCGAGGGTTGAAAATCTGCCGCACGCACCACCCGCACGACGTCGACCGCACCACCACCGGACGGGCTGATGCCAATGCCAAAATCCTTTCGCACGTTGATTGTCCAACATGTTTCCCATGTTTTCAAAGCATTGGTCACTCATTCGTCTCGAAAAATCAAGGGTCGGTCGAGGGGTGAAAATCTGCCGCACGCTCCACCTGCACCACCACCGCACGGGCTGATGCCAATGCCAAAATCCTTCCGCACGTTGATTGTCCAACATGTTTAATACGTTTTCAATGCATTGGTCGATCATTCCTCTAAAAAAATGAAGGGGTCGGTCGAGGGGTGAAAATCTGCCGCACGCACCAGCCGCACGACGTCGACCGCACCACCGCCGGACGGGCTGATGCCAATGCCAAAATCCATTCGCACGGTGATCGTCCAACATGTTTCCCACGTTTTCAACGCATTGGTCACTCATTCGTCTCGAAAAATCAAGGGGTCGGTCGAGGGGTGAAAATCTGCCGCACGCACCACCCGCACGACGTCGACCGCACCACCACCGGACGGGCTGATGCCAATGCCAAAATCCTTTCGCACGTTGATTGTCGAACATGTTCCCCACGTATTCAATGCATTGGTCGCTCATTCGTCTCGAAAAATGAAGGGGTCGGTCGAGGGGTGAAAATCTGCCGCACCCACCACCCGCACAACATCGACCGCACCACCGCCGGATGGGCTGATGCCAATGCCAAAATCCATTCGCAGGGTGATCGTCCGACATGTTTCCCACGTTTTCAACGCATTGGTCACTCATTCATCTCGAAAAATGAAGGGGTTGGTCGAGGTCTGAAAATCTGCCGCACGCACCACCCGCACGACGTCGACCGCACCACCCCCGGACGGGCTGATGCCAATGCCAAAATCCTTTCGCACGTTGATTGTCCAACATGTTTCCCACGTTTTCAATGCATTTGTCGCTCATTCGTCTCGAAAAATGAAGGGGTCCGTCGAGAGGTGAAAATCTGCCGCTCGCACCACCCGCACGACGTCGACCGCACCACCGCCGTACGGGCGGAAGCCAATGCCAAAATCCATTCGCACGGTGATCGTCCGACATGTTTCCCACGGTTTCAACGAATTGGTCACTCATTCGTCTCGAAAAATCAAGGGGTCGGTGGAGGGGTAAAAATCTGCCGAACGCACCACCTCCGGACGAGCTGGTGCGAATGCCAAAATCCTTTCGTACGGTGATCGTCCAACATGTTTCCCACGTTTTCAATGCATTGGTCACTCATTCGCCTCGAAAAATGAAGGGGCCGGTCGAGTGGTGAAAATCTGCAGCACGCACCACCCGTACGACCTCGACCGTAGCACCCCCGGACGTGCTGATGCCAATGCCAAAATCCATTCGCACGGTGATCGTCCGACATGTTTCCCACATTTTCAATGCACTGGTCGCTCATTCGTCTCGAAAAATCAAGGGGTCGGTCGAGGGCTGAAAATCTGCCGCACGCACCACCCGCACGACGTCGACCGCACCACCCCCGGACGGCCTGATGCCAATGCCAAAATCCATTCGCACGGTGATCGTCCGACATGTTTCCCACGGTTTCAACGAATTGGTCACTCATTCGTCTCGAAAAATGAACGGGTCGGTCGAGGGGTAAAAATCTACCGCACGCACCACCCTCACGACGTCGAACGCACCACCACCAGACGGGCTGATGCCAATTCCAAAATCCTTTCGCACGGTGATCGTCCAACATGTTTCCCACATTTTCAAGGCATTGGTCGCTCATTCGTCTCGAAAAATGAAGGGGTCGGTCGAGGGGTGAATATCTGCCGCACGCACCACCCGCACGGCGTCGACCGCACCACCTCCGGACGGGCTGATGCGAATGCCAAAATCCTTTCGTACGGTGATCGTCCAACATGTTTCCCACGTTTTCAATGCATTGGTCACTCATTCGCCTCGAAAAATGAAGGGGCCGGTCGAGGGGTGAAAATCTGCCGCACGCACCACCCGTACGACCTCGACCGTACCACCCCCGGACGGGCTGATGCCAATGCCAAAATCCATTCGCACGGTGATCGTCCGACATGTTTCCCACATTTTCAACGCACTGGTCGCTCATTCGTCTCGAAAAATCAAGGGGTCGGTCGAGGGGTGAAAATCTGCCGCACCACCACCGGACGGGCTTATGCCAATGCCAAAATCATTTCGCACTTCGATTGTCCAACATGTTTCCCACGGTTTAAAGGCATTGGTCACTCATTCGTCTCGAAAAATGAAGGGGTCGGTCGAGTGGTGAAAATCTGCCGCACGCACCACCCGCACGACGTCGACCGCACCACCCCCGGACGGGCTGATGCCAATGCCAAAATCCTTTCGCACGGTGATTGTCCGACATGTTTCCCACGTTTTCAATGCATTGGTCGCTCATTCGTCTCGAAAAATCTAGTTGTCGGTCGAGGGGTGAAAATCGGCCGTACGCACCACCCGCACGACGTCGACCGCGCCACCCCCGGACGGGCTGATGCCAATGCCAAAATCCATTCGCACGGTGATCGTCCGACATGTTTCCCACATTTTCAACGCATTGGTCGCTCATTCGTCTCGAAAAATGAAGGGGCCGGTCGAGTGGTGAAAATCTGCCGCACGCACCACCCGCACGACGTCGACCGCACCACCCCCGGACGGGCTGATGCCAATGCCAAAATGCATTCGCACGGTGATCGTCCGACATGTTCCCCACATTTTCAACGCATTGGTCGCTCATTCGTCTCGAAAAATCAAGGCGTCGGTCGAGGGGTGAAAATCTGCCGCACGCACCACCCGCACGACGTCGACCGTACCACCACCGGACGGGCTAATGCCAATGCCAAAATCCTTTCGCACGGTGATCGTCCCACATGTTTCCCACGTTTTCAAGGCATTGGTAACTCATTCGTCTCGAAAAATCAAGGGGTCGGTCGAGGGGTGAAAATCTGCCGCATGCACCACCCGCACGACGTCGACCGCACCACCACCGGACGGGCTGATGCCAATGCCAAAATCGTTTCGCACGGTGATCGTCCAACATATTTCCCACGTTTTCAAGGCATTGGTCACTCTTTCGTCTCGAAAAATGAACGGGCCGGTCGAGGGGTGAAAATCTGCCGCACGCACCACCCGCACGACCTCGACCGCACCACCCTCGGCCGGGCTGATGCCAATGCCAAAATCCATTCTCATGGTGATCGTCCGACATGTTCCCCACGTTTTCAACGCATTGGTCACTCATTCGTCTCGAGAGATCAAGGGGTCGGTCGAGGGCTGAAAATCTGTCGCACGCACCACCCACACGACGTCGACCGCACCACCACCGGACGGGCTGATGCCAATGCCAAAATCCTTTCGCACGTTGATCTTCCGACATGTTTCCAACGTTTTCAACGCATTGGTCGCTCCTTCGTCTCGAAAAATCAAGGGGTCGGTCGAAGGGAGAAAATCTGCCGCACGCACCACCCGTACGACCTCGACCGCACCACCCCCGGACGGGCTGATTCCAATGCCAAAATCCATTCGCACGGTGATCTTCCGACATGTTTCCCACGTTTTCAAACCATTGGTCGCTCATTTGTCTCGAAAAATCAAGGGGTCGGTCGAGGGTTGAAAATCTGCCGCACGCACCACCCGCACGACGTCGACCGCACCACCACCGGACGGGCTGATGCCAATGCCAAAATCCTTTCTCACGTTGATTGTCCAACATGTTTCCCACGTTTTCAATGCATTGGTCACTCATTCGTCTCGAAAAATGAAGGGTCGGTCGAGGGGTGAAAATCTGCCGCACGCTCCACCTGCACCACCACCGCACGGGCTGATGCCAATGCCAAAATCCTTCCGCACGTTGATTGTCCAACATGTTTAATACGTTTTCAATGCATTGGTCGATCATTCCTCTCAAAAAATGAAGGGGTCGGTCGAGGGGTGAAAATCTGCCGCACGCACCACCCGCACGACGTCGACCGCACCACCGCCGGACGGGCTGATGCCAATGCCAAAATCCATTCGCACGGTGATCGTCCAACAGGTTTCCCACGTTTTCAACGCATTGGTCGCTCATTCGTCTTGAAAAATCATGGGGTCGGTCGAGCGGTGAATATCTGCCGCACGCACCACCCGCACGGCGTCGACCGCACCACCTCCGGACGGGCTGATGCGAATGGCAAAATCCTTTCGTACGGTGATCGTCCGACATGTTTCCCACGTTTTCAACGCATTGGTCACACATTCGTCTCGAAAATTCAAGGGTTCGGTCGAGGGGTGAGAATCTGCAGCACGCACCACCCGCACGACGTCGACCGCACCACCACCGGACGGGCTGATGCCAATGCCAAAATCCTTTCGCACGATGATTGTCCAACATGTTCCCCACGTTTTCAATGCATTGGTCGCTCATTCGTCTCGAAAAATGAAGGGGTCGGTCGAGGGGTGAAAATCTGCCGCACCAACCACCCGCACGACGTCGACCGCACCACCGCCGGATGGGCTGATGCCAATGCCAAAATCCTTTCGCACGTTGATTGTCCAACATGTTTCCCACGTTTTCAATGCATTGGTCACTCATTCGTCTCGAAAAATGAAGGGTCGGTCGAGGGGTGAAAATCTGTCGCACGCTCCACCTGCACCACCACCGCACGGGCTGATGCCAATGCCAAAATACTTCCGCACGTTGATTGTCCAACATGTTTAATACGTTTTCAATGCATTGGTCGCTCATTCGTCTCGAAAAATGAAGGGGTCGGTCGAGGCGTGAAAATCTGCCGCACGCACCACCCGCACGACGTCGACCGCACCATCGCCGGATGGGCTGATGCCAATGCCAAAATCCATTCGTACGGTGATCGTCCAACATGTTTCCCACGTTTTCAATGCATTGGTCACTCATTCGTCTCGAAAAATGAAGGGTCGGTCGAGGGGTGAAAATCTGCCGCACGCTCCACCTGCACCACCACCGCACGGGCTGATGCCAATGCCAAAATCCTTCCGCACGTTGATTGTCCAACGTGTTTAATACGTTTTCAGTGCATTGGTCGATCATTCCTCTCCAAAAATGAAGGGGTGAAAATCTGCCGCACGCACCACCCGCACGACGTCTACCGCACCGCCGCCGGACGGGCTGATGCCAATGCCAAAATCCAATCGCACGGTGATCGTCCAACATGTTTCCCACGTTTTCAACACATTGGTCACTCATTCGTCTCGAAAAATCAAGGGGTCGGTCGAGGGGTGAAAATCTGCCGCACGCACCACCCGCACGACCTCGACCGCACCACCACCGGACGGGCTGATGCCAATGCCAAAATCCTTTCGCACGTTGATTGTCCAACATGTTCCCCATGTTTTCAATGCATTGGTCGCTCATTCGTCTCGAAAAATGAAGGGGTCGGTCGAGGGGTGAAAATCTGCCGCACCCACCACCCGCACGACGTCGACCGCACCACCGCCGGATGGGCTGATCCCAATGCCAAAATCCATTCGCACGGTAATCGTCCGACATGTTTCCCACGTTTTCAACGCATTGGTCACTCATTCGTCTCGAAAAATCAAGGGGTCGGTCGAGGGCTGAAAATCTGCCGCACGCACCACCAGCACGACGTCGACCTCACCACCCCCGGACGGGCTGATGCCAATGCCAAAATCCTTTCGCACGTTGATTGTCCAACATGTTTCCCACGTTTTCAGTGCATTGGTCGCTCATTCGTTTCGAAAAATGAAGGGGTCCGTCGAGAGGTGAGAATCTGCCGCACGCACCACCCGCACGACGTCGACCGCACCACCGCCGTACGGGCGGATGCCAATGCAAAAATCCATTCGCACGGTGATCGTCCGACATGTTTCCCACGGTTTCAACGAATTGGTCACTCATTCGTCTCGAAAAATCAAGGGGTCGGTCGAGGGGTAAAAATCTGCCGCACGCACCACCCGCACGACGTCGAACGCACCACCACCGGACGGGCTGATGCCAATTCCAAAATCCTTTCGCACGGTGATCGTCCAACATGTTTCCCACATTTTCAAGGCATTGGTCGCTCATTCGTCTCGAAAAATGAAGGGGTCGGTCGAGGGGTGAATATCTGCCGCACGCACCACCCGCACGGCGTCGACCGCACCACCTCTGGACGGGCTGATGCGAATGCCAAAATCCTTTCGTACGGTGATCGTCCAACATGTTTCCCACGTTTTCAATGCATTGGTCACTCATTCGCCTCGAAAAATGAAGGGGCCGGTCGAGGGGTGAAAATCTGCCGCACGTACCACCCGTACAACCTCGACCGTACCACCCCCGGACGGGCTGATGCCAATGGCAAAATCCATTCGCACGGTGATCGTCCGACATGTTTCCCACATTTTCAACCCACTGGTCAATCATTCGTCTCGAAAAATCAAGGGGTCGGTCGAGGGGTGAAAATCTGCCGCACGCACCACCCGCACGACGTCGACCGCACCACCACCGGACGGGCTTATGCCAATGCCAAAATCATTTCGCACTTCGATTGTCCAACATGTTTCCCACGGTTTAAAGGCATTGGTCACTCATTCGTCTCGAAAAATGAAGGGGTCGGTCGAGAGGTGAAAATCTGCCCAACGCACCACCCGCACGACGTCGACCGCACCACCCCCGGACGGGCTGATGCCAATGCCAAAATCCTTTCGCACGGTGATTGTCCGACATGTTTCCCACGTTTTCAATGCATTGGTCGCTCATTCGTCTCGAAAAATCTAGTGGTCGGTCGAGGGGTGAAAATCGGCCGTACGCACCACCCGCACGACGTCGACCGCGCCACCCCCGGACGGGCTCATGCCAATGCCAAAATCCATTCGCACGGTGATCGTCCGACATGTTTCCCACATTTTCAACGCATTGGTCGCTCATTCGTCTCGAAAAATGAAGGGGCCGGTCGAGTGGTGAAAATCTGCCGCACGCACCACCCGCACGACGTCGAGCGCACCACCCCCGGACGGGCTGATGCCAATGCCAAAACCCATTCGCACGGTGATCGTCCGACATGTTTCCCACATTTTCAACGCATTGGTCGCTCATTCGTCTCGAAAAATCAAGGCGTCGGTCGAGGGGTGAAAATCTGCCGCACGCACCACTCGCACGACGTCGACCGCACCACCACCGGACGGGCTGATGCGAATGCCAAAATCCTTTCGCACGGTGATCGTCCCACATGTTTCCCAAGTTTTCAAGGCATTGGTAACTCATTCGTCTCGAAAAATCAAGGGGTCGGTCGAGGGGTGAAAATCTGCCGCACGCTCCACCCGCACGACGTCGACCGCCCCACCACCGGACGGGCTGATGCCAATGCCAAAATCCTTTCGTACGGTGATCGTCCGACATGTTTCCCACGTTTTCAACGCATTGGTCACTCATTCGTCTCGAAAAATCAAGGGATCGGTCGAGGGGTGAAAATCTACCGCACGCACCACCCGCACGACGTCGACGGCACCACCACCGGACGGGCTGATGCCAATGCCAAAATCCTTTCGCACGTTGATTATCCAACATCTTTCCCACGTTTTCATTGCATTGGTCGCTCATTCGTCTCGAAAAATGAAGGGGTCGGTCGAGGGGTGAAAATCTGCCGCACGCACCACCCGCACGACGTCGACCGCACCACCGCCGGACGGGGTGATGCCAATACTAAAATCCATTTGCACGATGATCGTCCGATATGTTTCCCACGTTTTCAACACATTGCTCACTCATTCGTCTCGAAAAATCAAGGGATCGGTCGAGGGGTGAAAATCTACCGCACGCACCACCCGCACGACGTCGACCGCGCCACCACCGGACGGGCTGAAGCCAATGCCAAAATCCTTTCGCACGTTGATTGTCCAACATGTTTCCCACGGTTTAAAGGCATTGGTCACTCATTCGTCTCGAAAAATGAAGGGGCCGGTCGAGTGGTGAAAATCTGCCGCACGCACCACCCGCACAACGTCGACCGCACCACCCCCGGACGGGCTGATGCCAATGCCAAAATCCATTCGCACGGTGATCGTCCGACATGTTTCCCACGTTTTCAACGCATTGGTCACACATTCGTTTCGAAAATTCAAGGGGTCGGTCGAGGAGTGAAAATCTGCCGCACGCACCACCCGCACGACGTCGACCGCACCACCACCGGACGGGCTGATGCCAATGCCAAAATCCTTTCGCACGTTGATTGTCCAACATGTTCCCCACGTTTTCAATGCATTGGTCGCTCATTCGTCTCGAAAAATGAAGGGGTCGGTCGAGGGGTGAAAATCAGTCGCACGCATCACCCGCACGTTGATTGTCCAACATGTTTCCCACGGTTTAAAGGCATTGGTCACTCATTCGTCTCGAAAAATGAAGGGGCCGGTCGAGTGTTGAAAATCTGCCGCACGCACCACCCGCACGACGTCGACCGCACCACCACCGGACGGGCTGATGCCAATGCCAAAATCCTTTCGCACGTTGATCTTCCGACATTATTCCCACGTTTTCAACGCGTTGGTCGCTCATTCGTCTCGAAAAATCATGGGGTCGGTCGAGCGGTGAATATCTGCCGCACGCACCACCCGCACGGCGTCGACCGCACCACCTCCGGACGGGCTGATGCGAATGCCAAAATCCTTTCTTACGGTGATCGTCCGACATGTTTCCCACGTTTTCAACGCATTGGTCACACATTCGTCTCGAAAATTCAAGGGGTCGGTCGAGGGGTGAGAATCTGCCGCACGCACCACCCGCACGACGTCGACCGCACCACGACCGGACGGGCTGATGCCAATGCCAAAATCCTTTCGCACGTTGATTGTCCAACATGTTCCCCACGTTTTCAATGCATTGGTCGCTCATTCGTCTCGAAAAATGAAGGGGTCGGTCGAGTGGTGAAAATCAGTCGCACGCATCACCCGCACGTTGATTGTCCAACATGTTTCCCACAGTTTTAAGGAATTGGTCACTCATTCGTCTCGAAAAATGAAGGGGCCGGTCGAGTGGTGAAAATCTGCCGCACGCACCACCCGCACGACGTCGACCGCACCACCCCCGGACGGGCTGATGCCAATGCCAAAATCCTTTCGCACGTTGATCTTCCGACATGTTTCCCACGTCTTAAAACGCGTTGGTCGCTCATTCGTCTCGAAAAATCATGGGGTCGGTCGAGCGGTGAATATCTGCCGCACGCACCACCCGCACGGCGTCGACCGCACCACGTCCGGACGGGCTGATGCGAATGCCAAAATCCTTTCTTACGGTGATCGTCCGACATGTTTCCCACGTTTTCAACGCATTGGTCACACATTCGTCTCGAAAATTCAAGGGGTCGGTCGAGGGGTGAGAATCTGCCGCACGCACCACCCCCACGACGTCGACCGCACCACCATCGGACGGGCTGATGCCAATGCCAAAATCCTTTCGCACGTTGATTGTCCAACATGTTCCCCACGTTTTCAATGCATTGGTCGCTCATTCGTCTCGAAAAATGAAGGGGTTGGTCGAGGGGTGAAAATCAGTCGCACGCATCACCCGCACGTTGATTGTCCAACATGTTTCCCACGGTTTAAAGGCATTGGTCACTCATTCGTCTCGAAAAATGAAGGGGCCGGTCGAGTGGTGAAAATCTGCCGCACGCACCACCCGCACGACGTCGACCGCACCACCACCGGACGGGCTGATGCCAATGCCAAAATCCTTTCGCACGTTGATCTTCCGACATGTTTCCCACGTTTTCAACGCGTTGGTCGCTCATTCGTCTCGAAAAATCATGGGGTCGCTCGAGGGGTGAATATCTGCCGCACGCACCACCCGCACGACGTCGACCGCACCACCGCCGGATGGGGTGATGCCAATACTAAAATCCATTCGCACGGTGATCGTCCGACATGTTTCCCACGTTTTCAACGCATTGCTCACTCATTCGTCTCGAAAAATCAAGGGCTTGGTCGAGGGGTGAAAATCTGCCGCACGCACCACCCGCACGACGTCGACCGCACCACCACCGGACGGGCTGATACCAATGCAAAAATCCTTTCGCACGTTGATTGTCCAACATGTTTCCCACATTTTCAATGCATTGGTCACTCATTCGTCTCGAAAAATGAAGGGGTCGGTCGAGGGGTGAAAATCTGCCGCACGCACCACCCGCACGACGTCGACCGCACCACCCCCGGACGGGCTGATGCCAATGCCAAAATCCTTTCGCACGGTGATTGTTCGACATGTTTCCCACGTTTTCAATGCATTGGTCGCTCATTCGTCTCGAAAAATCAAGTGCTCGGTCGAGGGGTGAAAATCGGCCGTACGCACCACCCGCACGACGTCGACCGCACCACCACCGGACGTGCTGATGCCAATTCCAAAATCCTTTCGCACGTTGATTGTCCAACATGTTTCCCACGGTTTAAAGGCATTGGTCACTCATTCGTCTCGAAAAATGAAGGGGCCGGTCGAGTGGTGAAAATCTGTCGCACGCACCACCCGCACGACGTCGACCGCACCACCCCCGGACGGGCTGATGCCAATGCCAAAATCCTTTCGCACGTTGATTGTCCAACATGTTCCCCACGTTTTCAATGCATTGGTCGATCATTCGTCTCGAAAAATGAAGGGGTCGGTCGAGGGGTGAAAATCTGTCAAACGCACCACCCGCACGACGTCGACCGCACCACCACCGGACGGGCTGATGCCAATGCCAAAATCCTTTCGCACGTTGATCTTCCGACATGTTTCCCACGTTTTCAACGCATTGGTCGCTCATTCGTCTAGAAAAATCAAGGGGTCGGTCGAGGGGTAAAAATCTGCCGCACGCACCACCCGCACGACGTCGACCGCACCACCACCGGACGGGCTGATGCCAATGCCAAAATCCTTTCGCACGTTGATTGTCCAACATGTTCCCCACGTTTTCAATGCATTGGTCGATCATTTGTCTCGAAAAATGAAGGGGTCAGTCGAGGGGTGAAAATCTGTCGCACGCACCACCCGCACGACGTCGACCGCACCACCACCGGACGGGCTGATGCCAATGCCAAAATCCTTTCGCACGTTGATCTTCCGACATGTTTCCCACGTTTTCAACTCCTTGGTCGCTCATTCGTCTCGAAAAATCAAGGGGTCGGTCGAGGGGTGAATATCTGCCGCACGCACCACCCGCACGGCGTCGACCGCACCACCTCCGGACGGGCTGATGCGAATGCCAAAATCCTTTCGTATGGTGATCGTCCAACATGTTTCCCACATTTTCAATGCATTGGTCACTCATTCGTCTCGAAAAATGAAGGGGCCGGTCGAGGGGTGAAAATCTGCCGCACGCACCACCCGCACGACCTCGACCGCACCACCCCCGGACGGGCTGATGCCAATGCCAAAATCCATTCGCACGGTGATCGTCCGACATGTTTCCCACGTTTTCAACGCATTGGTCGCTCATTCGTCTCGAAAAATGAAGGGGTCGGTCGAGGGGTGAAAATCTGCCGCACGCACCACCAGTACGACCTCGACCGCACCACCCCCGGACGGGCTGATGCCAATGCCAAAATCCATTCGCACGGTTATCGTCCGACTTGTTTCCCACATTTTCAACGCATTGGTCGCTCATTCGTCTCGAAAAATCCAGGGGTCGGTCGAGGGGTGAAAATCTGCCGCACGCACCACCCGCACGACGTCGACCGCACCACCACCGGACGGGCTGATGCCAATGCCAAAATCATTTCGCACTTCGATTGTCCAACATGTTTCCCACGGTTTAAAGGCATTGGTCACTCATTCGTCACGAAAAATGAAGGGGCCGGTCGAGGGGTGAAAATCTGCCGCACGCACCACCCGCACGACGTCGACCGCACCACCCGCACGACGTCGACCGGACCACCCCCGGACGGGCGGATGCCAATGCCAAAATCCATTCGCACGGTGATCGTCCGACATGTATCCAACGTTTTCAACGCATTGGCCACTCATTCGTCTCGAAAAATCAAAGGGTCGGTCGACGGGTGAAAATCTGCCGCACGCACCACCCGCACGACGTCGACCGCACCACCACCGGACGGGCTGATGCCAATGCCAAAATTCTTTCACAGGTTGATTGTCCAACATGTTCCCCACGTTTTCAATGCATTGGTCGCTCATTCGTCTCAAAAAATGATGGGGTCGGTCGAGGGGTGAAAATCTGTCGCACGCACCACCCGCACGACGTCGACCGCACCACCACCGGACGGGCTGATGCCAATGCCAAAATCCTTTAGCACGTTGATCTTCCGACATGTTTCCCACGTTTTCAACGCAATGGTTGCTCATTCGTCTTGAAAAATCAAGGGGTCGGTCCATGGGTGAATATCTGCCGCACGCACCACCCGCACGGCGTCGACCGCACCACCCACGGACGGGCTGATGCGAATGCCAAAATCCTTACGCACGGTGATCGTCCAACATGTTTCCCACGTTTTCAATGCATTGGTCACTCATTCGTCTCGAAAAATGAAGGGGCCGGTCGAGGGGTGAAAATCTGCCGCACGCACCACCCGCACGACCTCGACCGCACCACCCCCGGACGGGCTGATGCCAATGCCAAAATCCTTTCCCACGGTGATCATCCAACATGTTTCCCACGTTTTCAATGCATTGGTCACTCATTCGTCTCGAAAAATGAAGGGGTCGGTCGAGGGGTGAAAATCTGTCGCACGCACCACCCGTACGACCTCGACCGCACCACCCCCGGACGGGCTGATGCCAATGCAAAAATCCATTCGCACGGTGATCGTCCGACATGTGTCCCACATTTTCAACGCATTGGTCGGTCATTCGTCTCGAAAAATGAAGCGGTCGGTCGAGGGGTGAAAATCTGCCGCACGCACCACCCGTACGACCTCGACCGCACCACCCCCGGACGGGCTGATGCCAATGCCAAAATCCATTCGTACGGTGATCGTGCGACATGTTTCCCACATTTTCAACGCATTGGTCGCTCATTCATCTCGAAAAATCAAGGGGTCGGTCGAGGGGTGAAAATCTGTCTCACGCACCACCCGCACAACATCGACCGCACCACCACCGGACGGGCTGATGCCAATGCCAAAATCCTTTCGCACGGTGATCGTCCCACATGTTTCCCACGTTTTCAAGGGATTGGTCACTCATTCGTCTCGAAAAATCAAGGGGTCGGTCGAGGGGTGAAAATCTGCCGCACGCACCACCCGCACGACGTCGATCGCACCACCACCGGACGGGTTGATGCCAATGCCAAAATCCTTTCGCACGGTGATCGTCCGATATGTTTCCCACGTTTTCAACGCATTGGTCACTCATTCGTCTCGAAAAATCAAGGGATCGGTCGTGGGGTGAAAATCTACCCCACGCACCACCCGCACGACGTCGACCGCACCACCACCGGAAGGGCTGATGCCAATGTCAAAATCCTTTCGCACGTTGATTGTCCAACATGTTTCCCACGTTTTCATTGCATTGGTCGCTCATTCGTCTAGAAAAATGAAGGGGTCGGTCGAGGGATGAAAATCTGCCGCACGCACCACCCGCACGACGTCGACCGCACCACCACCGGACGGGCTGATGCATTGTTGGGATTGGTGTATGCCCTAAAGCCCACTGACTGCACTCTCGTCTTTGTAACTGGATATTTATTGGTTATTTAATGGAATGACTTCTTTCTCTTTATACTTGTGTATATGTATGGTTGTGTAAGGCCCATTGTTTTCTAGTAATGACTTAGGTGTGTAGTGGCTACACACAGTTAGGTCTGAGTCATGGACACTTGAAACAATAAACTTGTTCATAACTGAGAGATGGAGTTGGGCACTTCATCTTGGTATAAGTTATAATGAGATACTCTCCTGTGTTCAGGGTGACTTACCTTAGTCAAGGAGGTCTTTCCGGATTTATCTCATTAGTGCATGTGTCATGCATTGAACAGGACCACTTGTAGGTGTGATCTCTAAAATAGTACTATCACAGAAAGAGATCATATCACCTCTTGCTACTGAGTGACCAGTGCTCTTAATCTTGAGCATTTGTGGATGAACTGACGAAGTCAAGTTCTTGTGCTTTAATTCACTATGGGTGAGATCCTGTTCATGGGTCAACAGCTCTGTGTTTTGGGTGCTTGGGCTTGATTAGTTGGGACGTGCAAATGCAATATGGAATCTATGCCATCACATGATGGAATGATCGTCCCCTTAGAATTATCCGATTAATCATCAGAATCTAAGATCTTAGTATATGGATGTTCCATATGGATATTGAACTTGTGGGTCGCTCCCTGGATCAAGAGAATGATATCCGGATGATGATTAAGTCAAGGGTATGAAGTTCTAAGGTTTAGATGTAATCAAGAAGGTAGATAGTACATCGGTTAACCTACTTGATTATGGATGTTACATAGAGGGGCATTATGGTCATTGTACTTGGTAGGTCAAAGACAATCGTCAGTCTATGATGAGCTTTAATTGCAATTTAATATTTGTCCCTGGAGTGTAACCATAACTCTTTAGTGGAATGAGTTAAGGTTAAAATGATCCTAGTGTTGCTATGGGGTTAGCATGGACATTTTGGTCATTTTGGGAGCCAAGGGCAAATATGTCTTTTGGTCCCTTCTCTAGCCACTTTCCTAGATTGGCAAGGTTTCCTAAATTGTTTAAATGTGTGGAGAAATAATTTTGAGTGTAAATTCAAATAGGCCCATGATGGCATACATGAATTATAACTCTAGATAAATTATTTAGTGCATGGGCCATAGTATATGTGGGCTAACCAATGTGGTCCCTAGTATGTGGGTCCCAAGTTTGTGTAGGTCCCATTAATTGGAAGGAGTTCTCTTTGTGCAAGCTTTCCTAAAGTTTAGTAGCTTTCTAATTCAATTTAGAAACTAAATGGAAAAAGGAAAGAGGGCTGGACGTCCATGAAGGAGTTTGGTTTCAATTTTGGAAAGTTCCTATTTTCTCTCCTTGGTTTCCTAGTTCTTTCAAGATACTTTCTCTCCAAGACATTCAGCATTATATATTGTTGGTTCCCTCTTTGGGCGTGGATTAACATTAAGAAAGAGAGGAGAGAAAACCCTCTTGGGGCGTGGGAGATCTTTTAGAGAGAGGAGACCAGCTACACCTTTCCTGGTTGGACGTCCATTGCACATAAAAAGTCTTCTTGCTGGTGCACGTTTTTGCTCCTGGAGAAAGACCATATCAGGTCTGGTTTTCTCACATAAAATCAAGGGAAAACAGTTAGGAGGAAGCCTAGTTTGTTCCCACCAGCAATAGCCTATCAGATTGTAGAAAGGGGAATAGAGGAGAAGACTAGAAGGAGCATTGTTGCAGAAAATTCCTGCAACCAGCACTGTCTTCTGCTGGCTGATATCAGACCTTTGCAGCATCCTTCTCAGAGGTTTTAAGTCTTCAAAACATCAGGTATAAGTTCTTCTATGTTTCTTATATGATTTAAACACATGTTGATCATGGTTTCATGGATTTATATGCAAGTATTCATGGCAGGAATCAGATCTGTTTTTCTAGTTTTTTAAAACTTGAACAACCTCAAAGCAGCCATGTTAGTCTCTTTTAAGATCTGATATGCATATTCTATCAGATGCCAATGCAAAAATCCTTTCGCACTTTGATTGTCCAACATGTTTCCCACATTTTCAATGCATTGGTCACTCATTCGTCTCGAAAAATGAAGGGGTCAGTCGACGGGTGAAAATCTGCCGCACGCACCACCCGCACGACGTTGACCGCACCACCCCCGGACGGGCTGATGCCAATGCCAAAATCCTTTCGCACGGTGATTGTCCGACATGTTTCCCACGTTTTCAATGCAGGTCGCTCATTCGTCTCGAAAAATCAAGTGGTCGGTCGAGGGGTGAAAATCGGCCGCACGCACCACCCGCACGACGTCGACCGCACCACCACCGGACGGGCTGATGCCAATGCCAAAATCCTTTCAAACGTTGATTGTCCAACATGTTTCCCACGGTTTAAAGGCATTGGTCACTCATTCGTGTCGAAAAATGAAGGGGCCGGTCGAGTGGTGAAAATCAGCCGCACGCACCACCCGCACGACGTCGACCGCACCACCACCGGACGGGCTGATGCCAATGCCAAAATCCATTCGCACGGTGATCGTCCGACATGTTTCCCACGTTTTCAACGCATTGGTCACTCATTCGTCTCGAAAAATCAAGGGGTCGGTCGAGGGGTGAAAATCTGCCGCACGCACCACCTGCACGACGTCGACCGCACCACCACCGGACGGGCAGATGCCAATGCCAAAATCCTTTCAAACGTTGATTGTCCAACATGTTTCCAACGTTTTCAAGGCATTGGTCGATCATTCGTCTCGAAAAATGAAGGGGTCGGTCGAGCGGTGAAAATCTGTCGCACGCACCACCCGCACGACGTCGACAGCACCACCACCGGACGGGCTGATGCCAATGGCAAAATCCTTTCGCACGTTGATCTTCCGACATGTTTCCCACGTTTCCAACGCATTGGTCGCTCATTCGTCTCGAAAAATCAAGGGGTCGGTCGAGGGGTTAATATCTGCCGCACGCACCACCCGCACGGCGTCGACCGCACCACCCCCGGACGGGCTGATGCGAATGCCAAAATCCTCTCGCACGGTGATCGTCCAACATGTTTCCCACGTTTTCAATGCATTGGTCACTCATTCATCTCGAAAAATGAAGGGGCCGGTCCAGGGGTGAAAATCTGCCGCACGCACCACCCGCACGACCTCGACCGCACCACCCCCGGACGGGCTGATGCCAATGCCTAAATCCTTTGGCACGGTGATCGCCCAACATGTTTCACACGTTTTCAATGCATTGGTCCCTCATTCGTCTCGAAAAATGAAGGGGTCGGCCGAGGAGTGAAAATCTGCCGCATGCACCACCCGTACGACCACGACCGCACCACCCCCGGAAGGGCTGCTGCCAATGCCAAAATCCATTCGCACAGTGATCGTCCGATATGTTTCCCACGTTTTCAACGCATTGGTCGCTCATTCGTCTCGAAAAATGAAGGGGTCGGTCGAGGGGTGAAAATCTGTCGCACGCACCACCCGTACGACCTCGACCGCACCACCCACGGACGGGCTAATGCCAATGCCAAAATCCATTCGCACGGTGATCGTCCGACATGTTTCCCACATTTTCAACGCATTGGTCGCTCATTCGTCTCGAAAAATCAAGGGGTCGGTCGAGGGGTGAAAATCTGCCGCACGCACCACCCGCACGACGTCGACCGCACCACCACCGGACGGGCTGATGCCAATGCAAAAATCCTTTCGCACGGTGATCATCCAACATGTTTCCCACGTTTTCAAGGCATTGGTCACTCATTCGTCTAGAAAATGAAGGGGCCGGTCGAGGGGTGAAAATCTGCCGCACGCAATACCCGCACGACCTCGACCACACCACCCTCGGACGGGCTGATGCCAATGCCGAAATCCATTCGCTTGGTGATCGTCCGACATGTTTCCCACGTTTTCAATGCATTGGTCACTCATTCGTCTCGAGAAATCAAGGGGTCGGTCGAGGGGTGAAAATCTGCCTCACGCACCACCCGTACGACCTCGACCGCACCACCCACGGACGGGCTGATGCCAATGCCAAAATCCATTCGAACGGTGATCGTCAGACATGTTTCCCACATTTTCAACGCATTGGGCGCTCATTCGTCTCGAAAAATCAAGGGGTCGGTCGACGGGTGAAAATCTGCCGCACGCACCACCCGCACGACGTCGACCGCACCACCAACGGACGGGCTGATGCCAATGCCAAAATCCTTTCGCACGGTGATCATCCCACATGTTTCCCACGTTTTCAAGGCATTGGTCACTCATTCGTCTCGAAAAATCAAGGGGTCGGTCGAGGGGTGAAAATCTGCCGCACGCATAACCCGCACGACGTCGACCGCACCACCACCGGACGGGCTGATGCCAATGCCAAAATCCTTTCGCACGGTGATCGTCCGACATGTTTCCCACGTTTTCAACGCATTGGTCACTCATTCGTCACGAAAAATCTAGGGATCGGTCGAGGGGTGAAAATCTACCGCACGCACCACCCGCACGACGTCGACCGCACCACCACCGGACGGGCTGATGCCAATGCCAAAATCCTTTCGCACGTTGATTGTCCAACATGTTTCCCACGTTTTCATTGCATTGGTCGCTCATTCGTCTCGAAAAATGAAGGGGTCGGTCGAGGGGTGAAAATCTGCCGCACGCACCACCCGCACGACGACGACCGCACCACCGCCGGACGGGGTGATGCCAATACTAAAATCCATTCGCACGGTGATCGTCCGACATGTTTCCCACGTTTTCAACGCATTGCTCACTCATTCGTCTCGAAAAATCAAGGGGTCGGTCGAGGGGTGAAAATCTGCCGCACGCACCACCCGCACGACGTCGACCGCACCACCACCGGACGGGCTGTTGCCAATGCAAAAGTCCTTTCAAACGTTGATTGACCAACATGTTTCCCACAATTTTCAATGCATTGGTCACTCATTCGTCTCGAAAAATGAAGGGGTCGGTCGAGGGGTGAAAATCTGCCGCACGCACCACCCGCACGACGTCGACCGCACCACCGCCGGACGGGCTGATGCCAATGCCAAAATCCTTTCGCACGTTGATTGTCCAACATGTTCCCCACGTTTTCAATGCATTGGTCGATCATTCGTCTCGAAAAATGAAGGGGTCGGTCGAGGGGTGAAAATCTGTCGCACGCACCACCCGCACGACGTCGACAGCACCACCACCGGACGGGCTGATGCCAATGCCAAAATCCTTTCGCACGTTGATCTTCCGACATGTTTTCGACGTTTTCAACGCATTGGTCGCTCATTCGTCTCGAAAAATCAAGGGGTCGGTCGAGGGGTAAAAATCTGCCGCACGCACCACCTGCACGACGTCGACCGCACCACCACCGGACGGGCAGATGCCAATGCCAAAATCCTTTCGCACGTTGATTGTCCAACATGTTTCCAACGTTTTCAAGGCATTGGTCGATCATTCGTCTCGAAAAATGAAGGGGTCGGTCGAGCGGTGAAAATCTGTCGCACGCACCACCCGCACGACGTCGACCGCACCACCACCGGACGGGCTGATGCCAATGCCAAAATCCTTTCGCACGTTGATCTTCCGACATTTTTCCCACGTTTTCAACGCATTGGTCGCTCATTCGTCTCGAAAAATCAAGGGGTCGGTCAAGGGGTGAATATCTGCCGCACGCACCACCCGCACGGCGTCGACCGCACCACCTCCGGACGAGCTGATGCGAATGCCAAAATCCTTTCGTACGGTGATCGTCCAACATGTTTCCCACGTTTTCAATGCATTGGTCACTCATTCGTCTCGAAAAATGAAGGGGCCGGTCGAGGGGTGAAAATCTGCCGCACGGACCACCCGCACGACCTCGACCGCACCACCCCCGGACGGGCTGATGCCAATGCCAAAATCCTTTCGCACGGTGATCGTCCAACATGTTTCACACGTTATAAATGCATTGGTCACTCATTCGTCTCGAAAAATGAAGGGGTCGGTGTGGGGTGAAAATCTGCCGCACGCACCACCCGTACGACCTCGACCGCACCACCCCCGGACGGGCTGCTGCCAATGACAAAATCCATTCGCACGGTGATCGTCCGACATGTTTCCCATGTTTTCAACGCATTGGTCGCTCATTCGACTCGAAAAATGAAGGGGTCGGTCGAGGGGAGAAAATCTGCCGCACGCACCACCCGTACGACCTCGACCGCACCACCCCCGGACGGGCTGATGCCAATGCCAAAATCATTTCGCACTTCGATTGTCCAACATGTTTCCCACGGTTTAAAGGCATTGGTCACTCATTCGTCACGAAAAAGGAACGGGCCGGTCGAGGGGTGAAAATCTGCCGCACGCACCACCCGCACGACGTCGACCGCACCACCCGCACGACGTCGACCGCACCACCCCCGGACGGGCTGATGCCAATGCCAAAATCCATTCGCACGGTGATCGTCCGACATGTTTCCCACGTTTTCAACGCAATGGCCACTCATTCGTCTCGAAAAATCAAGGGGTCGGTCGAGGGGTGAAAATCTTTCGCACGCACCACCCGCACGACGTCGACCGCACCACCACCGGACGGGCTGATGCCAATGCCAAAATCCTTTCACAGGTTGATTGTCCAACATGTTCCCCACGTTTTCAATGCATTGGTCGCTCATTCGTCTCAAAAAATGATGGGGTCGGTCGAGGGGTAAAAATCTGTCGCACGCACCACCCGCACGACGTCGACCGCACCACCACCGGACGGGCTGATGCCAATGCAAAAATCCTTTCGCACGTTGATCTTCCGACATGTTTCCCACGTTTTCAACGCATTGGTTGCTCATTCGTCTCGAAAAATCAAGGGGTCGGTCCATGGGTGAATATCTGCCGCACGCACCACCCGCACGGCGTCGACCGCACCACCCACGGACGGGCTGAAGCGAAGGCCAAAATCCTTTCGCACGGTGATCGTCCAACATGTTTCCCACGTTTTCAATGCATTGGTCACTCATTCGTCTCGAAAAATGAAGGGGCCGGTCGAGGGGTGAAAATCTGCAGCGCGCACCACCCGCACGACCTCGACCGCACCACCCCCGGACGGCTGATGCCAATGCCAAAATCCTTTCCCACGGTGATGGTCCAACATGTTTCCCACGTTTTCAATGCATTGGTCACTCATTCGTCTCGAAAAATGAAGGGGTCGGTCGAGGGGTGAAAATCTGCCGCACGCACCACCCGTACGAAGTCGACCGCACCACCCCCCGGACGGGCTGATGCCAATGCCAAAATCCATTCGCACGGTGATCGTCCGACATGTTTCCCACATTTTCAACGCATTGGTCGGTCATTCGTCTCGAAAAATGAAGGGGTCGGTCGAGGGGTGAAAATCTGCCGCACGCGCCACCCGTACGACCTCGCCCGCACCACCCCCGGACGGGCTGATGCCAATGCCAAAATCCATTCGTACGGTGATCTACCGACATGTTTCCCACATTTTCAACACATTGGTCGCTCATTCGTCTCGAAAAATGAAGGGGTCGGCCGAGGGGTGAAAATCTGCCGCACGCACCACCCGCACAACATCGACCGCACCACCACCGGACGGGCTGATGCCAATGCCAAAATCCTTACGCACGGTGATCGTCCCACATGTTCCCCACGTTTTCAAGGCATTGGTCACTCTTTCGTCTCGAAAAATCAAGTGGTCGGTCGAGGGGTCAAAATCTGCCGCACGCACCACCCGCAGGACGTCGATCGCACCACCACCGGACGGGCTGATGCCAATGCCAAAATCCTTTCGCACGGTGATCGTCCGACATGTTTCCCACGTTTTCAACGCATTGGTCACTCATTCGTCTCGAAAAATCAAGGGATCGGTCGAGGGGTGAAAATCTACCCCACGCACCACCCGCACGACGTCGACCGCACCACCACCGGACGGGCTGATGCCAATGTCAAAATCCTTTCGCACGTTGATTGTCCAACATGTTTCCCAAGTTTTCATTGCATTGGTCGCTCATTCGTCTAGAAAAATGAAGGGGTCGGTCGAGGGATGAAAATCTGCCGCACGCACCACCCGCACGACGTCGACCGCACCACCATCGGACGGGCTGATGCCATTGCAAAAATCCTTTCGCACTTTGATTGTCCAACATGTTTCCCACATTTTCAATGCATTGGTCACTCATTCGTCTCGAAAAATGATGGGGTCGGTCGACGGGTGAAAATCTGCCTCACGCACCACCCGCACGACGTCGACCGCACCACCACCGGACGGGCTGATGCCAATGCCAAAATCCTTTCGCACGTTGATTGTCCAACATGTTCCCCACGTTTTCAATGCATTGGTCGCTCATTCGTCTCGAAAAATGAAAGGGTTGGTCGAGGGTGAAAATCTGTCGCACGCCCCATTCGCACGACGTCGACCGCACCACCACCGGACGGGCTGATGCCAATGCCAAAATCCTTTCGCACGTTGATCTTCCGACATGTTTCCCACGTTTTCAACGCATTGGTCGCTCATTCGTCTCGAAAAATCAAGGGGTCGGTCGAGGGGTGAATATCTGCCGCACGCACAACCCGCACGACGTCGACCGCACCACCACCGGACGGGCTGATGCCAATGCCAAAATCCTTTCGCACGTTGATTGTCCAACATGTTTCCCACGGTTTAAAGGCATTGGTCACTCATTCGTCTCGAAAAATGAAGGGGCCGATCGAGTGGTGAAAATATGTCGCACGCATCACCCGCACGACCTCAACCGCACCACCCCCGGACGGGCTGATGCCAATGCAAAAATCCATTCGCACGTTGATCGTCCGACATGTTTCCCACGTTTTCAACGCATTGGTCACACATTCGTCTCGAAAATTCAAGGGGTCGGTCGAGGGGTGAAAATCTGCCGCACGCACCACCCGCACGACGTCGACCGGACCACCGCCGGACGGGCTGATGCCAATGCCAAAATCCTTTCGCACGTTGACTGTCCAACATGTTCCCCACGTTTTCAATGCATTGGTCGCTCATTCGTCTCGAAAAATCAAGGGGTCGGTCGAGGGGTGAAAATCTGCCGCACGCACCACCCGCAGGACGTCGATCGCACCACCACCGGACGGGCTGATGCCAATACCAAAATCCTTTCGCACGGTGATCGTCCGACATGTTTCCCACGTTTTCAACGCATTGGTCCCTCATTCGTCTCGAAAAAACAAGGGATCGGTCGAGGGGTGAAAATCTACCCCACGCACCACCCGCACGACGTCGAGCGCACCACCACCGGACGGGCTGATGCCAATGTCAAAATCCTTTCGCACGTTGATTGTCCAACATGTTTCCCAAGTTTTCATTGCATTGGTCTCTCATTCGTCTAGAAAAATGAAGGGGTCGGTCGAGGGATGAAAATCTGCCGCACGCACCACCCGCACGACGTCGACCGCACCACCATCGGACGGGCTGATGCCATTGCAAAAATCCTTTCGCGCTTTGATTGTCCAACATGTTTCCCACATTTTCAATGCATTGGTCACTCATTCGTCTCGAAAAATGAAGGGGTCGGTCGACGGGTGAAAATCTGCCGCACGCACCACCCGCACGACGTGGACCGCACCACCCACGGACGGGCTGATGCCAATGCCAAAATCCTTTCGCACGGTGATTGTCCGACATGTTTCCCAAGTTTTCAATGCAGGTCGCTCCTTCGTCTCGAAAAATAAAGTGGTCGGTCGAGGGGTGAAAATCGGCCGCACGCACCACCCGCACGACGTCGACCGCACCACCGCCGGACGGGCTGATGCCAATGCCAAAATCCTTTCGCACGTTGATTGTCCAACATGTTTCCCACGGTTGAAAGGCATTGGTCACTCATTCGTGTCGAAAAATGAAGGGGCCGGTCGAGTGGTGAAAATCAGCCGCACGAACCACCCGCACGACGTCGACCGCACCACCCCCGGACGGGCTGATGCCAATGCCAAAATCCATTCGCACGGTGATCGTCCGACATGTTTCCGACGTTTTCAATGCATTGGTCACTCATTCGTCTCGAAAAATCAAGGGGTCGGTCGAGTGGTAAAAATCTGCCGCACGCACCACCCGAACGACGTCGACCGCACCACCACCGGACGGGCTAATGCCAATGCCAAAATCCTTTCGCACGTTGATTGTCCAACTTGTTCCCCACGTTTTAGGGGTCGGTCGAGGGTGAAAATCTGCCGCACGCACCATTCGCACGACGTCGACCGCACCACCACCGGACGGGCTGATGCCAATGCCAAAATCCTTTCGCACGTTGATCTTCCGACATGTTTCCCACGTTTTCAACGCATTGGTCGCTCATTCGTCTCGAAAAATCAAGGGGTCTGTCGAGGGGTGAATATCTGCCACACGCACCACCCGCACGGCGTCGACCGCACCACCCCCGGATGGGCTGATGCGAATGCCAAAATCCTTTCGCACGGTGATCGTCCAACATGTTTCCCACGTTTTCAATGCATTGGTCACTCATTCGTCTCGAAAAATGAAGGGGCCGGTCGAGGGGTGAAAATCTGCCGCACGCACCACCCGCACGACCTCGACCGCACCACCCCCGGACGGGCTGATGCCAATGCCTAAATCCTTTCGCACGGTGATCGCCCAACATGTTTCACACGTTTTCAATGCAATGGTCCCTCATTCGTCTCGAAAAATGAAGGGGTCGGTCGAGGGGTGAAAATCTGCCGCACGCACCACCCGTACGACCTCGACCGCACCACCCCCGGACGGGCTGCTGCCAATGCCAAAATCCATTCGCACGGTGATCGTCCGACATGTTTCCGACGTTTTCAATGCATTGGTCACTCATTCGTCTCGAAAAATCAAGGGGTCGGTCGAGTGGTAAAAATCTGCCGCACGCACCACCCGAACGACGTCGACCGCACCACCACCGGACGGGCTAATGCCAATGCCAAAATCCTTTCGCACGTTGATTGTCCAACTTGTTCCCCACGTTTTAGGGGTCGGTCGAGGGTGAAAATCTGCCGCACGCACCATTCGCACGACGTCGACCGCACCACCACCGGACGGGCTGATGCCAATGCCAAAATCCTTTCGCACGTTGATCTTCCGACATGTTTCCCACGTTTTCAACGCATTGGTCGCTCATTCGTCTCGAAAAATCAAGGGGTCTGTCGAGGGGTGAATATCTGCCACACGCACCACCCGCACGGCGTCGACCGCACCACCCCCGGATGGGCTGATGCGAATGCCAAAATCCTTTCGCACGGTGATCGTCCAACATGTTTCCCACGTTTTCAATGCATTGGTCACTCATTCGTCTCGAAAAATGAAGGGGCCGGTCGAGGGGTGAAAATCTGCCGCACGCACCACCCGCACGACCTCGACCGCACCACCCCCGGACGGGCTGATGCCAATGCCTAAATCCTTTCGCACGGTGATCGCCCAACATGTTTCACACGTTTTCAATGCAATGGTCCCTCATTCGTCTCGAAAAATGAAGGGGTCGGTCGAGGGGTGAAAATCTGCCGCACGCACCACCCGTACGACCTCGACCGCACCACCCCCGGACGGGCTGCTGCCAATGCCAAAATCCATTCGCACGGTGATCGTCCGACATGTTTCCCACGTTTTCAACGCATTGGTCGCTCATTCGTCTCGAAAAATGAAGGGGTCGGTCGAGGGGTGAAAATCTGTCGCACGCACCACCCGTACGACCTCGACCGCACCACCCACGGACGGGCTGATGCCAATGCCAAAATCCATTCGCACGGTGATCGTCCGACATGTTTCCCACATTTTCGACGCATTGGTCGCTCATTCGTCTCGAAAAATCAAGGGGTCGGTCGAGGGGTGAAAATCTGCCACACACACCACCCGCACGACGTCGACCGCAGCACCACCGGACGGGCTGATGCCAATGCCAAAATCCTTTCGCACGGTGATCGTCCAACATGTTTCCCACGTTTTCAAGGCATTGGTCACTCATTCGTCTAGAAAATGAAGGGGCCGGTCGAGGGGTGAAAATCTGCCGCACGCACCACCCGCACGACCTCGACCGCACCACCCTCGGACGGGCTGATGCCAATGCCGAAATCCATTCGCTTGGTGATCGTCCGACATGTTTCCCACATTTTCAATGCATTGGTCACTCATTCGTCTCGAGAAATCAAGGGGTCGGTCGAGGGGTGAAAATTTGCCGCACGCACCACCCGTACGACCTCGACCGCACCACCCACGGACGGGCTGATGCCAATGCCAAAATCCATTCGCACGGTGATCGTCCGACATGTTTCCGACATTTGCAACGCATTGGTCGCTCATTCATCTCGAAAAATCAAGGGGTCGGTCGAGAGGTGAAAATCTGCCGCACGCACCACCCGCACGACGTCGACCGCACCACCACCGGACGGGCTGATGCCAATGCCAAAATCCTTTCGCACGTTGATTGTCCAACATGTTCCCCACGTTTTCAATGCATTGGTCGCTCATTCGTCTCGAAAAATGAAAAGGTCGGTCGAGGGTGAAAATCTGTCGCACGCACCATTCGCACGACGTCGACCGCACCACCACCGGACGGGCTGATGCCAATGCCAAAATCCTTTCGCACGTTGATCTACCGACTTGTTTCCCACGTTTTCAACGCATTGGTCGCTCATTTGTCTCGAAAAATCAAGGGGTCGGTCGAGGGGTGAATATCTGCCGCACGCACAACCCGCACGACGTCGACCGCACCACCACCGGACGGGCTGATGCCAATGCCAAAATCCTTTCGCACGTTGATTGTCCAACATGTTTCCCACGGTTTAAAGGCATTGGTCACTCATTCGTCTCGAAAAATGAAGGGGCCGGTCGAGTGGTGAAAATATGTCGCACGCATCACCCGCACGACCTCAACCGCACCACCCCCGGACGGGCTGATGCCAATGCCAAAATCCATTCGCACGGTGATCGTCCGACATGTTTCCCACGTTTTCAACGCATTGGTCACACATTCGTCTCGAAAATTCAAGGGGTCGGTCGAGGGGTGAAAATCTGCCGCACGCACCACCCGCACGACGTCGACCGCACCACCGCCGGACGGGCTGATGCCAATGCCAAAATCCTTTCGCACGTTGATTGTCCAACATGTTCCCCACGTTTTCAATGCATTGGTCGCTCATTCGTCTCGAAAAATGAAGGGGTCGGTCGAGGGGTGAAAATCTGTCGCACGCACCACCCGCACGACGTCGACCGCACCACCACCGGACGGGCTGATGCCAATGCCAAAATCCTTTCGCCCGTTGATCTTCCGACATGTTTCCCACATTTTCAACGCATTGGTCGCGCATTCGTCTCGAAAAATCAAGGGGTCGGTCGAGGGGTGAATATCTGCCGCACGCACCACCCGCTCGGCGTCGACCGCACCACCTCCGGACGGGCTGATGCGAATGCCAAAATCCTTTCGTACGGTGATCGTCCAACATGTTTCCCACGTTTTCAATGCATTGGTCACTCATTCGTCTCGAAAAATAAAGGGGCCGGTCGAGGGGTGAAAATCTGCCGCACGAACCACCCGCACGACCTCGACCGCACCACCCCCGGACGGGCTAATGCCAATGCCTAAATCCTTTCGTACGGTGATACCCCAACATGTTTCACACGTTTTCAATGCATTGGTCCCTCATTCGTCTCGAAAAATGAAGGGGTCGGTCGAGGGGTGAAAATCTGCCGCACGCACCACCTGTACGACCTCGAACGCACCACCCCCGGACGGGCTGCTGCCAATGCCAAAATCCATTCGCACGGTGATCGTCCGACATGTTTCCCACGTTTTCAACGCATTGGTCGCTCATTCGTCTCGAAAAATGAAGGGGTCGGTCGAGGGGTGAAAATCTGTCGCACGGACCACCCGTACGACCTCGACCGCACCACCCACAGACGGGCTGATGCCAATGCCAAAATCCATTCGCACGGTGATCGTCCGACATGTTTCCCACATTTTCAACGTATTGGTCGCTCATTCGTCTCGAAAAATCAAGGGGTCGGTCGAGAGTGAAAATCTGCCGCACGCACAACCCGCACGACGTCGACCGCACCACCACCGGACGGGCTGATGCCAATGCCAAAATCCTTTCGCACGGTGATCGTCCAACATGTTTCCCACGTTTTCAAGGCATTGGTCACTCATTCGTCTAGAAAATGAAGGGGCCGGTCGAGGGGTGAAAATCTGCCGCACGCACCACCCGCACGACCTCGACCGCACCACCCTCGGACGGGCTGATGCCAATGCCGAAATCCATTCGCTTGGTGATCGTCCGACATGTTTCCCACGTTTTCAATGCATTGGTCACTCATTCGACTCGAGAAATCAAGGGGTCGGTCGAGGGGTGAAAATCTGTCGCACGCACCACCCGTACGACCTCGACCGCACCGCCAACGGACGGGCTGATGCCAATGCCAAAATCCATTCGCACGGTGATCGTCCGACATGTTTCCCACGTTGATTGTCCAACATGTTCCCCACGTTTTCAATGCATTCGTCGCTCATTCGTCTCGAAAAATGAAGGGGTCGGTCGAGGGGTGAAAATCTGTCGCACGCACCACCCGCACGACGTCGACCGCACCACCACCGGACGGGCTGATGCCAATGCCAAAATCCTTTCGCCCGTTGATCTTCCGACATGTTTCCCACATTTTCAACGCATTGGTCGCTCATTCGTCTCGAAAATTCAAGGGGTCGGTCGAGGGGTGAAAATCTGCCGCACGCACCACCCGCACGACGTCGACCGCACCACCGCCGGACGGGCTGATGCCAATGCCAAAATCCTTTCGCACGTTGATTGTCCAACATGTTCCCCACGTTTTCAATGCATTGGTCGCTCATTCGTCTCGAAAAATGAAGGGGTCGGTCGAGGGGTGAAAATCTGTCGCACGCACCACCCGCACGACGTCGACCGCACCACCACCGGACGGGCTGATGCCAATGCCAAAATCCTTTCGCCCGTTGATCTTCCGACATGTTTCCCACATTTTCAACGCATTGGTCGCGCATTCGTCTCGAAAAATCAAGGGGTCGGTCGAGGGGTGAATATCTGCCGCACGCACCACCCGCTCGGCGTCGACCGCACCACCTCCGAACGGGTTGATGCGAATGCCAAAATCCTTTCGTACGGTGATCGTCCAACATGTTTCCCACGTTTTCAATGCATTGGTCACTCATTCGTCTCGAAAAATGAAGGGGCCGGTCGAGGGGTGAAAATCTGCCGCACGCACCACCCGCACGACCTCGACCTCACCACCCCCGGACGGGCTGATGCCAATGCCAAAATCCTTTCGCACGGTTATCGCCCAACATGTTTCACACGTTTTCAATGCATTGGTCCCTCATTCGTCTCGAAAAATGAAGGGGTCGGTCGAGGGGTGAAAATCTGCCGCACGCACCACCTGTACGACCTCGAACGCACCACCCCCGGACGGGCTGCTGTCGATGCCGAAATCCATTCGCTTGGTGATCGTCCGACATGTTTCCCACGTTTTCAATGCATTGGTCACTCATTCGACTCGAGAAATCAAGGGGTCGGTCGAGGGGTGAAAATCTGCCGCACGCACCACCCGTACGACCTCGACCGCACCGCCAACGGACGGGCTGATGCCAATGCCAAAATCCATTCGCACGGTGATCGTCCGACATGTTTCCCACGTTGATTGTCCAACATGTTCCCCACGTTTTCAATGCATTCGTCGCTCATTCGTCTCGAAAAATGAAGGGGTCGGTCGAGGGGTGAAAATCTGTCGCACGCACCACCCGCACGACGTCGACCGCACCACCACCGGACGGGCTGATGCCAATGCCAAAATCCTTTCGCCCGTTGATCTTCCGACATGTTTCCCACATTTTCAACGCATTGGTCGCTCATTCGTCTCGAAAATTCAAGGGGTCGGTCGAGGGGTGAAAATCTGCCGCACGCACCACCCGCACGACGTCGACCGCACCACCGCCGGACGGGCTGATGCCAATGCCAAAATCCTTTCGCACGTTGATTGTCCAACATGTTCCCCACGTTTTCAATGCATTGGTCGCTCATTCGTCTCGAAAAATGAAGGGGTCGGTCGAGGGGTGAAAATCTGTCGCACGCACCACCCGCACGACGTCGACCGCACCACCACCGGACGGGCTGATGCCAATGCCAAAATCCTTTCGCCCGTTGATCTTCCGACATGTTTCCCACATTTTCAACGCATTGGTCGCGCATTCGTCTCGAAAAATCAAGGGGTCGGTCGAGGGGTGAATATCTGCCGCACGCACCACCCGCTCGGCGTCGACCGCACCACCTCCGAACGGGCTGATGCGAATGCCAAAATCCTTTCGTACGGTGATCGTCCAACATGTTTCCCACGTTTTCAATGCATTGGTCACTCATTCGTCTCGAAAAATGAAGGGGCCGGTCGAGGGGTGAAAATCTGCCGCACGCACCACCCGCACGACCTCGACCTCACCACCCCCGGACGGGCTGATGCCAATGCCAAAATCCTTTCGCACGGTTATCGCCCAACATGTTTCACACGTTTTCAATGCATTGGTCCCTCATTCGTCTCGAAAAATGAAGGGGTCGGTCGAGGGGTGAAAATCTGCCGCACGCACCACCTGTACGACCTCGAACGCACCACCCCCGGACGGGCTGCTGTCGATGCCGAAATCCATTCGCTTGGTGATCGTCCGACATGTTTCCCACGTTTTCAATGCATTGGTCACTCATTCGACTCGAGAAATCAAGGGGTCGGTCGAGGGGTGAAAATCTGCCGCACGCACCACCCGTACGACCTCGACCGCACCGCCAACGGACGGGCTGATGCCAATGCCAAAATCCATTCGCACGGTGATCGTCCGACATGTTTCCCACATTTTCAACGCATTGGTCCCTCATTCGTCTCGAAAAATCAAGGGGTCGGTCGAGGGGTGAAAATCTGCCGCACGCACCACCCGCACGACGTCGACCGCACCACCACCGGACGGGCTGATGCCAATGCCAAAATCCTTTCGCACGGTGATCGTCCGACATGTTTCCCACGTTTTCAACGCATTGGTCACTCATTCGTCTCGAAAAATCAAGGGATCGGTCGAGGGGTGAAAATCTACCGCACGCACCACCCGCACGACGTCGACCGCACCACCACCGGACGGGCTGAAGCCAATGCCAAAATCCTTTCGCACGTTCATTGTCCAACATGTTTCCCACGTTTTCATTGCATTGGTCGCTCATTCGTCTCGAAAAATGAAGGGGTCGGTCGAGGGGTGAAAATCTGCCGCACGCACCACCCGCACGACGTCGACCGCACCACCGCCGGACGGGGTGATGCCAATACTAAAATCCATTCGCACGGTGATCGTCCGACATGTTTCCCACGTTTTCAACGCATTGCTCACTCATTCGTCTCGAAAAATCAAGGGGTCGGTCGAGGGGTGAAAATCGGCCGTACGCACCACCCGCACGACGTCGACCGCACCACCACCGGACGGGCTGATGCCAATGCCAAAATCCTTTCGCACGTTGATTGTCCAACATGTTTCCCACGGTTTAAAGGCATTGGTCACTCATTCGTCTCGAAAAATGAAGGGGCCGGTCGAGTGGTGAAAATCTGTCGCACGCATCACCCGCACGACCTCAACCGCATCACCCCCGGACGGGCTGATGCCAATGCCAAAATCCATTTGCGTGGTGATCGTCCGACATGTTTCCCACGTTTTCAACGCATTGGTCACACATTCGTCTCGAAAATTCAAGGGTCGGTCGAGGGGTGAAAATCTGCCGCACGCACCACCCGCACGACGTCGACCGCACCACCGCCGGACGGGCTGATGCCAATGCGAAAATCCTTTCGGACGTTGATTGTCCAACATGTTCCCCACGTTTTCAATGCATTGGTCGCTCATTCGTCTCGAAAAATGAAGGGGTCGGTCGAGGGGTGAAAATCTGTCGCACAAACCACCCGCACGACGTCGACCGCACCACCACCGGACGGGCTGATGCCAATGCCAAAATCCTTTCGCCCGTTGATCTTCCGACATGTTTCCCACATTTTCAACGCATTGGTCGCTCATTCGTCTCGAAAAATCAAGGGGTCGGTCGAGGGGTGAATATCTGCCGCACGCACCACCCGCACGGCATCGACCGCACCACCTCCGGACGGGCTGATGCGAATGCCAAAATCCTTTCGTACGGTGATCGTCCAACATGTTTCCCACGTTTTCAATGCATTGGTCACTCATTCGTCTCGAAAAATGAAGGGGCCGGTCGAGGGGTGACAATCTGCCGCACGCACCACCCGCACGACCTCGACCGCACCACCCCCGGACGGGCTGATGCCAATGCCAAAATCCTTTCGCACGGTGATCGTCCAACATGTTTCACACGTTTTCAATGCATTGGTCACTCATTCGTCTCGAAAAATGAAGGGGTCAGTCGTGGGGTGAAAATCTGCCGCACTCACCACCCGTACGACCTCGACCGCACCACCGCCGGACGGGCTGCTGCCAATGCCAAAATCCATTCGCACGGTGATCGTCCGACATGTTTCCCACGTTTTCAACACATTGGTCGCTCATTCGTCTCGAAAAATGAAGGGGTCGGTCGAGGGGTGAAAATCTGCCGCACGCACCACCCGTACGACCTCGACGCCACCACCCCCGGACGGGCTGATGCCAATGCCAAAATCCATTCGCACGGTTATCGTCCGACATGTTTCCCACATTTTCAACGCATTGGTCGCTCATTCGTCTCGAAAAATCCAGCGGTCGGTCGAGGGGTGAAAATCTGCCGCACGCACCACCCGCACGACGTCGACCGCACCACCACCGGACGGGCTGATGCCAATGCCAAAATCATTTCGCACTTCGATTGTCCAACATGTTTCCCACGGTTTAAAGGCATTGGTCACTCACTCGTCTCGAAAAATGAAGGGGCCGGTCGAGGGGTGAAAATCTGTCGCACCATCCACCCGCACGACGTCGGCCGCACCACCCGCAGGACGTCGGCCGCACCACCCGCACGACGTCGACCGCACCACCCCCGGACGGGCTGATGCCAATGCCAAAATCCATTCGCACGGTGATCGTCCGACATGTTTCCCACATTTTCAACGCATTGGTCGCTCATTCGTCTCGAAAAATCCAGGGGTCGGTCGAGGGGTGAAAATCTGCCGCACGCACCACCCGCACGACGTCGACCGCACCACCACCGGACGGGCTGATGCCAATGCCAAAATCATTTCGCACTTCGATTATCCAACATGTTTCCCACGGTTTAATGGCATTGGTCACTCATTCGTCTCGAAAAATGAAGGGGTCGGTCGAGGGGTGAAAATCTGCCGCACGCACCACCCGCACGACGTCGACCGCACCACCCCCGGACGGGCTGATGCTAATGCCTAAATCCTTTCGTACGGTGATCGTCCAACATGTTTCCCACGTTTTCAATGCATTGGTCACTCATTCGTCTCGAAAAATAAAGGGGCCGGTCGAGGGGTGAAAATCTGCCGCACGAACCACCCGCACGACCTCGACCGCACCACCCCCGGACGGGCTAATGCCAATGCCTAAATCCTTTCGTACGGTGATACCCCAACATGTTTCACACGTTTTCAATGCATTGGTCCCTCATTCGTCTCGAAAAATGAAGGGGTCGGTCGAGGGGTGAAAATCTGCCGCACGCACCACCTGTACGACCTCGAACGCACCACCTCCGGACGGGCTGATGCGAATGCCAAAATCCTTTCGTACGGTGATCGTCCAACATGTTTCCCACGTTTTCAATGCATTGGTCACTCATTCGTCTCGAAAAATAAAGGGGCCGGTCGAGGGGTGAAAATCTGCCGCACGAACCACCCGCACGACCTCGACCGCACCACCCCCGGACGGGCTAATGCCAATGCCTAAATCCTTTCGTACGGTGATACCCCAACATGTTTCACACGTTTTCAATGCATTGGTCGCTCATTCGTCTCGAAAAATGAAGGGGTCGGTCGAGGGGTGAAAATCTGTCGCACGGACCACCCGTACGACCTCGACCGCACCACCCACAGACGGGCTGATGCCAATGCCAAAATCCATTCGCACGGTGATCGTCCGACATGTTTCCCACATTTTCAACGTATTGGTCGCTCATTCGTCTCGAAAAATCAAGGGGTCGGTCGAGAGTGAAAATCTGCCGCACGCACAACCCGCACGACGTCGACCGCACCACCACCGGACGGGCTGATGCCAATGCCAAAATCCTTTCGCACGGTGATCGTCCAACATGTTTCCCACGTTTTCAAGGCATTGGTCACTCATTCGTCTAGAAAATGAAGGGGCCGGTCGAGGGGTGAAAATCTGCCGCACGCACCACCCGCACGACCTCGACCGCACCACCCTCGGACGGGCTGATGCCAATGCCGAAATCCATTCGCTTGGTGATCGTCCGACATGTTTCCCACGTTTTCAATGCATTGGTCACTCATTCGACTCGAGAAATCAAGGGGTCGGTCGAGGGGTGAAAATCTGTCGCACGCACCACCCGTACGACCTCGACCGCACCGCCAACGGACGGGCTGATGCCAATGCCAAAATCCATTCGCACGGTGATCGTCCGACATGTTTCCCACGTTGATTGTCCAACATGTTCCCCACGTTTTCAATGCATTCGTCGCTCATTCGTCTCGAAAAATGAAGGGGTCGGTCGAGGGGTGAAAATCTGTCGCACGCACCACCCGCACGACGTCGACCGCACCACCACCGGACGGGCTGATGCCAATGCCAAAATCCTTTCGCCCGTTGATCTTCCGACATGTTTCCCACATTTTCAACGCATTGGTCGCTCATTCGTCTCGAAAATTCAAGGGGTCGGTCGAGGGGTGAAAATCTGCCGCACGCACCACCCGCACGACGTCGACCGCACCACCGCCGGACGGGCTGATGCCAATGCCAAAATCCTTTCGCACGTTGATTGTCCAACATGTTCCCCACGTTTTCAATGCATTGGTCGCTCATTCGTCTCGAAAAATGAAGGGGTCGGTCGAGGGGTGAAAATCTGTCGCACGCACCACCCGCACGACGTCGACCGCACCACCACCGGACGGGCTGATGCCAATGCCAAAATCCTTTCGCCCGTTGATCTTCCGACATGTTTCCCACATTTTCAACGCATTGGTCGCGCATTCGTCTCGAAAAATCAAGGGGTCGGTCGAGGGGTGAATATCTGCCGCACGCACCACCCGCTCGGCGTCGACCGCACCACCTCCGAACGGGTTGATGCGAATGCCAAAATCCTTTCGTACGGTGATCGTCCAACATGTTTCCCACGTTTTCAATGCATTGGTCACTCATTCGTCTCGAAAAATGAAGGGGCCGGTCGAGGGGTGAAAATCTGCCGCACGCACCACCCGCACGACCTCGACCTCACCACCCCCGGACGGGCTGATGCCAATGCCAAAATCCTTTCGCACGGTTATCGCCCAACATGTTTCACACGTTTTCAATGCATTGGTCCCTCATTCGTCTCGAAAAATGAAGGGGTCGGTCGAGGGGTGAAAATCTGCCGCACGCACCACCTGTACGACCTCGAACGCACCACCCCCGGACGGGCTGCTGTCGATGCCGAAATCCATTCGCTTGGTGATCGTCCGACATGTTTCCCACGTTTTCAATGCATTGGTCACTCATTCGACTCGAGAAATCAAGGGGTCGGTCGAGGGGTGAAAATCTGCCGCACGCACCACCCGTACGACCTCGACCGCACCGCCAACGGACGGGCTGATGCCAATGCCAAAATCCATTCGCACGGTGATCGTCCGACATGTTTCCCACGTTGATTGTCCAACATGTTCCCCACGTTTTCAATGCATTCGTCGCTCATTCGTCTCGAAAAATGAAGGGGTCGGTCGAGGGGTGAAAATCTGTCGCACGCACCACCCGCACGACGTCGACCGCACCACCACCGGACGGGCTGATGCCAATGCCAAAATCCTTTCGCCCGTTGATCTTCCGACATGTTTCCCACATTTTCAACGCATTGGTCGCTCATTCGTCTCGAAAATTCAAGGGGTCGGTCGAGGGGTGAAAATCTGCCGCACGCACCACCCGCACGACGTCGACCGCACCACCGCCGGACGGGCTGATGCCAATGCCAAAATCCTTTCGCACGTTGATTGTCCAACATGTTCCCCACGTTTTCAATGCATTGGTCGCTCATTCGTCTCGAAAAATGAAGGGGTCGGTCGAGGGGTGAAAATCTGTCGCACGCACCACCCGCACGACGTCGACCGCACCACCACCGGACGGGCTGATGCCAATGCCAAAATCCTTTCGCCCGTTGATCTTCCGACATGTTTCCCACATTTTCAACGCATTGGTCGCGCATTCGTCTCGAAAAATCAAGGGGTCGGTCGAGGGGTGAATATCTGCCGCACGCACCACCCGCTCGGCGTCGACCGCACCACCTCCGAACGGGCTGATGCGAATGCCAAAATCCTTTCGTACGGTGATCGTCCAACATGTTTCCCACGTTTTCAATGCATTGGTCACTCATTCGTCTCGAAAAATGAAGGGGCCGGTCGAGGGGTGAAAATCTGCCGCACGCACCACCCGCACGACCTCGACCTCACCACCCCCGGACGGGCTGATGCCAATGCCAAAATCCTTTCGCACGGTTATCGCCCAACATGTTTCACACGTTTTCAATGCATTGGTCCCTCATTCGTCTCGAAAAATGAAGGGGTCGGTCGAGGGGTGAAAATCTGCCGCACGCACCACCTGTACGACCTCGAACGCACCACCCCCGGACGGGCTGCTGTCGATGCCGAAATCCATTCGCTTGGTGATCGTCCGACATGTTTCCCACGTTTTCAATGCATTGGTCACTCATTCGACTCGAGAAATCAAGGGGTCGGTCGAGGGGTGAAAATCTGCCGCACGCACCACCCGTACGACCTCGACCGCACCGCCAACGGACGGGCTGATGCCAATGCCAAAATCCATTCGCACGGTGATCGTCCGACATGTTTCCCACATTTTCAACGCATTGGTCCCTCATTCGTCTCGAAAAATCAAGGGGTCGGTCGAGGGGTGAAAATCTGCCGCACGCACCACCCGCACGACGTCGACCGCACCACCACCGGACGGGCTGATGCCAATGCCAAAATCCTTTCGCACGGTGATCGTCCGACATGTTTCCCACGTTTTCAACGCATTGGTCACTCATTCGTCTCGAAAAATCAAGGGATCGGTCGAGGGGTGAAAATCTACCGCACGCACCACCCGCACGACGTCGACCGCACCACCACCGGACGGGCTGAAGCCAATGCCAAAATCCTTTCGCACGTTCATTGTCCAACATGTTTCCCACGTTTTCATTGCATTGGTCGCTCATTCGTCTCGAAAAATGAAGGGGTCGGTCGAGGGGTGAAAATCTGCCGCACGCACCACCCGCACGACGTCGACCGCACCACCGCCGGACGGGGTGATGCCAATACTAAAATCCATTCGCACGGTGATCGTCCGACATGTTTCCCACGTTTTCAACGCATTGCTCACTCATTCGTCTCGAAAAATCAAGGGGTCGGTCGAGGGGTGAAAATCGGCCGTACGCACCACCCGCACGACGTCGACCGCACCACCACCGGACGGGCTGATGCCAATGCCAAAATCCTTTCGCACGTTGATTGTCCAACATGTTTCCCACGGTTTAAAGGCATTGGTCACTCATTCGTCTCGAAAAATGAAGGGGCCGGTCGAGTGGTGAAAATCTGTCGCACGCATCACCCGCACGACCTCAACCGCATCACCCCCGGACGGGCTGATGCCAATGCCAAAATCCATTTGCGTGGTGATCGTCCGACATGTTTCCCACGTTTTCAACGCATTGGTCACACATTCGTCTCGAAAATTCAAGGGTCGGTCGAGGGGTGAAAATCTGCCGCACGCACCACCCGCACGACGTCGACCGCACCACCGCCGGACGGGCTGATGCCAATGCGAAAATCCTTTCGGACGTTGATTGTCCAACATGTTCCCCACGTTTTCAATGCATTGGTCGCTCATTCGTCTCGAAAAATGAAGGGGTCGGTCGAGGGGTGAAAATCTGTCGCACAAACCACCCGCACGACGTCGACCGCACCACCACCGGACGGGCTGATGCCAATGCCAAAATCCTTTCGCCCGTTGATCTTCCGACATGTTTCCCACATTTTCAACGCATTGGTCGCTCATTCGTCTCGAAAAATCAAGGGGTCGGTCGAGGGGTGAATATCTGCCGCACGCACCACCCGCACGGCATCGACCGCACCACCTCCGGACGGGCTGATGCGAATGCCAAAATCCTTTCGTACGGTGATCGTCCAACATGTTTCCCACGTTTTCAATGCATTGGTCACTCATTCGTCTCGAAAAATGAAGGGGCCGGTCGAGGGGTGACAATCTGCCGCACGCACCACCCGCACGACCTCGACCGCACCACCCCCGGACGGGCTGATGCCAATGCCAAAATCCTTTCGCACGGTGATCGTCCAACATGTTTCACACGTTTTCAATGCATTGGTCACTCATTCGTCTCGAAAAATGAAGGGGTCAGTCGTGGGGTGAAAATCTGCCGCACTCACCACCCGTACGACCTCGACCGCACCACCGCCGGACGGGCTGCTGCCAATGCCAAAATCCATTCGCACGGTGATCGTCCGACATGTTTCCCACGTTTTCAACACATTGGTCGCTCATTCGTCTCGAAAAATGAAGGGGTCGGTCGAGGGGTGAAAATCTGCCGCACGCACCACCCGTACGACCTCGACGCCACCACCCCCGGACGGGCTGATGCCAATGCCAAAATCCATTCGCACGGTTATCGTCCGACATGTTTCCCACATTTTCAACGCATTGGTCGCTCATTCGTCTCGAAAAATCCAGCGGTCGGTCGAGGGGTGAAAATCTGCCGCACGCACCACCCGCACGACGTCGACCGCACCACCACCGGACGGGCTGATGCCAATGCCAAAATCATTTCGCACTTCGATTGTCCAACATGTTTCCCACGGTTTAAAGGCATTGGTCACTCACTCGTCTCGAAAAATGAAGGGGCCGGTCGAGGGGTGAAAATCTGTCGCACCATCCACCCGCACGACGTCGGCCGCACCACCCGCAGGACGTCGGCCGCACCACCCGCACGACGTCGACCGCACCACCCCCGGACGGGCTGATGCCAATGCCAAAATCCATTCGCACGGTGATCGTCCGACATGTTTCCCACATTTTCAACGCATTGGTCGCTCATTCGTCTCGAAAAATCCAGGGGTCGGTCGAGGGGTGAAAATCTGCCGCACGCACCACCCGCACGACGTCGACCGCACCACCACCGGACGGGCTGATGCCAATGCCAAAATCATTTCGCACTTCGATTATCCAACATGTTTCCCACGGTTTAATGGCATTGGTCACTCATTCGTCTCGAAAAATGAAGGGGTCGGTCGAGGGGTGAAAATCTGCCGCACGCACCACCCGCACGACGTCGACCGCACCACCCCCGGACGGGCTGATGCTAATGCCAAAATCCTTTCGCACGGTGATTGTCCGACATGTTTCCCACGTTTTCAATGCAGGTCGCTCATTTGTCTCGAAAAATCAATTGGTCGGTCAAGGGGTGAAAATCGGCCGCACGCACCACCCGCACGACGTCGACCGCACCACCACCGGACGGGCTGATGCCAATGCCAAAATCCTTTCGCACGTTGATTGTCCAACATGTTTCCCACGTTTTCAATGCATTGGTCGCTCATTCGTCTCGAAAAATGAAGGGGTCGGTCGAGGGGTGAAAATCTGCCGCACGCACCACCCGCACGACGTCGACCGCACCACCGCCGGACGGGGTGATGCCAATACTAAAATCCAGTCGCACGGTGATCGTCCGACATGTTTCCCACGTTTTCAACGCATTGCTCACTCATTCGTCTCGAAAATTCAAGGGGTCGGTCGAGGGGTGAAAATCTGCCGCACGCACCACCCGCACGACGTCGACCGGACCACCGCAGGACGGGCTGATGCCAATGCCAAAATCCTTTCGCACGTTGATTGTCCAACATGTTCCCCACGTTTTCAATGCATTGGTCGCTCATTCGTCTCGAAAAATCAAGGGGTCGGTCGAGGGGTGAAAATCTGCCGCACGCACCACCCGCAGGACGTCGATCGCACCACCACCGGACGGGCTGATGCCAATGCCAAAATCCTTTCGCACGGTGATCGTCCGACATGTTTCCCACGTTTTCAACGCATTGGTCCCTCATTCGTCTCGAAAAAACAAGGGATCGGTCGAGGGGTGAAAATCTACCCCACGCACCACCCGCACGACGTCGAGCGCACCACCACCGGACGGGCTGATGCCAATGTCAAAATCCTTTCGCACGTTGATTGTCCAACATGTTTCCCAAGTTTTCATTGCATTGGTCTCTCATTCGTCTAGAAAAATGAAGGGGTCGGTCGAGGGATGAAAATCTGCCACACGCACCACCCGCACGACGTCGACCGCACCACCATCGGACGGGCTGATGCCATTGCAAAAATCCTTTCGCGCTTTCATTGTCCAACATGTTTCCCACATTTTCAATGCATTGGTCACTCATTCGTCTCGAAAAATGAAGGGGTCGGTCGACGGGTGAAAATCTGCCGCACGCACCACCCGCACGACGTGGACCGCACCACCCACGGACGGGCTGATGCCAATGCCAAAATCCTTTCGCACGGTGATTGTCCGACATGTTTCCCACGTTTTCAATGCAGGTCGCTCATTCGTCTCGAAAAATAAAGTGGTCGGTCGAGGGGTGAAAATCGGCCGCACGCACCACCCGCACGACGTCGACCGCACCACCGCCGGACGGGCTGATGCCAATGCCAAAATCCTTTCGCACGTTGATTGTCCAACATGTTTCCCACGGTTGAAAGGCATTGGTCACTCATTCGTGTCGAAAAATGAAGGGGCCGGTCGAGTGGTGAAAATCAGCCGCACGAACCACCCGCACGACGTCGACCGCACCACCCCCGGACGGGCTGATGCCAATGCCAAAATCCATTCGCACGGTGATCGTCCGACATGTTTCCGACGTTTTCAATGCATTGGTCACTCATTCGTCTCGAAAAATCAAGGGGTCGGTCGAGTGGTAAAAATCTGCCGCACGCACCACCCGAACGACGTCGACCGCACCACCACCGGACGGGCTAATGCCAATGCCAAAATCCTTTCGCACGTTGATTGTCCAACTTGTTCCCCACGTTTTAGGGGTCGGTCGAGGGTGAAAATCTGTCGCACGCACCATTCGCACGACGTCGACCGCACCACCACCGGACGGGCTGATGCCAATGCCAAAATACTTTCGCACGTTGATCTTCCGACATGTTTCCCACGTTTTCAACGCATTGGTCGCTCATTCGTCTCGAAAAATCAAGGGGTCTGTCGAGGGGTGAATATCTGCCACACGCACCACCCGCACGGCGTCGACCGCACCACCCCAGGATGGGCTGATGCGAATGCCAAAATCCTTTCGCACGGTGATCGTCCAACATGTTTCCCACGTTTTCAATGCATTGGTCACTCATTCGTCTCGAAAAATGAAGGGGCCGGTCGAGGGGTGAAAATCTGCCGCACGCACCACCCGCACGACCTCGACCGCACCACCCCCGGACGGGCTGCTGCCAATGCCAAAATCCATTCGCACGGTGATCGTCCGACATGTTTCCCACGTTTTCAACGCATTGGTCGCTCATTCGTCTCGAAAAATGAAGGGGTCGGTCGAGGGGTGAAAATCTGTCGCACGCACCACCCGTACGACTTCGACCGCACCACCCACGGACGGGCTGATGCCAATGCCAAAATCCATTCGCACGGTGATCGTCCGACATGTTTCCCACATTTTCGACGCATTGGTCGCTCATTCGTCTCGAAAAATCAAGGGGTCGGTCGAGGGGTGAAAATCTGCCACACACACCACCCGCACGACGTCGACCGCAGCACCACCGGACGGGCTGATGCCAATGCCGAAATCCATTCGCACGGTGATCGTCCAACATGTTTCCCACGTTTTCAAGGCATTGGTCACTCATTCGTCTAGAAAATGAAGGGGCCGGTCGAGGGGTGAAAATCTGCCGCACGCACCACCCGCACGACCTCGACCGCACCACCCTCGGACGGGCTGATGCCAATGCCGAAATCCATTCGCTTGGTGATCGTCCGACATGTTTCCCACATTTTCAATGCATTGGTCACTCATTCGTCTCGAGAAATCAAGGGGTCGGTCGAGGGGTGAAAATCTGCCGCACGCACCACCCGTACGACCTCGACCGCACCACCCACGGACGGGCTGATGCCAATGCCAAAATCCATTCGCACGGTGATCGTCCGACATGTTTCCGACATTTGCAACGCATTGGTCGCTCATTCATCTCGAAAAATCAAGGGGTCGGTCGAGAGGTGAAAATCTGCCGCACGCACCACCCGCACGACGTCGACCGCACCACCACCGGACGGGCTGATGCCAATGCCAAAATCCTTTCGCATGTTGATTGTCCAACATCTTCCCCACGTTTTCAATGCATTGGTCGCTCATTCGTCTCGAAAAATGAAAGGGTCGGTCGAGGGTGAAAATCTGTCGCATGCACCATTCGCACGACGTCGACCGCACCACCACCGGACGGGCTGATGCCAATGCCAAAATCCTTTCGCACGTTGATCTACCGACTTGTTTCCCACGTTTTCAACGCATTGGTCGCTCATTCGTCTCGAAAAATCAAGGGGTCGGTCGAGGGGTGAATATCTGTCGCACGCACAACCCGCACGACGTCGACCGCACCACCACCGGACGGGCTGATGCCAATGCCAAAATCCTTTCGCACGTTGATTGTCCAACATGTTTCCCACGGTTTAAAGGCATTGGTCACTCATTCGTCTCGAAAAATGAAGGGGCCGGTCGAGTGGTGAAAATATGTCGCACGCATCACCCGCACGACCTCAACCGCACCACCCCCGGACGGGCTGATGCCAATGCCAAAATCCATTCGCACGATGATCGTCCGACATGTTTCCCACGTTTTCAACGCATTGGTCACACATTCGTCTCGAAAATTCAAGGGGTCGGTCGATGGGTGAAAATCTGCCGCACGCACCACCCGCACGACGTCGACCGCACCACCGCCGGACGGGCTGATGCCAATGCCAAAATCCTTTCGCACGTTGATTGTCCAACATGTTCCCCACGTTTTCAATGCATTGGTCGCTCATTCGTCTCGAAAAATGAAGGGGTCGGTCGAGGGGTGAAAATCTGTCGCACGCACCACCCGCACGACGTCGAACGCACCACCACCGGACGGGCTGATGCCAATGCCAAAATCCTTTCGCCCATTGATCTTCCGACATGTTTCCCATATTTTCAACGCATTGGTCGCTCATTCGTCTCGAAAAATCAAGGGGTCGGTCGAGGGGTGAATATCTGCCGCACGCACCACCCGCACGGCGTCGACCGCACCACCTCCGGACGGGCTGATGCGAATGCCAAAATCCTTTCGTACGGTGATCGTCCAACATGTTTCCCACGTTTTCAATGCATTGGTCACTCATTCGTCTCGAAAAATGAAGGGGCCGGTCGAGGGGTGAAAATCTGCCGCACGAACCACCCGCACGACCTCGACCGCACCACCCCCGGACGGGCTAATGCCAATGCCTAAATCCTTTCGCACGGTGATACCCCAACATGTTTCACACGTTTTCAATGCATTGGTCCCTCATTCGTCTCGAAAAATGAAGGGGTCGGTCGAGGGGTGAAAATCTGTCGCACGCACCACCTGTACGACCTCGAACGCACCACCCCCGGACGGGCTGCTGCCAATGCCAAAATCCATTCGCACGGTGATCGTCCGACATGTTTCCCACGTTTTCAACGCATTGGTCGCTCATTCGTCTCGAAAAATGAAGGGGTCGGTCGACGGGTGAAAATCTGTCGCACGGACCACCCGTACGACCTCGACCGCACCACCCACAGACGGGCTGATGCCAATGCCAAAATCCATTCGCACGGTGATCGTCCGACATGTTTCCCACATTTTCAACGTATTCGTCGCTCATTCGTCTCGAAAAATCAAGGGGTCGGTCGAGAGTGAAAATCTGCCGCACGCACAACCCGCACGACGTCGACCGCACCACCACCGGACGGGCTGATGCCAATGCCAAAATCCTTTCGCACGGTGATCGTCCAACATGTTTCCCACGTTTTCAAGGCATTGGTCACTCATTCGTCTAGAAAATGAAGGGGCCGGTCGAGGGGTGAAAATCTGCCGCACGCACCACCCGCACGACCTCGACCGCACCACCCTCGGACGGGCTGATGCCAATGCCGAAATCCATTCGCTTGGTGATCGTCCGACATGTTTCCCACGTTTTCAATGCATTGGTCACTCATTCGACTCGAGAAATCAAGGGGTCGGTCGAGGGGTGAAAATCTGCCGCACGCACCACCCGTACGACCTCGACCGCACCGCCAACGGACGGGCTGATGCCAATGCCAAAATCCATTCGCACGGTGATCGTCCGACATGTTTCCCACGTTGATTGTCCAACATGTTCCCCACGTTTTCAATGCATTCGTCGCTCATTCGTTTCGAAAAATGAAGGGGTCGGTCGAGGGGTGAAAATCTGTCGCACGCACCACCCGCACGACGTCGACCGCACCACCACCGGACGGGCTGATGCCAATGCCAAAATCCTTTCGCCCGTTGATCTTCCGACATGTTTCCCACATTTTCAACGCATTGGTCGCTCATTCGTCTCGAAAATTCAAGGGGTCGGTCGAGGGGTGAAAATCTGCCGCACGCACCACCCGCACGACGTCGACCGCACCACCGCCGGACGGGCTGATGCCAATGCCAAAATCCTTTCGCACGTTGATTGTCCAACATGTTCCCCACGTTTTCAATGCATTGGTCGCTCATTCGTCTCGAAAAATGAAGGGGTCGGTCGAGGGGTGAAAATCTGTCGCACGCACCACCCGCACGACGTCGACCGCACCACCACCGGACGGGCTGATGCCAATGCCAAAATCCTTTCGCCCGTTGATCTTCCGACATGTTTCCCACATTTTCAACGCATTGGTCGCGCATTCGTCTCGAAAAATCAAGGGGTCGGTCGAGGGGTGAATATCTGCCGCACGCACCACCCGCTCGGCGTCGACCGCACCACCTCCGAACGGGCTGATGCGAATGCCAAAATCCTTTCGTACGGTGATCGTCCAACATGTTTCCCACATTTTCAATGCATTGGTCACTCATTCGTCTCGAAAAATGAAGGGGCCGGTCGAGGGGTGAAAATCTGCCGCACGCACCACCCGCACGACCTCGACCTCACCACCCCCGGACGGGCTGATGCCAATGCCAAAATCCTTTCGCACGGTTATCGCCCAACATGTTTCACACGTTTTCAATGCATTGGTCCCTCATTCGTCTCGAAAAATGAAGGGGTCGGTCGAGGGGTGAAAATCTGCCGCACGCACCACCTGTACGACCTCGAACGCACCACCCCCGGACGGGCTGCTGTCGATGCCAAAATCCATTCGCACGGTGATCGTCCTACATGTTCCCCACGTTTTCAATGCATTGGTCGCTCATTCGTCTCGAAAAATGAAGGGGTCGGTCGAGGGGTGAAAATCTGTCGCACGCACCACCCGCACGACGTCGACCGCACCACCACCGGACGGGCTGATGCCAATGCCAAAATCCTTTCGCCCGTTGATCTTCCGACATGTTTCCCATATTTTCAACGCATTGGTCACTCATTCGTCTCGAAAAATGAAGGGGTCGGTCGAGGGGTGAAAATCTGCCGCACGCACCACCCGCTCGGCGTCGACCGGACCACCTCCGGACGGGCTAATGCGAATGCCAAAATCCTTTCGTACGGTGATCGTCCAACATGTTTCCCACGTTTTCAATGCATTGGTCACTCATTCGTCTAGAAAATGAAGGGGCCGGTCGAGGGGTGAAAATCTGCCGCACGCACCACCCGCACGACCTCGACCGCACCACCCTCGGACGGGCTGATGCCAATGCCGAAATCCATTCGCTTGGTGATCGTCCGACATGTTTCCCACGTTCTCAATGCATTGGTCACTCATTCGACTCGAGAAATCAAGGGGTCGGTCGAGGGGTGAAAATCTGCCGCACGCACCACCCGTACGACCTCGACCGCACCGCCAACGGACGGGCTGATGCCAATGCCAAAATCCATTCGCACGGTGATCGTCCGACATGTTTCCCACATTTTCAACGCATTGGTCCCTCATTCGTCTCGAAAAATCAAGGGGTCGGTCGAGGGGTGAAAATCTGCCGCACGCACCACCCGCACGACGTCGACCGCACCACCACCGGACGGGCTGATGCCAATGCCAAAATCCTTTCGCACGGTGATCGTCCGACATGTTTCCCACGTTTTCAACGCATTGGTCACTCATTCGTCTCGAAAAATCAAGGGATCGGTCGAGGGGTGAAAATCTACCGCACGCACCACCCGCACGACGTCGACCGCACCACCACCGGACGGGCTGAAGCCAATGCCAAAATCCTTTCGCACGTTCATTGTCCAACATGTTTCCCACGTTTTCATTGCATTGGTCGCTCATTCGTCTCGAAAAATGAAGGGGTCGGTCGAGGGGTGAAAATCTGCCGCACGCACCACCCGCACGACGTCGACCGCACCACCGCCGGACGGGGTGATGCCAATACTAAAATCCATTCGCACGGTGATCGTCCGACATGTTTCCCACGTTTTCAACGCATTGCTCACTCATTCGTCTCGAAAAATCAAGGGGTCGGTCGAGGGGTGAAAATCGGCCGTACGCACCACCCGCACGACGTCGACCGCACCACCACCGGACGGGCTGATGCCAATGCCAAAATCCTTTCGCACGTTGATTGTCCAACATGTTTCCCACGGTTTAAAGGCATTGGTCACTCATTCGTCTCGAAAAATGAAGGGGCCGGTCGAGTGGTGAAAATCTGTCGCACGCATCACCCGCACGACCTCAACCGCATCACCCCCGGACGGGCTGATGCCAATGCCAAAATCCATTTGCATGGTGATCGTCCGACATGTTTCCCACGTTTTCAACGCATTGGTCACACATTCGTCTCGAAAATTCAAGGGGTCGGTCGAGGGGTGAAAATCTGCCGCACGCACCACCCGCACGACGTCGACCGCACCACCGCCGGACGGGCTGATGCCAATGCCAAAATCCTTTCGGACGTTGATTGTCCAACATGTTCCCCACGTTTTCAATGCATTGGTCGCTCATTCGTCTCGAAAAATGAAGGGGTCGGTCGAGGGGTGAAAATCTGTCGCACAAACCACCCGCACGACGTCGACCGCACCACCACCGGACGGGCTGATGCCAATGCCAAAATCCTTTCGCCCGTTGATCTTCCGACATGTTTCCCACATTTTCAACGCATTGGTCGCTCATTCGTCTCGAAAAATCAAGGGGTCGGTCGAGGGGTGAAAATCTGCCGCACGCACCACCCGCACGGCATCGACCGCACCACCTCCGGACGGGCTGATGCGAATGCCAAAATCCTTTCGTACGGTGATCGTCCAAAATGTTTCCCACGTTTTCAATGCATTGGTCACTCATTCGTCTCGAAAAATGAAGGGGCCGGTCGAGGGGTGACAATCTGCCGCACGCACCACCCGCACGACCTCGACCGCACCACCCCCGGACGGGCTGATGCCAATGCCAAAATCCTTTCGCACGGTGATCGTCCAACATGTTTCACACGTTTTCAATGCATTGGTCACTCATTCGTCTCGAAAAATGAAGGGGTCGGTCGTGGGGTGAAAATCTGCCGCACGCACCACCCGTACGACCTCGACCGCACCACCCCCGGACGGGCTGCTGCCAATGCCAAAATCCATTCGCACGGTGATCGTCCGACATGTTTCCCACGTTTTCAACACATTGGTCGCTCATTCGTCTCGAAAAATGAAGGGGTCGGTCGAGGGGTGAAAATCTGCCGCACGCACCACCCGTACGACCTCGACGCCACCACCCCCGGACGGGCTGATGCCAATGCCAAAATCCATTCGCACGGTTATCGTCCGACATGTTTCCCACATTTTCAACGCATTGGTCGCTCATTCGTCTCGAAAAATCCAGCGGTCGGTCGAGGGGTGAAAATCTGCCGCACGCACCACCCGCACGACGTCGACCGCACCACCACCGGACGGGCTGATGCCAATGCCAAAATCATTTCGCACTTCGATTGTCCAACATGTTTCCCACGGTTTAAAGGCATTGGTCACTCATTCGTCTCGAAAAATGAAGGGGCCGGTCGAGGGGTGAAAATCTGTCGCACCATCCACCCGCACGACGTCGGCCGCACCACCCGCAGGACGTCGGCCGCACCACCCGCACGACGTCGACCGCACCACCCCCGGACGGGCTGATGCCAATGCCAAAATCCATTCGCACGGTGATCGTCCGACATGTTTCCCACATTTTCAACGCATTGGTCGCTCATTCGTCTCGAAAAATCCAGGGGTCGGTCGAGGGGTGAAAATCTGCCGCACGCACCACCCGCACGACGTCGACCGCACCACCACCGGACGGGCTGATGCCAATGCCAAAATCATTTCGCACTTCGATTGTCCAACATGTTTCCCACGGTTTAATGGCATTGGTCACTCATTCGTCTCGAAAAATGAAGGGGTCGGTCGAGGGGTGAAAATCTGCCGCACGCACCACCCGCACGACGTCGACCGCACCACCCCCGGACGGGCTGATGCTAATGCCAAAATCCTTTCGCACGGTGATTGTCCGACATGTTTCCCACGTTTTCAATGCAGGTCGCTCATTTGTCTCGAAAAATCAATTGGTCGGTCAAGGGGTGAAAATCGGCCGCACGCACCACCCGCACGACGTCGACCGCACCACCACCGAACGAGCTGATGCCAATGCCAAAATCCTTTCGCACGTTGATTGTCCAACATGTTTCCCACGTTTTCATTGCATTGGTCGCTCATTCGTCTCGAAAAATGAAGGGGTCGGTCGAGGGGTGAAAATCTGCCGCACGCACCACCCGCACGACGTCGACCACACCACCGCCGGACGGGGTGATGCCAATACTAAAATCCATTCGCACGGTGATCGTCCGACATGTTTCCCACGTTTTCAACGCATTGCTCACTCATTCATCTCGAAAAATCAAGGGGTCGGTCGAGGGGTGAAAATCGGCCGTACGCACCACCCGCACGACGTCGACCGCACCACCACCGGACGGGCTGATGCCAATGCCAAAATCCTTTCGCACGTTGATTGTCCAACATGTTTCCCACGGTTTAAAGGCATTGGTCACTCATTCGTCTCGAAAAATGAAGGGGCCGGTCGAGTGGTGAAAATCTGTCGCACGCATCACCAGCACGACCTCAACCGACCACCCCCGGACGGGCTGATGCCAATGCCAAAATCCATTCGCATGGTGATCGTCCGACATGTTTCCCACATTTTCAACGCATTGGTCACACATTCGTCTCGAAAATTCAAGGGGTCGGTCGAGGGGTGAAAATCTGCCGCACGCACCACCCGCACGACGTCGACCGCACCACCGCCGGACGGGCTAATGCCAATGCCAAAATCCTTTCGCACGTTGATTGTCCAACATGTTCCCCACGTTTTCAATGCATTGGTCGCTCATTCGTCTCGAAAAATGAAGGGGTCGGTCGAGGGGTGAAAATCTGTCGCACGCACCACCCGCACGACGTCGACCGCACCACCACCGGACGGGCTGATGCCAATGCCAAAATCCTTTCGCCCGTTGATCTTCCGACATGTTTCCCACATTTTCAACGCATTGGTCGCTCATTCGTCTCGAAAAATCAAGGGGGCGGTCGAGGGGTGAATATCTGCCGCACGCACCACCCGCACGGCGTCGACCGCACCACCTCCGGACGGGCTGATGCGAATGCCAAAATTCTTTCGTACGGTGATCGTCCAACATGTTTCCCACGTTTTCAATGCATTGGTCACTCATTCGTCTCGAAAAATGAAGGGGCCGGTCGAGGGGTGAAAATCTACCGCACGCACCACCCGCACGACCTCGACCGCACCACCCCCGGACGGGCTGATGCCAATGCCAAAATCCTTTCGCACGGTGATCGTCCAACATGTTTCACACGTTTTCAATGCATTGGTCACTCATTCGTCTCGAAAAATGAAGGGGTCGGTCGTGGGGTGAAAATCTGCCGCACGCACCACCCGTACGACCTCGACCGCACCACCCCCGGACGGGCTGCTGCCAATGCCAAAATCCATTCGCACGGTGATCGTCCGACATGTTTCCCACGTTTTCAACGCATTGGTCGCTCATTCGTCTCGAAAAATGAAGGGGTCGGTCGAGGGGTGAAAATCTGCCGCACGCACCACCCGTACGACCTCGACCCCACCACCCCCGGACGGGCTGATGCCAATGCCAAAATCCATTCGCACGGTTATCGTCCGACATGTTTCCCACATTTTCAACGCATTGGTCGCTCATTCGTCTCGAAAAATCTAGCGGTCGGTCGAGGGGTGAAAATCTGCCGCACGCACCACCCGCACGACGTCGACCGCACCACCACCGGACGGGCTGATGCCAATGCCAAAATCATTTCGCACTTCGATTGTCCAACATGTTTCCCACGGTTTAAAGGCATTGGTCACTCATTCGTCTCGAAAAATGAAGGGGACGGTCGAGGGGTGAAAATCTGTCGCACCAACCACCCGCACGACGTCGGCCGCACCACCCGCAGGCTGTCGGCCGCACCACCCGCACGACGTCGACCGCACCACCCCCGGACGGGCTGATGCCAATGTTAAAATCCATTCGCACGGTGATCGTCCGACTTGTTTCCCACATTTTCAACGCATTGGTCGCTCATTCGTCTCGAAAAATCCAGGGGTCGGTCGAGGGGTGAAAATCTGCGGCACGCACCACCCGCACGACGTCGACCGCACCACCACCGGACGGGCTGATGCCAATGCCAAAATCATTTCGCACTTCGATTGTCCAACATGTTTCCCACGGTTTAATGGCATTGGTCACTCATTCGTATCGAAAAATGAAGGGGTGGGTCGAGGGGTGAAAATCTGCCGCACGCACCACCCGCACGACGTCGACCGCACCACCCCCGGACGGGCTGATGCCATTGCCAAAATCCTTTCGCACGGTGATTGTCCGACATGTTTCCCACGTTTTCAATGCAGGTCGCTCATTTTTCTCGAAAAATCAAGTGGTCGGTCGAGGGGTGAAAATCGGCCGCACGCACCACCCGCACGACGTCGACCGCACCACCACCGGACGGGCTGATGCCAATGCCAAAATCCTTTCGCACGTTGATTGTCCAACATGTTTCCCACGTTTTCATTGCATTGGTCGCTCATTCGTCTCGAAAAATGAAGGGGTCGGTCGAGGGGTGAAAATCTGCCGCACGCACCACCCGCACGACGTCGACCGCACCACCGCCGGACGGGCTGATGCCAATGCCAAAATCCTTTCGCACGGTGATTGTCCGACATGTTTCCCACGTTTTCAATGCAGGTCGCTCATTTGTCTCGAAAAATCAAGTGGTCGGTCGAGGGGTGAAAATCTGCCGCACGCACCACCCGCACGACGTCGACCGCACCACCACCGGACGGGCTGATGCCAATGCCAAAATCCTTTCGCACGTTGATTGTCCAACATGTTTCCCACGTTTTCATTGCATTGGTCGCTCATTCGTCTCGAAAAATGAAGGGGTCGGTCGAGGGTGAAAATCTGTCGCACGCACCATCCGAACGACGTCGACCGCACCACCGCCGGACGGGCTGATGCCAATGCCAAAAACCTTTCGCACGTTGATCTTCCGACATGTTTCCCACTTTTTCAACGCATTGGTCGCTTATTCGTCTCGAAAAATCAAGGGGTCGGTCGAGGGGTGAATATCTGCCGCACGCACCACCCGCACGGCGTCGACCGCACCACCCCCGGACGGGCTGATGCGAATGCTAAAATCCTTTCGCACGGTGATCGTCCAACATGTTTCCCACGTTTTCAATGCATTGGTCACTCATTCGTCTCGAAAAATGAAAGGGCCAGTCGAGGGGTGAAAATCTGCCGCACGCACCACCCGCACGACCTCGACCGCACTACCCCCGGACGGGCTGATGCCAATGCCTAAATCCTTTCGCACGGTGATCGCCCAACATGTTTCACACGTTTTCAATGCATTGGTCCCACATTCGTCTCGAAAAATGAAGGGGTCGGTCGAGGGGTGAAAATCTGCCGGACGCACCACCAGTACGACCTCGACCGCACCACACCCGGACGGGCTGCTGCCAATGCCAAAATCCATTCGCACGGTGATCGTCCGACATGTTTCCCACGTTTTCAACGCATTGGTCGCTCATTCGTCTCGAAAAATGAAGGGGTCGGTCGAGGGGTGAAAATCTGCCGCACGCACCACCCGTACGACCTCGACCAAACCACCCACGGACGGGCTGATGCCAATGCCAAAATCCATTCGCACGGTAATCGTCCGACATGTTTCCCACATTTTCAACGCATTGGTCGGTCATTCGTCTCGAAAAATCAAGGGGTCGGTCGAGCGGTGAAAATCTGCCGTACGAACCACCCGCACGACGTCGACCGCACCACCACCGGACGGGCTGATGCCAATGCCAAAATTCTTTCGCACGGTGATCGTCCAACATGTTTCCCACGTTTTCAAGGCATTGGTCACTCATTCGTCTAGAAAATGAAGGGGCCGGTCGAGGGGTGAAAATCTGCCGCACGCACCACTCGCACGACCTCGACCGCACCACCCTCGGACGGGCTGATGCCAATGCCGAAATCCATTTGCTTGGTGATCGTCCGACATGTTTCCCACGTTTTCAACGCATTGGTCACTCATTCGTCTCGAGAAATTAAGGGGTCGGTTGAGGGGTGAAAATCTGCCGCACGCACCACCCGGACGACCTCGACCGCACCACACCCGGACGGGCTGATGCCAATGCCAAAATCCATTCGCACGGTGATCTTCTGACATGTTTCCCACGTTTTCAATGCATTGGTCGCTCATTCGTCTCGAAAAATGAAGGGGTCTGTCGAGGGGTGAAAATCTGCCGCACGCACCACCCGCACGACGTCGACCGCACCACCCTCGGACGGGCTGATGCCAATGCCAAAAACCTTTCGCACGTTGATCTTCCGACATGTTTCCCACGTTTTCAACGCATTGGTCGCTCATTCGTCTCGAAAAATCAAGGGGTCGGTCGAGGGGTGAATATCTGCCGCACGCACCACCCGCACGGCGTCGACCGCACCACCCCCGGACGGGCTGATGCGAATGCCAAAATCCTTTCGCACGGTGATCGTCCAACATGTTTCCCACGTTTTCAATGCATTGGTCACTCATTCGTCTCGAAAAATGAAGGGGCCGGTCGAGGGGTGAAAATCTGCCGCACGCACCACCCGCACGACCTCGACCGCACCACCCCCGGACGGGCTGATGCCAATGCCTAAATCCTTTCGCACGGTGATCGCCCAACATGTTTCACACGTTTTCAATGCATTAGTCCCACATTCGTCTCGAAAAATGAAGGGGTCGGTCGAGGGGTGAAAATCTGCCGGACGCACCACCCGTACGACCTCGACCGCACCACACCCGGACGGGCTGCTGCCAATGCCAAAATCCATTCGCACGGTGATCGTCCGACATGTTTCCCACGTTTTCAACGCATTGGTCGCTCATTCGTCTCGAAAAATGAAAGGGTCGGTCGAGGGGTGAAAATCTGCCGCACGCACCACCCGTACGACCTCGACCAAACCACCCACGGACGGGCTGATGCCAATGCCAAAATCCATTCGCACGGTAATCATCCGACATGTTTCCCACATTTTCAACGCATTGGTCGGTCATTCGTCTCGAAAAATCAAGGGGTCGGTCGAGCGGTGAAAATCTGCCGTACGAACCACCCGCACGACGTCGACCGCACCACCACCGGACGGGCTGATGCCAATGCCAAAATTCTTTCGCACGGTGATCGTCCAACATGTTTCCCACGTTTTCAAGGCATTGGTCACTCATTCGTCTAGAAAATGAAGGGGCCGGTCGAGGGGTGAAAATCTGCCGCACGCACCACTCGCACGACCTCGACCGTACCACCAACCGGACGGGCTGATGCCAATGCCGAAATCCATTTGCTTGGTGATCGTCCGACCAGTTCATTGAAAACGTGGGAAACATGTTGGACGATCATCGTGCGAAAGGATTTTTGCATTGGGATTCGGGAAGGGGTCCGAACGTCCGTTTCCTCGATCTCGGACGTTTATACCCAGCTGGTACGAAACAATGGTCGCGCCAGCCCCTACCTTGTTGTGGCGCCGCGACGTCTGTCCGGTCGGCCTCCTTGGTGCGCAGCCCGTCCGTGCGGGGTGCTGCGTCGGCCCCGTTCGTTCGGTCGGTGATGCCAGGTGCGGTCCGTCCGCAATTTCGTTCGAGCGACTTGCTGCTGCCTACGCCGCGTGCGGTCAGGCAGTGCGTGCGTGTTGCTGCTGCGTCGGCCATATGGGTGCAGCGTCGGCCGTCTGCACCATGTCCTCCTATATTAGACTACAAATCATGACGCGCGTGCGTGGTGTTGTCCCTTCGGTGTGCCGTCGACCGAGCGCAGTGCTGCTGGCCGCACCGTGCGTGCTGCTGGCTGCTGTGCTGCGGTGCGACAGTGCTGCTGGCTGCTGCTGTGCTGCAGGCTGCTGTGCCGAGGTGCTGCTGTGCTGCTGCGGTGTTGCTGGGTGCTGTGCTGCGGTGCAGCTGGCTGCAGTCGACGCCGTGCGTGGTATTGTCCCTTCGGTGTGCAGCCGTCCGAACGTCGTGCTACTGGCTGGTCCGCGCGGTGCTGCTGGCTCCGGTCAGCCAGTCCGTGCGTGCTGCGGTCGAGGCCGTGCGGGTGGTGCGTGCGGCAGCTTTTCACCCCTCGACCGACCCCGACATTTTTCGGGACTAATGCATGACCAGTACATTGAAAACGTGGGAAACATGTTGGACGATCATCGTACGAAAGGATTTTGGCATTGGGATTCGGGAAGGGGTCCGAACGTCCGTTTCCTCGATCTCGGACGTTTATACCCAGCTGGTACGAAACAATGGTCGACACCGGCCCCTACCTTGTTGTGGCGTTGCGATGTCGGTCCCGTCGGCCCCTTCGGTGCGCAGACCGTCCGTGCGGGGTGCTTCGTCGGCCCGGTTCGGTCGGTCGGTGCTGCCGGCTGCGGTCCGTCCGCACTTTCGTTCGGCCGTCGCCGTGCGTGTTACTGTCCCTTCGGTGTGCAGTCGACCGAGCGCGGTGGTGCTGGCTGCACCGTACGTGCTGCTGGCTGCTGCTGTGCTGCTGCGGCGCTGCTGTGCTGCTGTGCTGCTGGCTGCGGTGCCGCGGTGCTGCTGTGCTGCTGCGGTACTACTGGGTGCTGTGCTGCGGTGCTGCTGGCTGCAGTCGACGCCGTGCGTGGTGCTGTCCTTTCGGTGTGCAGCCGTCCTCGCGTCGTGCTGCTGGCTGGTCCGCGCATGCTGCAGCGTTGTGCTGCTGGGTGCGGTCAGCCCGTCCGTGCGTGCTGCGGTCGAGGCCGTGCGGGTGGTGCGTGCGGCAGATTTTCACCCCTCCACCGACCCCGTCATTTTTCGGGACTAATGCATGGCCAGTGCATTGAAAACGTGGGAAACATGTTGGACGATCATCGTGCGAAAGGATTTTGGCACTGGGATTCGGGAAGGGGTCTGAATGTCCGTTTCCTCGATCTCGGACATTTATACCCAGCTGGTACGAAACAATGGTCGGCACCCTCCCCTACCTTGTTGTGGCGTCGGGACGTCAGTCCCGGTCGGCCTCCTCGATGCGCAGCCCGTCCGTGCGGGGTGCTGCGTCGGCCCCGTTCGTTCGGTCGGTGCTGCCGGGTGCGGTCCGTCCGCACCTTCGTTCGCGCGACTTGCTGCTGCCTGCGCTGCGTGCGGTGAGGCAGTGCGTGCGTGCTGCTGCTGCGTCGGCCACGTGCGTGCAGGGTCGGCCGTCTGCACCATGTCCTCCTATATTAGATACCATATCATGACACGCGCGACCGACCGCACCGCACTTAGCACTTAGCACTTTGCACTTGGCACTTGGCACGGCGCGTGTGCGGTCAGCCGGTGCGTGTGTGCTGTTGGCTGCTGTGGTGCAGCTGGTGCTGCAGTGCTGTGGTGCAGGTGGCTGCGGTCGACGCCGTGCGTGGTGCTTGTCGGATGTGAATTTTGATCCCCCAGGGGAGGGGAATCGCCATTCATCTATATGTGCTATTTAAATTTTTACATCGAAAATGAGGATTCCGACTACCCTCAAAATCGACGGATCACGATCGCCAGCTACGGTAACGGCCGTAACACCGTTCTTCGACAAAAGCCAAAGAAAAATGGGAGAAAATAAGTGGGTGGGTTCTTCTCTCGTCTAATGTGCTGCCGGCAACACACGACGGTTTTCCTGTCACATTAATTTGGGTCTCTTTGGGTCTTTTTAATACTGGGTCAATTCAGGGTTATGAGTAAAAGTCCAAATAAGGTTAATCCTCACGCAGCAAAATCATAATATATCCAAGTAAGAAAAAATAATTAAAACAAAGAAAATAAAAAGGGGGGAGGTGCCAAATATTTAAGAAGAGGATCGGCCCCGTTCCCAGGTACCCCCTTCTAATCCCTTGGCAAAATAGGGTTTAAAGGCTGACTTTTTAAATCAAAATAATGATGCAAATGAGACTTTGATTTGTGATCTCTGTGTTTTTCGTGTGCGATACACGAGTGATAAAGTAAAAAGCCGATGGGCTGTAATTGATTGGAGGTGGCCGATGGGCCGATGGGCCGTGATTGATTTAGAGGTGGCCGATGGGCCGAAATAAAAAATGCAAAGTGTGTGAAATCACTCATCTCATCTCATTATTCTCATTTATTCAATTTCTAGAAGTCAGTTCTTTATTCCCTTTTATCATTAAGTTCAATTAAATATTTGGCACCTGAGGTGGAGGAAGAAATAAAGGAAAAATCTTTTTGGGGTTTATTTTGTTGGTTTTATAGTTTTTATGGATTTTTGATATTGGGCTAGAAGGGCCTAACTATGGGATTTTACTTGGATTTACTTGATTAACACTTTATTACTGATCATCGGATTAACCCTAACCTAAGGTCCTAGACCGCCCACATCAGCTCTCCCGGTCCCTTAACGGAACAAGAAAAGTGATGGGACGAAGCCTAATGCTCTAATCTTTCTAATGGAAGAATCTAATATAATCCTAAAGTGCAAATAGCCTAAGCTTGACAATTTCTATGCCTAAGGAATTCGGTTATGATCTTAATTAATTCGGTTTGTTTTGACTTATGTTGAAGGTTTGTTAAGAGCAATTTAGGGATGGATTAGGGTCTGATTAATGTGTTTTTAAATATGCTAAGGTTCTATTTTAGTTATTTAAGGTTCTGGAGTTTCAGGTTTTAATTTGAGAAGTGAAATGAGGTCAAAATCTACCAACTAGGTTGGCGGAGGACTTGGGCGCCCAGGGGGTGGCGCCTAGGTCACTCTGGTGACTTGGGCGCCCAGGCAGTGGCGCCCAAGTGGCTATTTCTTGGTGGTTTGGCTAGTGGCGGTGGTATCGTTGTTATCTTCGGAATCCCGGGGTTCCTCACTTGTTGAATTCTAATGTTCCAAATTGTTTTAATTCTCTGGTGTTCAAATATCAAAATTATTCGGATCCGGATTTTGAAACAAAACCAAGAATTCGCGTTTTAGTGCAAATGAAAGGATAGGCGCCAAGGGGGTGGCGCCCAGGTGATGGCTCGTGATCTTCAGGTATCCCAAATGGGACTAAGTCTTCGGTTTTTGGGATCTAGGGATTATGTTGGGTTCTGGTTTTAGTTGATTTAAGTTATAAGGTGTTTAGTTATTCGTTTTTGGTTGAGATAGTAGGTCGGGGTGAAAGCGTAAGATAGGCGCCACAGGGGTGGTGCCTAGGTGGTTGTTTGTTGGTTCGTAAGGGTTTTGGGTGCTAAGTCCAAATCGATTAAGGTCGCAAGTGTTTTAAGTTAAAAGTGCTTTAGTGTAGGGATTGGGATTGGTTTGAATATTAATTAATTAGGCTAAGACGTTGGTCGGGGTTCTTATGAAAACAGGTAGGCTGGGCACCCAGGGTGTGGCGCCCAGGTGGAAATGGAGGATGGTTTCGTATCCTTTAGGTTGATTTGAGGTTGAATTTTTATGGTTTGAGGTCTGCTGATATTAAAGTGTTTTAATGTTAATTGGGGTTAGCTTGAATATTAATTAGGCTAAGTTGTCGGGCGGTTTTTTTATGAAGACAGGTAGGCTGGGCGCCCAGGGTGTGGCGCCCAGGTGGATTATTTTGTGGTTCGAGTCGGTTTTATGTTTTTGAGTGAATTCGAGATTGAACTTTTATGGTTTGATGTACTTTAAAAGAAAAGTGTTTTGCTGTGTTGTTAGGATTAAATTAGGTTCAAGTTAATTAGGTCTTTTTGTGATTCGGGAGGCTAGGCGCCCAGAGGGTGGTGCCTAGGTGGATAGTTTTTAAAGTCTTGAGTTGGTTAAATGGTCTTTAAGATAATTTGAAGTCGGACTCCTGACTTCAATTGTTTTAAATTCAATGGAATGTTGATTGTGATTGAGTTCGGGTTTAGTTTCAAATGGGGTTTCCAAGTGACTGGGTAGGATAGGCGCCCAGAGGGTGGCGCCCAGGTGTCTCGGAAGGATGGGCGCCCAGGGGGTGGCGCCCAGGTGGACTGTTTTTATGGTTTGAATTGGTTTTATGTTTTTGAGTGAATTCGAGATCAAATTGGTTGAGGTCTCAAGTCTTTTTAAATTGACAGTGCTTTAATCTATTGATTCGGGTCTAATTAGTTAAGTTTTAATTTCGATTAATGTTCTCCAAAGGAATGGGGTAGGATAGGCGCCACAGGGGTGGTGCCTAAGTGGATTGATAGGCTGGGCGCCCAGGGGGTGGCGCCCAGGTGTCTGGTTTTTTTTTGTTTCGGTTTTGGTCTTGTACTTTTAAGTTGATTCGAGTTCGAATTGATTCGGGTTTCAGGTTTCTCAAGTCTAAAAGTGTTTTATTATGTTAATTAGGATTAAGTTTGGGTTGTTATTAATTAGAAGTTGTAACTGAGGGTTCCTTAGTGATGCGATAGGATGGGCGCCAAGAGGGTGGTGCCCAGGTGTCTCAGAAGGATGGGCGCCCAGGGGGTGGCGCCCAGGTGGTCTGTTTTGGGTTTTGGTTGGTTTGTGTTTTCGAGTTAATTAGAGGTTGAGTTGATTAGGGTTTTGGTTATTTCAGGTTTAAAATGTTTTACTGTGTTGATTCGGATTAGTTTAAGGTTTTAATTAATTAGCTCAAGCTTTAACCGGGGTGTCTTAGAGCACGAGGAGGTTGGGTGCCCAGGGGGTGGCGCCCAAGTGACTGTGTTTTGGGTTTTAGGTGTTTTATGTTCTTAGTTCCTTTTAACCCAAATTAATTAGGCCTTTAAAGGGATTAAAGGTGTTCTTAATGATTTGATGGTTCTGAAATTAATGAATTATGATGTCCTAGTTAATTTAGGGTTTATCCTACTTAGGCGCTAAATTCGATAACTTAAACTATCTAACTATTATTTTTGGGTTTTCTGGATATCTTTTAATTTGTTTTTGGTTTCCTCTCTAAGTTACTAAAGAATAAGGAAAGAGAAGAAGTGATTTTATGTTTTATGATTTTTTTTGGGTTTTTTATATGACTCTATGATTCAAATGATATGATGTGAAGTGTGACAAAGATGGTAATTCGGAGTTCAGAACGCATCAAACAGCCAAACATATCATTATGAAACCGTTTCTAAGTAAACTAAATGCGGAAGATCAGAAGTTATGCACTAAGGTGGGAAAAATCCACTTGGGCGCCCAAGGGGTGGCGCCTATCCTGCTCAGTCAGGGTTTTCAATGGATCACAACGAATGCGCAAAAACCCTAGTATTTTCAACACAATTTCCGATATTCAGCGACTGATGTGAATTCCTAATGCGAAGTACTAATGATGCAGCTAATAGATCTACGAGAAATCGATGTAACGGGCGAAGATTTAGAACCCGAACCCTGTCTCAGAAGGGTAGGCGCCCAGGGTGAGGCGCCCAGCCTGTCCGGGAGAGGGCAGGCGCCCAGGGGGTGGCGCCCAGCCTTTCTGCCAAGGGTTTTTCGCGATCTTTATGATATGAATGATAACAATGATACTGTTAATGCGAGATCTAACCTAGTTAAGCAATTAGAATTACGAAATTAATGCAGATCTACTATATTATGATGAACCTAAACATGTTTCTAGTATGATGGGATGCTAATATCAGTTTTAATGCAAGCTAATGTAGATCTATGATGCTCAAATGATCCTAGACATGTTTCTAAGTATTTATGCTAATGGAATGCAGTAAAAGAAAGGGGAGATCTAGGAATACCGGTAGATGATGCGTTTTTCAAGTTCCTAGAATGAAGCTTTCGCGAAGTCCCATAGCCCCAGTTGAAGATATGGAAGCCTTCTTCTCTACCTCTTCTTCTTCTTCTCTAGATCTGAAACTCTTTCTATAATGGTGGCTACCTCTTATTCTCTATTTTCTCTATTTTCTTTTTAGGGTAGCTCCCCTTGCTAATGGGGGTTAAGAGGGATTATATAGAGGCTTTGGGATGAGTTTAGGAGGGCTAGGGCTTCATTAATTCGTGCTTCTAGAAGGCCTCACGCATCCCAAGGCGGCTTAAGTTGTTTTAGGGTGAATTAGGGTTTGAAAGAGGGTGGGTGCCCATGGGGTGGCGCCCACATGGTCTGCGCAGCCTGGGCGCCCACAGGGTGGCGCCTAGGTGGAACTTAGGGCTGGGCGCCACATGGGTGGCGCCTAAGTGGAGTCGGTTCATCTTCGGTGCATGGTCCCTATGTTTGCGTGGTCCCGGGCTACTTTCAAGCCATTCTAGTGGAGTTTGGAAAGTGGGCACCCACCATGAGGTGCCTAGGTGACCCTGGGCAGTATGGGCGCCCAGCATGGGGCGCCTATGTGGAATTCAGGAGCCTGGGCGCCACATGGGTGGCGCCTAAGTGACTTTGACATCCTCCTGGGGCAAACTTCGGAAGCCCATAACTTTTGACCCGCTTATCGGATTTGGACGCTCCATATATCGTCGGAAAGCTCTCGGAATGTAGAATCTTGTGGTGTATAGCTCCTAATATTCAGAGGCCAGGGAAAGTAAGGGATACTCGGATCAATGATCCCAACCTCCTAATTCATGTTAATCATATCGTACTTAGGCAAACTATATGTAGTTTCTTTAGGAACAACCTGGTTGTGTTCTATATAGTTTGGAAAGGGTTTGGAATAGTGTTGTAGCCCACGCCTGATATGAGTAGTGGGTTGAACTCGAGATCTCAACGCGATTCGGCCTTTTCTCTCACGAATCTCTATAGATCGTCGAACTAAGTCTAAAATTATCAATAAGCATCTTCATCATCGTTAATTAATCTAAATTATGCTAGTAACCATTCAATTTTGGGTGAAATTGGGGCATCATTATATATGATAAGTGTTTAAGGCTATCATAGGGGGCCAAAATGAGGTGTCTACAGTGCTGTTCCTTCGGTGTGCAGCCGTCCGAGCGTGGTGCTGCTGGCTGGTCCGCGCGTGCTACAGCGTGGTGCTGCTGGCTGCGGTCAGCCCGTCCGTGCGTGCTGCGGTCGAGGCCGTGCGGGTGGTGCGTGCGGCAGATTTTTCACCCCTCGACCGACCCCGTCATTTTTCGGGACTAATGCATGGCCAGTGCATTGAAAACGTGGGAAACATGTTGGACGATCATCGTGCGAAAGGATTTTGGCATTGGGATTCGTGAAGGGGTCCGAAAGTCCGTTTCCTCGATCTCGGACGTTTATACCCAGCTGGTGCGAAACAATGGTCGGCACCTGCCCCTACCTTGTTGTGGCGTTGCGACGTTGGTCTGGTCGGCCGCCTCGGTTCGCAGCCCGTCCGTGCAGGGTGCTCCGTCGGCCCCGTTCGGTCGGTCGGTGCTGCTGGGTGAGGTCGGTCCGCACTTTCGTTCGGTAGTCGCCGTGCGTGGAGCTGTCCCTTCGGTGTGCAGTCGACCGAGCGCGGTACTGCTGGCTGCGCCGTGCGTGCTTTCTACGGGTGCAGCTGGCTGCTGTGGTGCAGCTGGCTGCGGTCGACGTCGTGGGTGGTGCTGTCCCTTCGGTATGCAGCCGTCCGAGCGTCGTGCTGCTGGCTGGACCGTACGTGCTGCAGCGTGGTGCTGCTGGCTGCGGTCAGCCCGTCCGTGCGTGCTGCGGTCGACGTCGTGCGGGTGGTGCGCGCGGCAGATTTTCACCCCTCGACCGACCCCTTCATTTTTCGAGACGAATGAGTGACCATTGCATTGAAAACGTGGGAAACATGTTGGACAATCAACGTGCGAAAGGATTTTGGCATTGGCATCAGCCCGTCCGGTGGTGGTGCGATCGACGTCGTGCGGGTGGTGCGTGCGGCAGATTTTCACCCCTCGACCGACCCCTTCAGTTTTCGAGACGAATGAGTGACCATTGCATTGAAAACGTGGGAAACATGTTGGACAATCAACGTGCGAAAGGATTTTGGCATTGGCATCAGCCCATCCGGTGGTGGTGCGGTCGACGTCGTGCGGGTGGTGCGTGCGGCATATTTTCACCCCTCGACCGACCCCTTCATTTTTCGAGACGAATGAGTGACCATTGCATTGAAAACGTGGGAAACATGTTGGATAATCAACGTGCGAAAGGATTTTGGCATTGGCATCAGCCCGTCCGGTGGTGGTGCGGTCGACGTCGTGCGGGTGGTGCGTGCGGCAGATTTCCACCCCTCGACCGACCCCTTCATTTTTCGAGACGAATGAGTGACCATTGCATTGAAAACGTGGGAAACATGTTGGACAATCAACGTGCGAAAGGATTTTGGCATTGGCATCAGCCCGTCCGGTGGTGGTGCGATCGACGTCGTGCGGGTGGTGCGTGCGACAGATTTTCACCCCTGGACCGACCCCTTGATTTTTCGAGACGAATGAGTGACCAATGCGTTGAAAACATGGGAAACATGTCGGACGATCACCGTGCGAATGGATTTTGGCTTTGGCATGAGCTCGTCCGGAGGTGGTGCGGTCGACGTCGTGCGGGTGGTGCGTGCGGCAGATTTTCACCCCTCGACCGACCCCTTCATTTTTCGAGACGAATGAGTGACCAATGCATTGAAAACGTGGGAAGCATGTTGAACAATCAACGTGCGAAAGGATTTTGGCATTGGCATCAGCCCGTCCGGGGGTGGTGCGGTCGACGTCGTGCGGGTGGTGCGTGTGGCAGATTTTCGCCCCTCGACCGTTCCCTTGATTTTTCGAGACGAATGAGCGACCAATGCATTGAAAACGTGGGAAATATGTCGGACGATCACCGTGCGAATGGATTTTCGCATTGGCATCAGCCCGTTCGTGGGTGTTGCGGTCGACGTCGTGCGATTGGTGCGTGCGGCAGATTTCCACCCCTCGACCGACCCCTTGATTTTTCGAGAGTAACGCATGACCAATGCATTGAAAACGTTGGAAACAAGTCGGACAATCACCGTGCGAATGGATTTTGGCATTGGCGTCAGCCCGTCCGGGGGTGGTGCGATCGACGTCGTGCGGGTGGTGCGTGCGACAGATTTTCACCCCTCGATCGACCCCTTGATTTTTCGAGACGAATGAGTGACCAATGCGTTAAAAACGTGGGAAACATGTCGGACGATCACCGTGCGAATGGATTTTGGCATTGGCATGAGCCCGTCCAGGGGTGGTGCGGTCAACGTCGTGCGGGTGGTGCGTGCGGCAGATTTTCACCCCTCGACCGACCCCTTTATTTTTCGAGACGAATGAGTGACCAATGCATTGAAAACGTGGGAAACATGTTGGACAATCAACGTGCGAAAGGATTTTGACATTGGCATCAGCCCGTCCGGGGGTGGTGCTGTCGACGTCCTCCGGGTGGTGCGTGTGGCAGATTTTCGCCCCTCGACCGATCCCTTGATTTTTCGAGACGAATGAGCGACCAATGCATTGAAAACGTGGGAAACATGTCGGACGATCACCGTGCGAAAGGATTTTCGCATTGGCATCAGCCCGTCCGTGGGTGTTGCGGTCGACGTCGTGCGATTGGTGCGTGCGGCAGATTTCCACCCCTCGACCGACCCCTTGATTTTTCGGGAGTAACGGATGACCAATGCATTGAAAATGTTGGAAACAAGTCGGACAATCACCGTGCGAATTGATTTTGGCATTGGCATCAGCCCGTCCGGGGGTGGTGCGGTCGACGTCGTGCGGGTGGTGCGTGTGGCAGATTTTCACCCCTCGACCGACCCCTTCTTTTTCCGAGACGAATGAGTGACCAATGCATTGAAAACGTGGGAAACATGTTGGACAACCAACGTGCGAAAGGATCTTGGCATTTGCATCAGCCCGTCCGGTGGTGGTGCGGTCAACGTCGTGCGGGTGGTGCGTGCGGCAGATTTTCACCCCTCGACCGACCCCTTGATTTTTCGAGATGAATGAGTGACCAATGCGTTGAAAACGTGGGAAACATGTCGGACGATCACCGTGCGAATGGATTTTGGCATTGGCTTCAGCCCGTCCGGCAGTGGTGCGGTCGACGTCGTGCGGGTGGTGCGTGTGTCAGATTTTCACCCCTCGACCGACCCCTTCATTTTTCGAGATGAATGAGTGACCAATGCATTGAAAACGTGGGAAACATGTTGGACAATCAACCCGTCCGGGGGTGGTGCGGTCTACGTCGTGCGGGTGGTGCGTGCGGCAGATTTTCACCCCTCGACCGACCCCTTGATTTTTCGAGACGAATGAGTGACCAATGCGTTAAAACGTGGGAAACATGTCGGACGATCACCGTGCGAATGGATTTTGGCATGGGCTTCAGCCCGTCCGGCGGTGGTGCGGTCGACGTCGTGCGGGTGGTGCGTGCGGCAGATTTTCACCCCTCGACCGACCCCTTGATTTTTCGAGACGAATGAGTGACCAATGCGTTGAAAACGTGGGAAACATGTCGGACGATCACCGTGCGAATGGATTTTGGCATTGGCTTCAGCCCGTCCGGCGGAGGTGCGGTCGACGTCGTGCGGGTGGTGTGTGCGGCAGATTTTCACCCCTCGACCGACCCCTTCATTTTTCGAGACGAATGAGTTACCAATGCATTGAAAACGTCGGAAACATGTTGGACCATCAACGTGCGAAAGGATTTTGGCATTGGCATCAGCCCGTCCGGGGGTGGTGCGGTCGACGTCGTGCGGGTGGGGCGTGCGGCAGATTTTCACCCCTCGACCGGCCCCTTCAGTTTTCGAGACGAATGAGTGACCAATGCCTTGAAAACATGGGAAACATGTTGGACAATCAACGTGCGAAAGGATTTTGGCATTGGCATCAGCCCGTCCGGTTGTGGTGCGGTCGACGTCGTGCGGATGGTGCGTGCGCCAGATTTTCACCCCTCGACCGACCCCTTGATTTTATGAGGCGAATGAGCGACCAATGCATTGAAAACGTGGGAAACATGTCGGACGATCACCGTGCGAATGGATTTTGGCATTGGCATGAACCCGTTCGGCGGTGGTGCGGTCTACGTCGTGCGGGTGGTGCGTGCGGCAGATTTTCACCCCTTGATTTTTCGAGACGAATGTGTTACCAATACGTTGCAAACGTGGGAAACATGTCGGGCGATCAACGTGCGAATGGATTTTGGCATTGGCATCAGCCCGTCGGGGGGTGGTGCGGTCGACGTCGTGCGGGTGGTGCGTGCGGCAGATTTTCACCCCTCGACAGACCCCTTCATTTTTCGAGACGAATGAGTGACCAATGCGTTGAAAACGTGGGAACCATGTCGGACGATCAACGTGCGAAAGGATTTTGGCTTTGGCATCAGCCCGTCCGGGGGTGGTGCGGTCGACGTCGTGCTGGTGGTGCGTGCGGCAGATTTTCACCCCTCGACCGACCCCTTGATTTTTCAAGACGAATGAGTGGCCAATGCGTTGAAAACGTGGGAAACATGTCGGACGATCACCGTGCGAATGGATTTTGGCATTGGCATGAGCCCGTCCGGGGGTGGTGCGGTCGACGTCGTGCGGGTGTTGCGTGCGGCAGATTTTAACCCCTCGACCGACCCCTTCATTTTTCGAGACGAATGATTGACCAATGCATTGAAAACGTGGGAAACATGACGGACGATCTCCATGCGAATGGATTTTGGCATTGGCATGAGCACGTCCGGGGGTGGTGCGGTCGACGTCGTCCGGGTGGTGCGTGCGGCAGATTTTCAACCCTCGACCGACCCCTTCATTTTTCGAGACGAATGAGTGACCAATGCATTGAAAACGTGGGAAACATGTTGGACAATCAACGTGCGAAAGGATTTTGGCACTGGCATTAGCCCGTCCGGTGGTGGTGCGGTCGACGTCGTGCGGGTGGTGCGTGCGGCAGATTTTCACCCCTTGACCGACCCCTTGATTTTTCGAGACGAATGAGTGACCAATGCGTTGAAAACGTGGGAAACATGTCGGACGATCACCGTGCGAATGGATTTTGGCATTGGCATGAGCCCGTCCGGGGGTGGTGCGATCGACGTCGTGCGGGTGGTGCGTGCGGCAGATTTTCACCCCTCGACCGACCCCTTCATTTTTCGAGACGAATGAGTGACCGATGCATTGAAAACGTGGGAAACATGTTGGACAATCAACGTGCGAAAGGATTTTGGCATTGGCATCAGCCCGTCCGGTGGTGGTGCGGTCGACGTCGTGCGGGTGGTGCGTGCGACAGATTTTCACCCCTCGACCGACCCCTTGATTTTTCGAGACGAATGAGTGACCAATGCGTTGAAAACGTGGGAAACATGTCGGACGATCAACGTGCGAAAGGATTTTGGCATTGGCATCAGCCCGTCCGGGGGTGGTGCGGTCGACGTCGTGCTGGTGGTGCGTGCGGCAGATTTTCACCCCTCGACCGACCCCTTGATTTTTCAAGACGAATGAGTGACCAATGCGTTGAAAACGTGGGAAACATGTCGGACGATCACCGTGCGAATGGATTTTGGCATTGGAATCAGCCCGTCCGGGGGAGGTGCGGTCGACGTCGTGCAGGTGGTGCGTGCGGCAGATTTTCACCCCTCGACCGACACCGTCTTTTTTCGAGACGAATGAGTGACCAATGCATTGAAAACGTGGGAAACATGTTGGACAATCAACGTGCGAAAGGATTTTGGCATTGGCATCAGCCCGTCCGGTGGTGGTGCGGTCGACGTCGTGCGGGTGGTGCGTGCGACAGGTTTTCACCCCTCGACCTACCCCTTGATTTTTCGAGACGAATGAGTGACCAATGCGTTGAAAATGTGGGAAACATGTCGGACGATCAACGTGCGAAAGGATTTTGGCATTGGCATCAGCCCGTCCGGGGGTGGTGCGGTCGACGTCGTGCTGGTGGTGCGTGCGGCAGATTTTCACCCCTCGACCGACCCCTTGATTTTTCAAGACGAATGAGTGACCAATGCGTTGAAAACGTGGGAAACATGTCGGACGATCACCGTACGAATGGATTTTGGCATTGGCATCAGCCCGTCCGGGGGAGGTGCGGTCGACGTCGTGCGGGTGGTGCGTGCGGCAGATTTTCACCCCTCGACCGACCCCTTCTTTTTTCGAGACGAATGAGTGACCGATGCATTGAAAACGTGGGAAACATGTTGGACAATCAACGTACGAAAGGATTTTGGCATTGGCATCAGCCCGTCCGGAGGTGGTGCGGTCGACGTCGTGCGGGTGGTGCGTGCGGCAGATTTTCACCCCTCGACCGACCCCTTGATTTTTCGAGACGAATGAGTGACCAATGCGTTGAAAACGTGGGAAACATGTCGGACGATCACCGTGCGAATGGATTTTGGCATTGGCTTCAGCCCGTCCGGCGGTGGTGCGGTCGACGTCGTGCGGGTGGTGGGTGCGGCAGATTTTCACCCCTCTACCGACCCCTTCATTTTTCGAGACGAATGTGTTACCAATGCATTGAAAACGTGGGAAACATGTTGGACAATCAACGTGCGAAAGGATTTTGGCATTGGCATCAGCCCGTCCGGTGGTGGTGCGGTCGACGTCGTGCTGGTGGTGCGTGGGACAGGTTTTCACCCCTCGACCGACCCCTTGATTTTTCGAGACGAATGAGTGACCAATGCGTTGAAAATGTGGGAAACATGTCGGACGATCAACGTGCGAAAGGATTTTGTCATTGGCATCAGCCCGTCCGGGGGTGGTGCGGTCGACGTCGTGCGAGTGGTGCGTGCGGCGGATTTTCACCGCTTGACCGACCCCTTGATTTTTCGGGACGAATGAGTGACCAATGCGTTGAAAACGTGGAAAACATGTCGGACGATCACCGTGCGAATGGATTTTGGCATGGGCTTCAGCCCGTCCGGCGGTGGTGCGGTCGACGTCGTGCGGGTGGTGCGTGCGGCAGATTTTCACCCCTCGACCGACCCCTTGATTTTTCGAGACGAATGAGTGACCAATGCGTTGAAAACGTGGGAAACATGTCGGACGATCACCGTGCGAATGGATTTTGGCATTGGCTTCAGCCCGTCCGGCGGAGGTGCGGTCGACGTCGTGCGGGTGGTGCGTGCGGCAGATTTTCACCCCTCGACCGACCCCTTCATTTTTCGAGACGAATGAGTTACCAATGCATTGAAAACGTGGGAAACATGTTGGACAATCAACGTGCGAAAGGATTTTGGCATTGGCATCAGCCCGTCCGGTGGTGGTGCGGTCGACGTCGTGCGGGTGGTGCGTGCGACAGATTTTCACCCCTCGACCGACCCCTTGATTTTTCAAGACGAATGAGTGGCCAATGCGTTGAAAACGTGGGAAACATGTCGGACGATCACCGTGCGAATGGATTTTGGCATTGGCATGAGCCCGTCCGGGGGTGGTGCGGTCGACGTCGTGCGGGTGTTGCGTGCGGCAGATTTTCACCCCTCGACCGACCCCTTCATTTTTCAAGACGAATGATTGACCAATGCATTGAAAACGTGGGAAACATGACGGACGATCTCCGTGCGAATGGATTTTGGCATTGGCATCAGCACGTCCGGGGGTGGTGCGGTCGACGTCGTGCGGGTGGTGCGTGCGGCAGATTTTCAACCCTCGACCGACCCCTTCATTTTTCGAGACGAATGAGTGACCAATGCATTGAAAACGTGGGAAACATGTTGGACAATCAACGTGCGAAAGGATTTTGGCACTGGCATCAGCCCGTCCGGTGGTGGTGCGGTCGACGTCGTGCGGGTGGTGCGTGCGGCAGATTTTCACCCCTTGACCGACCCCTTGATTTTTCGAGACGAATGAGTGACCAATGCGTTGAAAACGTGGGAAACATGTCGGACGATCACCGTGCGAATGGATTTTGGCATTGGCATGAGCCCGTCCGGGGGTGGTGCGATCGACGTCGTGCGGGTGGTGCGTGCGGCAGATTTTCACCCCTCGACCGACCCCTTCATTTTTCGAGACGAATGAGTGACCGATGCATTGAAAACGTGGGAAACATGTTGGACAATCAACGTGCGAAAGGATTTTGGCATTGGCATCAGCCCGTCCGGTGGTGGTGCGGTCGACGTCGTGCGGGTGGTGCGTCCGACAGATTTTCACCCCTCGACCGACCCCTTGATTTTTCGAGACGAATGAGTGACCAATGCGTTGAAAATGTGGGAAACATGTCGGACGATCAACGTGCGAAAGGATTTTGGCATTGGCATCAGCCCGTCCGGGGGTGGTGCGGTCGACGTCGTGCTGGTGGTGCGTGCGGCAGATTTTCACCCCTCGACCGACCCCTTGATTTTTCAAGACGAATGAGTGACCAATGCGTTGAAAACGTGGGAAACATGTCGGACGATCACCGTGCGAATGGATTTTGGCATTGGAATCAGCCCGTCCGGGGGAGGTGCGGTCGACGTCGTGCGAGTGGTGCGTGCGGCAGATTTTCACCCCTCGACCGACACCGTCTTTTTTCGAGACGAATGAGTGACCAATGCATTGAAAACGTGGGAAACATGTTGGACAATCAACGTGCGAAAGGATTTTGGCATTGGCATCAGCCCGTCCGGTGGTGCTGCGGTCGACGTCGTGCGGGTGGTGCGTGCGACAGATTTTCACCCCTCGACCGACCCCTTGATTTTTCAAGACGAATGAGTGGCCAATGCGTTAAAAACGTGGGAAACATGTCGGACGATCACCGTGCGAAATGATTTTGGCATTGGCTTCAGCCCGTCCGGCGGTGGTGCGGTCGACGTCGTGCGGGTGGTGGGTGCGGCAGATTTTCACCCCTCTACCGACCCCTTCATTTTTCGAGACGAATGTGTTACCAATGCATTGAAAACGTGGGAAACATGTTGGACAATCAACGTGCGAAAGGATTTTGGCATTGGCATCAGCCCGTCCGGTGGTGGTGCGGTCGACGTCGTGCGGGTGGTGCGTGCGACAGGTTTTCACCCCTCGACCGACCCCTTGATTTTTCGAGACGAATGAGTGACCAATGCGTTGAAAATGTGGGAAACATGTCGGACGATCAACGTGCGAAAGGATTTTGTCATTGGCATCAGCCCGTCCGGGGGTGGTGCGGTCGACGTCGTGCGAGTGGTGCGTGCGGCGGATTTTCACCGCTTGACCGACCCCTTGATTTTTCGGGACGAATGAGTGACCAATGCGTTGAAAACGTGGAAAACATGTCGGACGATCACCGTGCGAATGGATTTTGGCATGGGCTTCAGCCCGTCCGGCGGTGGTGCGGTCGACGTCGTGCGGGTGGTGCGTGCGGCAGATTTTCACCCCTCGACCGACCCCTTGATTTTTCGAGACGAATGAGTGACCAATGCGTTGAAAACGTGGGAAACATGTCGGACGATCACCGTGCGAATGGATTTTGGCATTGGCTTCAGCCCGTCCGGCGGAGGTGCGGTCGACGTCGTGCGGGTGGTGCGTGCGGCAGATTTTCACCCCTCGACCGACCCCTTCATTTTTCGAGACGAATGAGTTACCAATGCATTGAAAACGTGGGAAACATGTTGGACAATCAACGTGCGAAAGGATTTTGGCATTGGCATCAGCCCGTCCGGTGGTGGTGCGGTCGACGTCGTGCGGGTGGTGCGTGCGACAGATTTTCACCCCTCGACCGACCCCTTGATTTTTCAAGACGAATGAGTGGCCAATGCGTTGAAAACGTGGGAAACATGTCGGACGATCACCGTGCGAATGGATTTTAGCATTGGCATGAGCCCGTCCGGGGGTGGTGCGGTCGACGTCGTGCGGGTGTTGCGTGCGGCAGATTTTCACCCCTCGACCGACCCCTTCATTTTTCGAGACGAATGATTGACCAATGCATTGAAAACGTGGGAAACATGACGGACGATCTCCGTGCGAATGGATTTTGGCATTGGCATCAGCACGTCCGGGGGTGGTGCGGTCGACGTCGTGCGGGTGGTGCGTGCGGCAGATTTTCAACCCTCGACCGACCCCTTCTTTTTTCGAGACGAATGAGTGACCAATGCATTGAAAACGTGGGAAACATGTTGGACAATCAACGTGCGAAAGGATTTTGGCACTGGCATCAGCCCGTCCGGTGGTGGTGCGGTCGACGTCGTGCGGGTGGTGCGTGCGGCAGATTTTCACCCCTTGACCGACCCCTTGATTTTTCGAGACGAATGAGTGACCAATGCGTTGAAAACGTGGGAAACATGTCGGACGATCACCGTGCGAATGGATTTTGGCATTGGCATGAGCCCGTCCGGGGGTGGTGCGATCGACGTCGTGCGGGTGGTGCGTGCGGCAGATTTTCACCCCTCGACCGACCCCTTCATTTTTCGAGACGAATGAGTGACCGATGCATTGAAAACGTGGGAAACATGTTGGACAATCAACGTGCGAAAGGATTTTGGCATTGGCATCAGCCCGTCCGGTGGTGGTGCGGTCGACGTCGTGCGGGTGGTGCGTCCGACAGATTTTCACCCCTCGACCGACCCCTTGATTTTTCGAGACGAATGAGTGACCAATGCGTTGAAAATGTGGGAAACATGTCGGACGATCAACGTGCGAAAGGATTTTGGCATTGGCATCAGCCCGTCCGGGGGTGGTGCGGTCGACGTCGTGCTGGTGGTGCGTGCGGCAGATTTTCACCCCTCGACCGACCCCTTGATTTTTCAAGACGAATGAGTGACCAATGCGTTGAAAACGTGGGAAACATGTCGGACGATCACCGTGCGAATGGATTTTGGCATTGGAATCAGCCCGTCCGGGGGAGGTGCGGTCGACGTCGTGCGAGTGGTGCGTGCGGCAGATTTTCACCCCTCGACCGACACCGTCTTTTTTCGAGACGAATGAGTGACCAATGCATTGAAAACGTGGGAAACATGTTGGACAATCAACGTGCGAAAGGATTTTGGCATTGGCATCAGCCCGTCCGGTGGTGCTGCGGTCGACGTCGTGCGGGTGGTGCGTGCGACAGATTTTCACCCCTCGACCGACCCCTTGATTTTTCAAGACGAATGAGTGGCCAATGCGTTAAAAACGTGGGAAACATGTCGGACGATCACCGTGCGAAATGATTTTGGCATTGGCTTCAGCCCGTCCGGCGGTGGTGCGGTCGACGTCGTGCGGGTGGTGGGTGCGGCAGATTTTCACCCCTCTACCGACCCCTTCATTTTTCGAGACGAATGTGTTACCAATGCATTGAAAACGTGGGAAACATGTTGGACAATCAACGTGCGAAAGGATTTTGGCATTGGCATCAGCCCGTCCGGTGGTGGTGCGGTCGACGTCGTGCGGGTGGTGCGTGCGACAGGTTTTCACCCCTCGACCGACCCCTTGATTTTTCGAGACGAATGAGTGACCAATGCGTTGAAAATGTGGGAAACATGTCGGACGATCAACGTGCGAAAGGATTTTGTCATTGGCATCAGCCCGTCCGGGGGTGGTGCGGTCGACGTCGTGCGAGTGGTGCGTGCGGCGGATTTTCACCGCTTGACCGACCCCTTGATTTTTCGGGACGAATGAGTGACCAATGCGTTGAAAACGTGGAAAACATGTCGGACGATCACCGTGCGAATGGATTTTGGCATGGGCTTCAGCCCGTCCGGCGGTGGTGCGGTCGACGTCGTGCGGGTGGTGCGTGCGGCAGATTTTCACCCCTCGACCGACCCCTTGATTTTTCGAGACGAATGAGTGACCAATGCGTTGAAAACGTGGGAAACATGTCGGACGATCACCGTGCGAATGGATTTTGGCATTGGCTTCAGCCCGTCCGGCGGAGGTGCGGTCGACGTCGTGCGGGTGGTGCGTGCGGCAGATTTTCACCCCTCGACCGACCCCTTCATTTTTCGAGACGAATGAGTTACCAATGCATTGAAAACGTGGGAAACATGTTGGACAATCAACGTGCGAAAGGATTTTGGCATTGGCATCAGCCCGTCCGGTGTTGGTGCGGTCGACGTCGTGCGGGTGGTGCGTGCGACAGATTTTCACCCCTCGACCGACCCCTTGATTTTTCAAGACGAATGAGTGGCCAATGCGTTGAAAACGTGGGAAACATGTCGGACGATCACCGTGCGAATGGATTTTGGCATTGGCATGAGCCCGTCCGGGGGTGGTGCGGTCGACGTCGTGCGGGTGTTGCGTGCGGCAGATTTTCACCCCTCGACCGACCCCTTCATTTTTCGAGACGAATGATTGACCAGTGCATTGAAAACGTGGGAAACATGACGGACGATCTCCGTGCGAATGGATTTTGGCATTGGCATCAGCACGTCCGGGGGTGGTGCGGTCGACGTCGTGCGGGTGGTGCGTGCGGCAGATTTTCAACCCTCGACCGACCCCTTCATTTTTCGAGACGAATGAGTGACCAATGCATTGAAAACGTGGGAAACATGTTGGACAATCAACGTGCGAAAGGATTTTGGCACTGGCATCAGCCCGTCCGGTGGTGGTGCGGTCGACGTCGTGCGGGTGGTGCGTGCGGCAGATTTTCACCCCTTGACCGACCCCTTGATTTTTCGAGACGAATGAGTGACCAATGCGTTGAAAACGTGGGAAACATGTCGGACGATCACCGTGCGAATGGATTTTGGCATTGGCATGAGCCCGTCCGGGGGTGGTGCGATCGACGTCGTGCGGGTGGTGCGTGCGGCAGATTTTCACCCCTCGACCGACCCCTTCATTTTTCGAGACGAATGAGTGACCGATGCATTGAAAACGTGGGAAACATGTTGGACAATCAACGTGCGAAAGGATTTTGGCATTGGCATCAGCCCGTCCGGTGGTGGTGCGGTCGACGTCGTGCGGGTGGTGCGTCCGACAGATTTTCACCCCTCGACCGACCCCTTGATTTTTCGAGACGAATGAGTGACCAATGCGTTGAAAATGTGGGAAACATGTCGGACGATCAACGTGCGAAAGGATTTTGGCATTGGCATCAGCCCGTCCGGGGGTGGTGCGGTCGACGTCGTGCTGGTGGTGCGTGCGGCAGATTTTCACCCCTCGACCGACCCCTTGATTTTTCAAGACGAATGAGTGACCAATGCGTTGAAAACGTGGGAAACATGTCGGACGATCACCGTGCGAATGGATTTTGGCATTGGAATCAGCCCGTCCGGGGGAGGTGCGGTCGACGTCGTGCGAGTGGTGCGTGCGGCAGATTTTCACCCCTCGACCGACACCGTCTTTTTTCGAGACGAATGAGTGACCAATGCATTGAAAACGTGGGAAACATGTTGGACAATCAACGTGCGAAAGGATTTTGGCATTGGCATCAGCCCGTCCGGTGGTGCTGCGGTCGACGTCGTGCGGGTGGTGCGTGCGACAGATTTTCACCCCTCGACCGACCCCTTGATTTTTCAAGACGAATGAGTGGCCAATGCGTTAAAAACGTGGGAAACATGTCGGACGATCACCGTGCGAAATGATTTTGGCATTGGCTTCAGCCCGTCCGGCGGTGGTGCGGTCGACGTCGTGCGGGTGGTGGGTGCGGCAGATTTTCACCCCTCTACCGACCCCTTCATTTTTCGAGACGAATGTGTTACCAATGCATTGAAAACGTGGGAAACATGTTGGACAATCAACGTGCGAAAGGATTTTGGAATTGGCATCAGCCCGTCCGGTGGTGGTGCGGTCGACGTCGTGCGGGTGGTGCGTGCGACAGGTTTTCACCCCTCGACCGACCCCTTGATTTTTCGAGACGAATGAGTGACCAATGCGTTGAAAATGTGGGAAACATGTCGGACGATCAACGTGCGAAAGGATTTTGTCATTGGCATCAGCCCGTCCGGGGGTGGTGCGGTCGACGTCGTGCGAGTGGTGCGTGCGGCGGATTTTCACCGCTTGACCGACCCCTTGATTTTTCGGGACGAATGAGTGACCAATGCGTTGAAAACGTGGAAAACATGTCGGACGATCACCGTGCGAATGGATTTTGGCATTGGCATGAGCCCGTCCGGGGGTGGTGCGATCGACGTCGTGCGGGTGGTAAGTGCGGCAGATTTTCAGCTCTCGACCGACCCCTTCATTTTTCGAGACGAATGAGTGACCGATGCATTGAAAACGTGGGAAACATGTTGGACAATCAACGTGCGAAAGGATTTTGGCATTGGCATCAGCCCGTCCGGTGGTGGTGCGGTCGACGTCGTGCGGGTGGTGCGTGCGACAGATTTTCACCCCTCGACCGACCCCTTGATTTTTCGAGACGAATGAGTGACCAATGCGTTGAAAACGTGGGAAACATGTCGGACGATCAACGTGCGAAAGGATTTTGGCATTGGCATCAGCCCGTCCGGGGGTGGTCCGGTCGACGTCGTACTGGTGGTGCGTGCGGCAGATTTTCACCCCTCGACCGACCCCTTGATTTTTCAAGACGAATGAGTGACCAATGCGTTGAAAACGTGGGAAACATGTCGGACGATCACCGTGCGAATGGATTTTGGCATTGGAATCAGCCCGTCCGGGGGAGGTGCGGTCGACGTCGTGCGGGTGGTGCGTGCGGCAGATTTTCACCCCTCGACCGACACCGTCTTTTTTCGAGACGAATGAGTGACCAATGCATTGAAAACGTGGGAAACATGTTGGACAATCAACGTGCGAAAGGATTTTGGCATTGGCATCAGCCCGTCGGGTGGTGGTGCGGTCGACGTCGTGCGGGTGGTGCGTGCGACAGGTTTTCACCCCTCGACCGACCCCTTGATTTTTCGAGACGAATGAGTGACCAATGCGTTGAAAACGTGGGAAACATGTCGGACGATCAACGTGCGAAAGGATTTTGGCATTGGCATCAGCCCGTCCGGGGGTGGTCCGGTCGACGTCGTGCTGGTGGTGCGTGCGGCAGATTTTCACCCCTCGACCGACCCCTTGATTTTTCAAGACGAATGAGTGACCAATGCGTTGAAAACGTGGGAAACATGTCGGACGATCACCGTGCGAATGGATTTTGGCATTGGAATCAGCCCGTCCGGGGGAGGTGCGGTCGACGTCGTGCGGGTGGTGCGTGCGGCAGATTTTCACCCCTCGACCGACACCGTCTTTTTTCGAGACGAATGAGTGACCAATGCATTGAAAACGTGGGAAACATGTTGGACAATCAACGTGCGAAAGGATTTTGGCATTGGCATCAGCCCGTCGGGTGGTGGTGCGGTCGACGTCGTGCGGGTGGTGCGTGCGACAGGTTTTCACCCCTCGACCGACCCCTTGATTTTTCGAGACGAATGAGTGACCAATGCGTTGAAAATGTGGGAAACATGTCGGACGATCAACGTGCGAAAGGATTTTGGCATTGGCATCAGCCCGTCCGGGGGTGGTGCGGTCGACGTCGTGCTGGTGGTGCGTGCGGCAGATTTTCACCCCTCGACCGACCCCTTGATTTTTCAAGACGAATGAGTGACCAATGCGTTGAAAACGTGGGAAACATGTCGGACGATCACCTTGCGAATGGATTTTGGCATTGGCATCAGTCCGTCCGGGGGAGGTGCGGTCGACGTCGTGCGGGTGGTGCGTGCGGCAGATTTTCACCCCTCGACCGACCCCTTCTTTTTTCGAGACGAATGAGTGACCGATGCATTGAAAACGTGGGAAACATGTTGGACAATCAACGTGCGAAAGGATTTTGGCATTGGCATCAGCCCGTCCGGAGGTGGTGCGGTCGACGTCGTGCGGGTGGTGCGTGCGGCAGATTTTCACCCCTCGACCGACCCCTTGATTTTTCGAGACGAATGAGTGACCAATGCGTTGAAAACGTGGGAAACATGTCGGACGATCACCGTGCGAATGGATTTTGGCATTGGCTTCAGCCCGTCCGGCGGTGGTGCGGTCGACGTCGTGCGGGTGGTGCGTGCGGCAGATTTTCACCCCTCTACCGACCCCTTCATTTTTCGAGACGAATGTGTTACCAATGCATTGAAAACGTGGGAAACATGTTGGACAATCAACGTGCGAAAGGATTTTGGCATTGGCATCAGCCCGTCCGGTGGTGGTGCGGTCGACGTCGTGCGGGTGGTGCGTGCGACAGGTTTTCACCCCTCGACCGACCCCTTGATTTTTCGAGACGAATGAGTGACCAATGCGTTGAAAATGTGGGAAACATGTCGGACGATCAACGTGCGAAAGGATTTTGTCATTGGCATCAGCCCGTCCGGGGGTGGTGCGGTCGACGTCGTGCGAGTGGTGCGTGCGGCGGATTTTCACCGCTTGACCGACCCCTTGATTTTTCGGGACGAATGAGTGACCAATGCGTTGAAAACGTGGAAAACATGTCGGACGATCACCGTGCGAATGGATTTTGGCATTGGCTTCAGCCCGTCCGACGGTGGTGCGGCCGACGTCGTGCGGGTGGTGCGTGCGGCAGATTTTCACCCCTCGACCGACCCCTTGATTTTTCAAGACGAATGAGTGACCAATGCGTTGAAAACGTGGGAAACATGTCGGACGATCACCGTGCGAATGGATTTTGGCATTGGCTTCAGCCCGTCGGAGGTGGTGCGGTCGACGTCGTGCGGGTGGTGCGTGCGGCAGATTTTCACCCCTCGACCGACCCCTTCATTTTTCGAGACGAATGAGTTACCAATGCATTGAAAACGTGGGAAACATGTTGGACAATCAACGTGCGAAAGGATTTTGGCATTGGCATCAGCCCGTCCGGTGGTGGTGCGGTCGAAGTCGTGCGTTGGTGCGTGCGGCAGATTTTCACCCCTCGACCGACCCCTTGATTTTTCGAGACGAATGAGTGACCAATGCGTTGAAAACGTGGGAAACATGTCGGACGATCACCGTGCGAATGGATTTTTGCTTTGGCATCAGTCTGTCCGGGGGTGGTTCGTGCGGCAAATTTTCACCCATCGACCGACCCTTCATTTTTCGAGACGAATGAGTGACCAATGCCTTGAAACCGTGGGAAACATGTTGGACAATCAATGTGGGAAAGGATTTTGGCATTGGCATCATCCCGTCCGGTGGTGGTGCGGTCGACGTCGTTCGAGTGGTGCGTGCGGCAGATTTTCACCCCTCGACCGACCCCTTGATTTTTCGAGACGAATGAGTGACCAATGCATTGAAAACGTGGGAAACATGTTGGAAAATCAACGTGCGAAAGGATTTAGGCATTGGCATCAGCCCGTCCGGTGGTGTTGCGGTCGACGTCGTGCGGGTGGTGCGTGCGGCAGATTTTCACCCCTCGACCGAGCCCTTCATTTTTCGAGACGAATGAGTGACCAATGCATTGAAAACGTGGGAAACATGTTGGACAATCAACGCGCGAAAGGATTTTGGCATTGGCATCAGCCCGTCCGGTGGTGGTGCGGTCGACGTCGTGCGGGTGGTGCGTGCGGCAGATTTTCACCCCTTGACCGACCCCTTGATTTCTCGAGACGAATGAGTGACCAATGCGTTGAAAACGTGGGAAACATGTCGGACGATCACCGTGCGAATGGATTTTGGCATTAGCATGAGCCCGTCCGGGGGTGGTGCGGTCGACGTCATCCGGGGGTGGTGCGGTCGAAGTCGTGCGTTGGTGCGTGCGGCAGATTTTCACCCCTCGACCGACCCCTTGATTTTTCGAGACGAATGAGTGACCAATGCGTTGAAAACGTGGGAAACATGTCGGACGATCACCGTGCGAATGGATTTTTGCTTTGGCATCAGTCTGTCCGGGGGTGGTTCGTGCGGCAAATTTTCACCCATCGACCGACCCTTCATTTTTCGAGACGAATGAGTGACCAATGCCTTGAAACCGTGGGAAACATGTTGGACAATCAATGTGGGAAAGGATTTTGGCATTGGCATCATCCCGTCCGGTGGTGGTGCGGTCGACGTCGTGCGGGTGGTGCGTGCGACAGGTTTTCACCCCTCGACCGACCCCTTGATTTTTCGAGACGAATGAGTGACCAATGCGTTGAAAATGTGGGAAACATGTCGGACGATCAACGTGCGAAAGGATTTTGTCATTGGCATCAGCCCGTCCGGGGGTGGTGCGGTCGACGTCGTGCGAGTGGTGCGTGCGGCGGATTTTCACCGCTTGACCGACCCCTTGATTTTTCGGGACGAATGAGTGACCAATGCGTTGAAAACGTGAAAAACATGTCGGACGATCACCGTGCGAATGGATTTTGGCTTGGCTTCAGCCCGTCCGGCGGTGGTGCGGTCGACGTCGTGCGGGTGGTGCGTGCGGCAGATTTTCACCCCTCGACCGACCCCTTGATTTTTCGAGACGAATGAGTGACCAATGCATTGAAAACGTGGGAAACATGTCGGACGATCACCGTGCGAATGGATTTTGGCATTGGCTTCAGCCCGTCCGGCAGTGGTGCGGTCGACGTCGTGCGGGTGGTGCGTGCGGCAGATTTTCACCCCTCGACCGACCCCTTCATTTTTCGAGACGAATGAGTTACCAATGCATTGAAAACGTGGGAAACATGTTGGACAATCAACGTGCGAAAGGATTTTGGCATTGGCATCAGCCCGTCCGGTGGTGGTGCGGTCGACGTCGTGCGGGTGGTGCGTGCGACAGATTTTCACCCCTCGACCGACCCCTTGATTTTTCAAGACGAATGAGTGGCCAATGCGTTGAAAACGTGGGAAACATGTCGGACGATCACCGTGCGAATGGATTTTGGCATTGGCATGAGCCCGTCCGGGGGTGGTGCGGTCGACGTCGTGCGGGTGTTGCGTGCGGCAGATTGTCACCCCTCGACCGACCCCTTCATTTTTCGAGACGAATGATTGACCAATGCATTGAAAACGTGGGAAACATGACGGACGATCTCCGTGCGAATGGATTTTGGCATTGGCATCAGCACGTCCGGGGGTGGTGCGGTCGACGTCGTGCGGGTGGTGCGTGCGACAGATTTTCAACCCTCGACCGACCCCTTCATTTTTCGAGACGAATGAGTGACCAATGCATTGAAAACGTGGGAAACATGTTGGACAATCAACGTGCGAAAGGATTTTGGCACTGGCATCAGCCCGTCCGGTGATGGTGCGGTCGACGTCGTGCGGGTGGTGCGTGCGGCAGATTTTCACCCCTTGACCGACCCCTTGATTTTTAGAGACGAATGAGTGACCAATGCGTTGAAAACGTGGGAAACATGTCGGACGATCACCGTGCGAATGGATTTTGGCATTGGCATGAGCCCGTCCGGGGGTGGTGCGATCGACGTCGTGCGGGTGGTGCGTGCGGCAGATTTTCACCCCTCGACCGACCCCTTAATTTTTCGAGACGAATGAGTGACCGATGCATTGAAAACGTGGGAAACATGTTGGACAATCAACATGCGAAAGGATTTTGGCATTGGCATCAGCCCGTCCGGTGGTGGTGCGGTCGACGTCGCGCGGGTGGTGCGTGCGACAGATTTTCACCCCTCGACCGACCCCTTGATTTTTCGAGACGAATGAGTGACCAATGCGTTGAAAACGTGGGAAACATGTCGGACGATCAACGTGCGAAAGGATTTTGGCATTGGCATCAGCCCGTCCGGGGGTGGTGCGGTCGACGTCGTGCTGGTGGTGCGTGCGGCAGATTTTCACCCCTCGACCGACCCCTTGATTTTTCAAGACGAATGAGTGACCAATGCGTTGACAACGTGGGAAACATGTCGGACGATCACCGTGCGAATGGATTTTGGCATTGGAATCAGCCCGTCCGGGGGAGGTGCTGTCGACGTCGTGCGGGTGGTGCGTGCGGCAGATTTTCACCCCTCGACCGACACCGTCTTTTTTCGAGACGAATGAGTGACCAATGCATTGAAAACGTGGGAAACATGTTGGACAATCAACGTGCGAAAGGATTTTGGCATTGGCATCACCCCGTCCGGTGGTGGTGCGGTCGACGTCGTGCGGGTGGTGCGTGCGACAGATTTTCACCCCTCGACCGACCCCTTGATTTTTCAAGACGAATGAGTGGCCAATGCGTTGAAAACGTGGGAAACATGTCGGACGATCACCGTGCGAATGGATTTTGGCATTGGCATGAGCCCGTCCGGGGGTGGTGCGGTCGACGTCGTGCGGGTGTTGCGTGCGGCAGATTTTCACCCCTCGACCGACCCCTTCATTTTTCGAGACGAATGATTGACCAATGCATTGAAAACGTGGGAAACATGACGGACGATCTCCGTGCGAATGGATTTTGGCATTGGCATCAGCACGTCCGGGGGTGGTGCGGTCGACGTCGTGCGGGTGGTGCGTGCGGCAGATTTTCAACCCTCGACCGACCCCTTCATTTTTCGAGACGAATGAGTGACCAATGCATTGAAAACGTGGGAAACATGTCGGACAATCAACGTGCGAAAGGATTTTGGCATTGGCATCAGCCCGTCCGGAGGTGGTGCGGTCGACGTCGTGCTGGTGGTGCGTGCGGCAGATTTTCACCCCTCGACCGACCCCTTGATTTTTCAAGACGAATGAGTGACCAATGCGTTGAAAACGTGGGAAACATGTCGGACGATCACCGTGCGAATGGATTTTGGCATTGGCATCAGCCCGTCCGGGGGAGGTTCGGTCGACGTCGTGCGGGTGGTGCGTGCGGCAGATTTTCACCCCTCGACCGACCCCTTCTTTTTTCGAGACGAATGAGTGACCGATGCATTGAAAACGTGGGAAACATGTCGGACAATCAACGTGCGAAAGGATTTTGGCATTGGCATCAGCCCGTCCGGAGGTGGTGCGGTCGACGTCGTGCTGGTGGTGCGTGCGGCAGATTTTCACCCCTCGACCGACCCCTTGATTTTTCAAGACGAATGAGTGACCAATGCGTTGAAAATGTGGGAAACATGTCGGACGATCACCGTGCGAATGGATTTTGCCATTGGCATCAGCCCGTCCGGTGGTGGTGCGGTCGACGTCGTGCGGGTGGTGCGTGCGGCAGGTTTTCACCCCTCGACCGACCCCTTGATTTTTCGAGAGGAATGAGTGACCGATGCGTTGAAAATGTGGGAAACATGTCGGACGATCAACGTGCGAAAGGATTTTGTCATTGGCATCAGCCCGTCCGGGGGTGGTGCGGTCGACGTCGTGCGAGTGGTGCGTGCGGCGGATTTTCACCGCTTGACCGACCCCTTGATTTTTCGGGACGAATGAGTGACCAATGCGTTGAAAACGTGGAAAACATGTCGGACGATCACCGTGCGAATGGATTTTGGCATTGGCTTCAGCCCGTCCGGCGGTGGTGCGGTCGACGTCGTGCGGGTTGTGCGTGCGGCAGATTTTCACCCCTCGACCGACCCCTCGATTTTTCAAGACGAATGAGTGACCAATGCGTTGAAAACGTGGGAAACATGTCGGACGATCACCGTGCGAATGGATTTTGGCATTGGCTTCAGCCCGTCGGCGGTGGTGCGGTCGACGTCGTGCGGGTGGTGCGTGCGGCAGATTTTCACCCCTCGACCGACCCCTTCATTTTTCGAGACGAATGAGTTACCAATGCATTGAAAACGTGGGAAACATGTTGGACAATCAACGTGCGAAAGGATTTTGGCATTGGCATCAGCCCGTCCGGTGGTGGTGCGGTCGAAGTCGTGCGTTGGTGCGTGCGGCAGATTTTCACCCCTCGACCGACCCCTTGATTTTTCGAGACGAATGAGTGACCAATGCGTTGAAAACGTGGGAAACATGTCGGACGATCACCGTGCGAATGGATTTTTGCTTTGGCATCAGTCTGTCCGGGGGTGGTTCGTGCGGCAAATTTTCACCCATCGACCGACCCTTCATTTTTCGAGACGAATGAGTGACCAATGCCTTGAAACCGTGGGAAACATGTTGGACAATCAATGTGGGAAAGGATTTTGGCATTGGCATCATCCCGTCCGGTGGTGGTGCGGTCGACGTCGTTCGGGTGGTGCGTGCGGCAGATTTTCACCCCTCGACCGACCCCTTGATTTTTCGAGACGAATGAGTGACCAATGCATTGAAAACGTGGGAAACATGTTGGAAAATCAACGTGCGAAAGGATTTAGGCATTGGCATCAGCCCGTCCGGTGGTGGTGCGGTCGACGTCGTGCGGGTGGTGCGTGCGGCAGATTTTCACCCCTTGACCGACCCCTTGATTTCTCGAGACGAATGAGTGACCAATGCGTTGAAAACGTGGGAAACATGTCGGACGATCACCGTGCGAATGGATTTTGGCATTAGCATGAGCCCGTCCGGGGGTGGTGCGGTCGACGTCATCCGGGGGTGGTGCGGTCGAAGTCGTGCGTTGGTGCGTGCGGCAGATTTTCACCCCTCGACCGACCCCTTGATTTTTCGAGACGAATGAGTGACCAATGCGTTGAAAACGTGGGAAACAAGTCGGACGATCACCGTGCGAATGGATTTTTGCTTTGGCATCAGTCTGTCCGGGGGTGGTTCGTGCGGCAAATTTTCACCCATCGACCGACCCTTCATTTTTCGAGACGAATGAGTGACCAATGCCTTGAAAACGTGGAAAACATGTCGGACGATCACCGTGCGAATGGATTTTGGCATTGGCATGAGCCCGTCCGGGGGAGGTGCGGTCGACGTCGTGCGGGTGGTGCGTGCGGCAGATTTTCACCCCTCGACCGACCCCTTGATTTTTCGAGACGAATGAGTGACCAATGCGTTGAAAACGTGGGAAACATGTCGGACGATCACCGTGCGAATGGATTTTGGCATTGGCATCAGCCCGTCCGGTGGTGGTGCGGTCGACGTCGTGCGGGTGGTGCGTGCGGCAGATTTTCACCACTCGACCGACCCCTTCTTTTTTCGAGACGAATGAGTGACCAATGCATTGAAAATGTGGGAAACATGTTGGACAATCAACGTGCGAAAGGATTTTGGCATTGGCATCAGCCCGTCCGGTGGTGGTGCGGTCGACGTCGTGCGGGTGGTGCGTGCGGCAGATTTTCACCCCTTGACCGACCCCTTGATTTCTCGAGACGAATGAGTGACCAATGCATTGAAAACGTGGGAAACATGTTGGACAATCAACGTGCGAAAGGATTTAGGCATTGGCATCAGCCCGTCCGGTGGTGGTGCGGTCGACGTCGTGCGGGTGGTGCGTGCGGCAGATTTTCACCCCTTGACCGACCCCTTGATTTCTCAAGACGAATGAGTGACCAATGCATTGAAAACGTGGGAAACATGTTGGACAATCAACGTGCGAAAGGATTTAGGCATTGGCATCAGCCCGTCCGGTGGTGGTGCGGTCGACGTCGTGCGGGTGGTGCGTGCGGCAGATTTTCACCACTCGACCGAGCCCTTCTTTTTTCGAGACGAATGAGTGACCAATGCATTGAAAACGTGGGAAACATGTTGGACAATCAACGCGCGAAAGGATTTTGGCATTGGCATCAGCCCGTCCGGTGGTGGTGCGGTCGACGTCGTGCGGGTGGTGCGTGCGGCAGATTTTCACCCCTTGACCGACCCCTTGATTTCTCGAGACGAATGAGTGACCAATGCGTTGAAAACGTGGGAAACATGTCGGACGATCACCGTGCGAATGGATTTTGGCATTAGCATGAGCCCGTCCGGGGGTGGTGCGGTCGACGTCGTGCGGGTGGTGCGTGCGGCAGATATTCACCCCTCGACCGACCCCTTCATTTTTTGAGACGAATGATTGACCAATGCATTGAAAACGTGGGAAACATGTCGGACGATCTCCGTGCCAATGGATTTTGGCATTGGCATGAGCACGTCCGGGGGTGGTGCGGTCGACGTCGTCCGGGTGGTGCGTGCGGCAGATTTTCACCCCTCGACCGACCCCTTCATTTTTCGAGACGAATGAGTGACCAATGCATTGAAAACGTGGGAAACATGTTGGACAATCAACGTGCGAAAGGATTTTGGCATTGGCATCAGCCCGTCCGGTGGTGGTGCGGTCGACGTCGTGCGGGTGGTTCGTGCGGCAAATTTTCACCCATCGACCGACCCCTTGATTTTTCGAGACGAATGAGTGACCAATGCGTTGAAAACGTGGGAAACATGTCGGACGATCACCGTGCGAATGGATTTTGGCATTGGCATGAGCCCGTCCGGGGGTGTTGCGATCGACGTCGTGCGGGTGGTGCGTGCGGCAGATTTTCACCCCTCGACCGACCCCTTGATTTTTCAAGACGAATGAGTGACCAATGCGTTGAAAACGTGGGAAACATTTCGGACGATCACCGTGCGAATGGATTCGGGCATTGGCATCAGCCCGTCCGCGGGAGGTGCGGTCGACGTCGTGCGGGTGGTGCGTGCGGCAGATTTTCACCCCTCGACCGACCCCTTCATTTTTCGAGACGAATGAGTGATCAATGCGTCGAAAACGTGGGAAACATTTCGGACGATCACCGTGCGAGTGGATTCGGGCATTGGCATCAGCCCGTCCGGGGGAGGTGCGGTCGACGTCGTGCGGGTGGTGCGTGCGGCAGATTTTCACCCCTCGACCGACCCCTTCATTTTTCGAGACGAATGAGTGACCAATGCATTGAAAACGTGGGAAACATGTTGGACAATCAACGTGCGATAGGATTTAGGCATTGGCATCAGCCCGTCCGGTGGTGGTGCGGTCGAAGTCGTGCGTTGGTGCGTGCGGCAGATTTTCACCCCTCGACCGACCCCTTGATTTCTCGAGACGAATGAGTGACCAATGCGTAAAAAACGTGGGAAACATGTCGGACGATCACCGTGCGAATGGATTTTGGCATTAGCATGAGCCCGTCCGGGGGTGGTGCGGTCGACGTCGTGCGGGTGGTGCGTGCGGCAGATTTTCACCCCTCGACCGAACCCTTCATTTTTTGAGACGAATGATTGACCAATGCATTGAAAACGTGGGAAACATGTCGGACGATCTCCGTGCCAATGGATTTTGGCATTGGCATGAGCACGTCCGGGGGTGGTGCGGTCGACGTCGTCCGGGTGGTGCGTGCGGCAGATTTTCACCCCTCGACCGACCCCTTCATATTTCGAGACGAATGAGTGACCAATGCATTGAAAAAGTGGGAAACATGTTGGACAATCAACGTGTGAAAGGATTTTGGCATTGGCATAAGCCCGTCCGGTGGTGGTGCGGTCGACGTCGTGCGGGTGGTGCGTGCGGCAGATTTTCACCCCTTGACCGACCCCTTGATTTTTCGAGACGAATGAGTGACCAATGCGTTGAAAACGTGGGAAACATGTCGGACGATCACCGTGCGAATGGATTTTGGCATTGGCATGAGCCCGTCCGGGGGTGTTGCGATCGACGTCGTGCGGGTGGTGCGTGCGGCAGATTTTCACCCCTCGACCGACCCCTTCATTTTTCGAGACGAATGATTGACCAATGCATTGAAAATGTGGGAAACATGTTGGACAATCAACGTGCGAAAGGATTTTGGCATTGGCATCAGCCCGTCTGGGGGTGGTGCGGTCGACGTCGTGCGGGTGGTGCGTGCGGCAGATTTTCACCCCTCGACCGACCCCTTGATTTTTCAAGACGAAGGAGTGACCAATGCGTTGAAAACGTGGGAAACATTTCGGACGATCACCGTGCGAATGGATTCGGGCATTGGCATCAGCCCGTCCGGGGGAGGTGCGGTCGACGTCGTGCGGGTGGTGCGTGCGGCAGATTTTCACCCCTCGACCGACCCATTCTTTTTTCGAGACGAATGAGTGACCAATGCATTGAAAACGTGGGAAACATGTTGGACAATCAACGTGCGAAAGGATTTTGGCATTGAAATCAGCCCGTCCGGGGGTGGTGCGGTCGACGTCGTGCGGGTGGTGCGTGCGGCAGCTTTTCACCCCTCGACCGACCCCTTGATTTTTCAAGACGAATGAGAGACCAATGCGTTTAAAACGTGGGAAACATGTCGGACGATCACCGTGCGAATGGATTTTGGCATTGGCATCAGCCCGTTCGGGGGAGGTGCGGTCGACGTCGTGCGGGTGGTGCTTGCGGCAGATTTTCACCCCTTGACCGACCCCTTGATTTCTCGAGACGAATGAGTGACCAATGCGTTGAAAACGTGGGAAACATGTCGGACGATCACCGTGCGAAAGGATTTTGGCATTAGCATGAGCCCGTCCGGGGGTGGTACGGTCGACGTCGTGCGGGTGGTGCGTGCGGCAGATTTTCACCCCTCGACCGACCCCTTCATTTTTCGAGACGAATGAGTGATCAATGCGTTGAAAACGTGGGAAACATTTCGGACGATCACCGTGCGAGTGGATTCGGGCATTGGCATCAGCCCGTCCGGGGGAGGTGCGGTCGACGTCGTGCGGGAGGTGCGTGCGGCAGATTTTCACCCCTCGACCAACCCCTTCATTTTTCGAGACGAATGAGTGACCAATGCATTGAAAACGTGGGAAACATGTTGGACAATCAACGTGCGATAGGATTTAGGCATTGGCATCAGCCCGTCCGGTGGTGGTGCGGTCGAAGTCGTGCGTTGGTGCGTGCGGCAGATTTTCACCCCTCGACCGACCCCTTGATTTCTCAAGACGAATGAGTGACCAATGCGTAGAAAACGTGGGAAACATGTCGGACGATCACCGTGCGAATGGATTTTGGCATTAGCATGAGCCCGTCCGGGGGTGGTGCGGTCGACGTCGTGCGGGTGGTGCGTGCGGCAGATTTTCACCCCTCGACCGAACCCTTCATTTTTTGAGACGAATGATTGACCAATGCATTGAAAACGTGGGAAACATGTCGGACGATCTCCGTGCCAATGGATTTTGGCATTGGCATGAGCACGTCCGGGGGTGGTGCGGTCGACGTCGTCCGGGTGGTGCGTGCGGCAGATTTTCACCCCTCGACCGACCCCTTCATTTTTCGAGACGAATGAGTGACCAATGCATTGAAAAAGTGGGAAACATGTTGGACAATCAACGTGCGAAAGGATTTTGGCATTGGCATAAGCCCGTCCGGTGGTGGTGCGGTCGACGTCGTGCGGGTGGTGCGTGCGGCAGATTTTCACCCCTTGACCGACCCCTTGATTTTTCGAGACGAATGAGTGACCAATGCGTTGAAAACGTGGGAAACATGTCGGACGATCACCGTGCGAATGGATTTTGGCATTGGCATGAGCCCGTCCGGGGGTGTTGCGATCGACGTCGTGCGGGTGGTGCGTGCGGCAGATTTTCACCCCTCGACCGACCCCTTCATTTTTCGAGACGAATGATTGACCAATGCATTGAAAACGTGGGAAACATGTTGGACAATCAACGTGCGAAAGGATTTTGGCATTGGCATCAGCCCGTCTGGGGGTGGTGCGGTCGACGTCGTGCGGGTGGTGCGTGCGGCAGATTTTCACCCCTCGACCGACCCCTTGATTTTTCAAGACGAATGAGTGACCAATGCGTTGAAAACGTGGGAAACATTTCGGACGATCACCGTGCGAATGGATTCGGGCATTGGCATCAGCCCGTCCGGGGGAGGTGCGGTCGACGTCGTGCGGGTGGTGCGTGCGGCAGATTTTCACCCCTCGACCGACCCATTCTTTTTTCGAGACGAATGAGTGACCAATGCATTGAAAACGTGGGAAACATGTTGGACAATCAACGTGCGAAAGGATTTTGGCATTGAAATCAGCCCGTCCGGGGGTGGTGCGGTCGACGTCGTGCGGGTGGTGCGTGCGGCAGCTTTTCACCCCTCGACCGACCCCTTCATTTTTCAAGACGAATGAGAGACCAATGCGTTTAAAACGTGGGAAACATGTCGGACGATCACCGTGCGAATGGATTTTGGCATTGGCATCAGCCCGTTCGGGGGAGGTGCGGTCGACGTCGTGCGGGTGGTGCTTGCGGCAGATTTTCACCCCTTGACCGACCCCTTGATTTCTCGAGACGAATGAGTGACCAATGCGTTGAAAACGTGGGAAACATGTCGGACGATCACCGTGCGAATGGATTTTGGCATTAGCATGAGCCCGTCCGGGGGTGGTACGGTCGACGTCGTGCGGGTGGTGCGTGCGGCAGATTTTCACCCCTCGACCGACCCCTTCATTTTTCGAGACGAATGAGTGACCAATGCATTGAAAACGTGGGAAACATGTTGGACAATCAACGTGCGATAGGATTTAGGCATTGGCATCAGCCCGTCCGGTGGTGGTGCGGTCGAAGTCGTGCGTTGGTGCGTGCGGCAGATTTTCACCCCTCGACCGACCCCTTGATTTCTCGAGACGAATGAGTGACCAATGCGTAGAAAACGTGGGAAACATGTCGGACGATCACCGTGCGAATGGATTTTGGCATTAGCATGAGCCCGTCCGGGGTTGGTGCGGTCGACGTCGTGCGGGTGGTGCGTGCGGCAGATTTTCACCCCTCGACCGAACCCTTCATTTTTTGAGACGAATGATTGACCAATGCATTGAAAACGTGGGAAACATGTCGGACGATCTCCGTGCCAATGGATTTTGGCATTGGCATGAGCACGTCCGGGGGTGGTGCGGTCGACGTCGTCCGGGTGGTGCGTGCGGCAGATTTTCACCCCTCGACCGAACCCTTCATTTTTTGAGACGAATGAGTGACCAATGCATTGAAAACGTGGGAAACATGTTGGACAATCAACGTGCGAAAGGATTTTGGCATTGAAATCAGCCCGTCCGGGGGTGGTGCGGACGACGTCGTGCGGGTGGTGCGTGCGGCAGCTTTTCACCCCTCGACCGACCCCTTGATTTTTCAAGACGAATGAGAGACCAATGCGTTTAAAACGTGGGAAACATGTCGGACGATCACCGTGCGAATGGATTTTGGCATTGGCATCAGCCCGTTCGGGGGAGGTGCGGTCGACGTCGTGCGGGTGGTGCTTGCGGCAGATTTTCACCCCTTGACCGACCCCTTGATTTCTCGAGACGAATGAGTGACCAATGCGTTGAAAACGTGGGAAACATGTCGGACGATCACCGTGCGAATGGATTTTGGCATTAGCATGAGCCCGTCCGGGGGTGGTACGGTCGACGTCGTGCGGGTGGTGCGTGCGGCAGATTTTCACCCCTCGACCGACCCCTTCATTTTTCGAGACGAATGAGTGATCAATGCGTTGAAAACGTGGGAAACATTTCGGACGATCACCGTGCGAGTGGATTCGGGCATTGGCATCAGCCCGTCCGGGGGAGGTGCGGTCGACGTCGTGCGGGTGGTGCGTGCGGCAGATTTTCACCCCTCGACCGACCCCTTCTTTTTTCGAGACGAATGAGTGACCAATGCATTGAAAACGTGGGAAATATGTTGGACAGTCAACTTGCGAAAGGATTTTGGCATTGGCATCAGCCCGTCCGGTGGTGGTGCGGTCGACGTCGTGCGGGTAATGCGTGCGGCAGATTTTCACCCCTCGACCGACCCCTTCTTTTTTCGAGAGGAATGAGTGACCGATGCATTGAAAACGTGGGAAACATGTTGGACAATCAACGTGCGAAAGGATTTTGGCATTGGCATCAGCCCGTCCGGTGGTGGTGCGGTCGACGTCCTGCGGGCGGTGCGTGCGGCAGATTTTCACCCCTCGACCGACCCCTTGATTTTTCGAGACAAATGAGTGACCAATGCGTTGAAAACGTGGGAAACATGTCGGACGATCACCGTGCGAATGGATTTTGGCATTGGCTTCAGCCCGTCCGGCGGTGGTGCGGTCGACGTCGTGCGGGTGGTGCGTGCGGCAGATTTTCACCCCTCGACCGACCCCTTCATTTTTCGAGACGAATGAGTTACCAATGCATTGAAAACGTGGGAAACATGTTGGACAATCAACGTGCGAAAGGATTTTGGCATTGGCATCAGCCCGTCCGGTGGTGGTGCGGTCGAAGTCGTGCGGGTGGTGCGTGCGGCAGATTTGCACCCCTCGACCGACCCCTTTATTTTTGGAGACGAATGAGTGACCAATGCGTTGAAAACGTGGGAAACTTCTCGGACGATCACCGTGCGAATGGATTTTTGCTTTGGCATCAGTCTGTCCGGGGGTGGTTCGTGAGGTAAATTTTCACCCCTCGACCGGCCCTTCATTTTTCGAGACGAATGAGTGACCAATGCCTTGAAACCGTGGGAAACATGTTGGACAATCAATGTGGGAAAGGATTTTGGCATTGGCATCATCCCGTCCGGTGGTGGTGCGGTCGACGTCGTGCGGGTGGTGCGTGCGGCAGATTTTCACCCCTCGACCGACCCCTTGATTTTTCGAGACGAATGAGTGACCAATGCGTTGAAAACGTGGGAAACATGTCGGACGATCACCGTGCGAATGGATTTTGGCATTGGCATCAGCCCGTTCGGGGGAGGTGCGGTCGACGTCGTGCGGGTGGTTCTTGCGGCAGATTTTCACCCCTTGACCGACCCCTTGATTTCTCTAGACGAATGAGTGACCAATGCGTTGAAAACGTGGGAAACATGTCGGACGATCACCGTGCGAATGGATTTTGGCATTAGCATGAGCCCGTCCGGGGGTGGTGCGGTCGACGTCGTGCAAGTGGTGCGTGCGGCAGATTTTCACCCCTCGACCGACCCCTTCTTTTTTCGAGACGAATGAGTGACCAATGCATTGAAAACGTGGGAAACATGTTGGACAATCAATGTGCGAAAGGATTTTGGCATTGGCATCAGCCCGTCCGGTGGTGGTGTGGTCGACGTCGTGCGGGTGGTGCGTGCGGCAGATTTTCACCCCTCGACCGACCCCTTGATTTTTCAAGACGAATGAGTGACCAATGCGTTGAAAACGTGGGAAACATGTCGGACGATCACCGTGCGAATGGATTTTGGCATTGGCATCAGCCCGTCCGGGGGAGGTGCGGTCGACGTCGTGCGGGTGGTGCGTGCGGCAGATTTTCACCCCTCGACCGACCCCTTCTTTTTTCGAGACGAATGAGTGACCGATGCATTGAAAACGTGGGAAACATGTCGGACAATCAACGTACGAAAGGATTTTGGCATTGGCATCAGCCCGTCCGGAGGTGGTGCGGTCGACGTCGTGCTGGTGGTGCGTGCGGCAGATTTTCACCCCTCGACCGACCCCTTGATTTTTCAAGACGAATGAGTGACCAATGCGTTGAAAACGTGGGAAACATGTCGGACGAACAACGTGCGAAAGGATTTTGTCATTGGCATCAGCCCGTCCGGGGGTGATGCGGTCGACGTCGTGCGAGTGGTGCGTGCGGCGGATTTTCACCGCTTGACCGACCCCTTGATTTTTCGGGACGAATGAGTGACCAATGCGTTGAAAACGTGGAAAACATGTCGGACGATCACCGTGCGAATGGATTTTGGCATTGGCTTCAGCCCGTCCGGCGGTGGTGCGGTCGACGTCGTGCGGGTTGTGCGTGCGGCAGATTTTCACCCCTCGACCGACCCCTTGATTTTTCAAGACGAATGAGTGACCAATGCGTTGAAAACGTGGGAAACATGTCGGACGATCACCGTGCGAATGGATTTTGGCATTGGCTTCAGCCCGTCGGCGGTGGTGCGGTCGACGTCGTGCGGGTGGTGCGTGCGGCAGATTTTCACCCCTCGACCGACCCCTTCATTTTTCGAGACGAATGAGTTACCAATGCATTGAAAACGTGGGAAACATGTTGGACAATCAACGTGCGAAAGGATTTTGGCATTGGCATCAGCCCGTCCGGTGGCGGTGCGGTCGAAGTCGTGCGTTGGTGCGTGCGGCAGATTTTCACCCCTCGACCGACCCCTTGATTTTTCGAGACGAATGAGTGACCAATGCGTTGAAAACGTGGGAAACATGTCGGACGATCACCGTGCGAATGGATTTTTGCTTTGGCATCAGTCTGTCCGGGGGTGGTTCGTGCGGCAAATTTTCACCCATCGACCGACCCTTCATTTTTCGAGACGAATGAGTGACCAATGCCTTGAAACCGTGGGAAACATGTTGGACAATCAATGTGGGAAAGGATTTTGGCATTGGCATCATCCCGTCCGGTGGTGGTGCGGACGACGTCGTTCGGGTGGTGCGTGCGGCAGATTTTCACCCCTCGACCGACCCCTTGATTTTTCGAGACGAATGAGTGACCAATGCATTGAAAACGTGGGAAACATGTTGGAAAATCAACGTGCGAAAGGATTTAGGCATTGGCATCAGCCCGTCCGGTGGTGGTGCGGTCGACGTCGTGCGGGTGGTGCGTGCGGCAGATTTTCACCCCTCGACCGAGCCCTTCATTTTTCGAGACGAATGAGTGACCAATGCATTGAAAACGTGGGAAACATGTTGGACAATCAACGCGCGAAAGGGTTTTGGCATTGGCATCAGCCCGTCCGGTGGTGGTGCGGTCGACGTCGTGCGGGTGGTGCGTGCGGCAGATTTTCACCCCTAGACCGACCCCTTGATTTCTCGAGACGAATGAGTGACCAATGCGTTGAAAACGTGGGAAACATGTCGGACGATCACCGTGCGAATGGATTTTGGCATTAGCATGAGCCCGTCCGGGGGTGGTGCGGTCGACGTCATCCGGGGGTGGTGCGGTCGAAGTCGTGCGTTGGTGCGTGCGGCAGATTTTCACCCCTCGACCGACCCCTTGATTTTTCGAGACGAATGAGTGACCAATGCGTTGAAAACGTGGGAAACATGTCGGACGATCACCGTGCGAATGGATTTTCGCTTTGGCATCAGTCTGTCCGGGGGTGGTTCGTGCGGCAAATTTTCACCCATCGACCGACCCTTCATTTTTCGAGACGAATGAGTGACCAATGCCTTGAAACCGTGGGAAACATGTTGGACAATCAATGTGGGAAAGGATTTTGGCATTGGCATCATCCCGTCCGGTGGTGGTGCGGTCGACGTCGTGCGGGTGGTGCGTGCGGCAGATTTTCACCCCTCGACCGACCCCTTGATTTTTCGAGACGAATGAGTGACCAATGCGTTGAAAACGTGGGAAACATGTCGGACGATCACCGTGCGAATGGATTTTGGCATTGGCATCAGCCCGTCCGGTGGTGGTGCGGTCGACGTCGTGCGGGTGGTGCTGGCGGCAGATTTTCACCACTCGACCGACCCCTTCTTTTTTCGAGACGAATGAGTGACCAATGCATTGAAAATGTGGGAAACATGTTGGACAATCAACGTGCGAAAGGATTTTGGCATTGGCATCAGCCCGTCCGATGGTGGTTCGGTCGACGTCGTGCGGGTGGTGCGTGCGGCAGATTTTCACCCCTTGACCGACCCCTTGATTTCTCGAGACGAATGAGTGACCAATGCATTGAAAACGTGGGAAACATGTTGGACAATCAACGTGCGAAAGGATTTAGGCATTGGCATCAGCCCGTCCGGTGGTGGTGCGGTCGACGTCGTGCGGGTGGTGCGTGCGGCAGATTTTCACCCCTCGACCGAGCCCTTCATTTTTCGAGACGAATGAGTGACCAATGCATTGAAAACGTGGGAAACATGTTGGACAATCAACGCGCGAAAGGATTTTGGCATTGGCATCAGCCCGTCCGGTGGTGGTGCGGTCGACGTCGTGCGGGTGGTTCGTGCGGCAGATTTTCACCCCTTGACCGACCCCTTGATTTCTCGAGACGAATGAGTGACCAATGCGTTGAAAACGTGGGAAACATGTCGGACGATCACCGTGCGAATGGATTTTGGCATTAGCATGAGCCCGTCCGGGGGTGGTGCGGTCGACGTCGTGCGGGTGGTGCGTGCGGCAGATATTCACCCCTCGACCGACCCCTTCATTTTTTGAGACGAATGATTGACCAATGCATTGAAAACGTGGGAAACATGTCGGACGATCTCCGTGCCAATGGATTTTGGCATTGGCATGAGCACGTCCGGGGGTGGTGCGGTCGACGTCGTCCGGGTGGTGCGTGCGGCAGATTTTCACCCCTCGACCGACCCCTTCATTTTTCGAGACGAATGAGTGACCAATGCATTGAAAACGTGGGAAACATGTTGGACAATCAACGTGCGAAAGGATTTTGGCATTGGCATCAGCCCGTCCGGTGGTGGTGCGGTCGACGTCGTGCGGGTGGTTCGTGCGGCAAATTTTCACCCATCGACCGACCCCTTGATTTTTCGAGACGAATGAGTGACCAATGCGTTGAAAACGTGGGAAACATGTCGGACGATCACCGTGCGAATGGATTTTGGCATTGGCATGAGCCCGTCCGGGGGTGTTGCGATCGACGTCGTGCGGGTGGTGCGTGCGGCAGATTTTCACCCCTCGACCGACCCCTTGATTTTTTAAGACGAATGAGTGACCAATGCGTTGAAAACGTGGGAAACATTTCGGACGATCACCGTGCGAATGGATTCGGGCATTGGCATCAGCCCGTCCGCGGGAGGTGCGGTCGACGTCGTGCGGGTGGTGCGTGCGGCAGATTTTCACCCCTCGACCGACCCCTTCATTTTTCGAGACGAATGAGTGACCAATGCATTGAAAACGTGGGAAACATGTTGGACAATCAACGTGCGATAGGATTTAGGCATTGGCATCAGCCCGTCCGGTGGTGGTGCGGTCGAAGTCGTGCGTTGGTTCGTGCGGCAGATTTTCACCCCTCGACCGACCCCTTGATTTCTCGAGACGAATGAGTGACCAATGCGTAGAAAACGTGGGAAACATGTCGGACGATCACCGTGCGAATGGATTTTGGCATTAGCATGAGCCCGTCCGGGGGTGGTGCGGTCGACGTCGTGCGGGTGGTGCGTGCGGCAGATTTTCACCCCTCGACCGACCCCTTCATTTTTCGAGACGAATGAGTGACCAATGCATTGAAAAAGTGGGAAACATGTTGGACAATCAACGTGCGAAAGGATTTTGGCATTGGCATCAGCCCGTCCGGTGGTGGTGCGGTCGACGTCGTGCGGGTGGTGCGTGCGGCAGATTTTCACCCCTTGACCGACCCCTTGATTTTTCGAGACGAATGAGTGACCAATGCGTTGAAAACGTGGGAAACATGTCGGACGATCACCGTGCGAATGGATTTTGGCATTGGCATGAGCCCGTCCGGGGGTGTTGCGATCGACGTCGTGCGGGTGGTGCGTGCGGCAGATTTTCACCCCTCGACCGACCCCTTCATTTTTCGAGACGAATGATTGACCAATGCATTGAAAACGTGGGAAACATGTTGGACAATCAACGTGCGAAAGGATTTTGGCATTGGCATCAGCCCGTCTGGGGGTGGTGCGGTCGACGTCGTGCGGGTGGTGCGTGCGGCAGATTTTCACCCCTCGACCGACCCCTTGATTTTTCAAGACGAATGAGTGACCAATGCGTTGAAAACGTGGGAAACATTTCGGACGATCACCGTGCGAATGGATTCGGGCATTGGCATCAGCCCGTCCGGGGGAGGTGCGGTCGACGTCGTGCGGGTGGTGCGTGCGGCAGATTTTCACCCCTCGACCGACCCATTCTTTTTTCGAGACGAATGAGTGACCAATGCATTGAAAACGTGGGAAACATGTTGGACAATCAACGTGCGAAAGGATTTTGGCATTGAAATCAGCCCGTCCGGGGGTGGTGCGGTCGACGTCCTGCGGGTGGTGCGTGCGGCAGATTTTCACCCCTCGACCGACCCCTTGATTTTTCGAGACAAATGAGTGACCAATGCGTTGAAAACGTGGGAAACATGTCGGACGATCACCGTGCGAATGGATTTTGGCATTGGCTTCAGCCCGTCCGGCGGTGGTGCGGTCGACGTCGTGCGGGTGGTGCGTGCGGCAGATTTTCACCCCTCGACCGACCCCTTCATTTTTCGAGACGAATGAGTTACCAATGCATTGAAAACGTGGGAAACATGTTGGACAATCAACGTGCGAAAGCATTTTGGCATTGGCATCAGCCCGTCCGGTGGTGGTGCGGTCGAAGTCGTGCGGGTGGTGCGTGCGGCAGATTTGCACCCCTCGACCGACCCCTTTATTTTTGGAGACGAATGAGTGACCAATGCGTTGAAAACGTGGGAAACTTCTCGGACGATCACCGTGCGAATGGATTTTTGCTTTGGCATCAGTCTGTCCGGGGGTGGTTCGTGAGGTAAATTTTCACCCCTCGACCGGCCCTTCATTTTTCGAGACAAATGAGTGACCAATGCCTTGAAACCGTGGGAAACATGTTGGACAATCAATGTGGGAAAGGATTTTGGCATTGGCATCATCCCGTCCGGTGGTGGTGCGGTCGACGTCGTGCGGGTGGTGCGTGCGGCAGATTTTCACCCCTCGACCGACCCCTTGATTTTTCGAGACGAATGAGTGACCAATGCGTTGAAAACGTGGGAAACATGTCGGACGATCACCGTGCGAATGGATTTTGGCATTGGCATCAGCCCGTTCGGGGGAGGTGCGGTCGACGTCGTGCGGGTGGTTCTTGCGGCAGATTTTCACCCCTTGACCGACCCCTTGATTTCTCGAGACGAATGAGTGACCAATGCGTTGAAAACGTGGGAAACATGTCGGACGATCACCGTGCGAATGGATTTTGGCATTAGCATGAGCCCGTCCGGGGGTGGTGCGGTCGACGTCGTGCGGGTGGTGCGTGCGGCAGATTTTCACCCCTCGACCGACCCCTTCTTTTTTCGAGACGAATGAGTGACCAATGCATTGAAAACGTGGGAAACATGTTGGACAATCAATGTGCGAAAGGATTTTGGCATTGGCATCAGCCCGTCCGGTGGTGGTGCGGTCGACGTCGTGCGGGTGGTGCGTGCGGCAGATTTTCACCCCTCGACCGACCCGTTCTTTTTTCGAGACGAATGAGTGACCAATGCATTGAAAACGTGGGAAATATGTTGGACAGTCAACGTGCGAAAGGATTTTGGCATTGGAATCAGCCCGTCCGGTGGTGGTGCGGTCGACGTCGTGCGGGTGGTGCGTCCGGCAGATTTTCACCCCTCGACCGACCCTTTGGTTTTACGAGAGGAATGAGCGACCAATGCTTTGAAAACGTGGGAAACTTGTCGGACGATCACCGTGCGAATGGATTTTGGCATTGGCTTCAGCCCGTCCGGCGGTGGTGCGGTCGACGTCGTGCGGGTGGTGCGTGCGGCAGATTTTCACCCCTCGACCGACCCCTTCTTTTTTCGAGACGAATGAGTGACCGATGCATTGAAAACGTGGGAAACATGTTGGACAATCAACGTGCGAAAGGATTTTGGCATTGGCATCAGCCCGTCCGGTGGTGGTGCGGTCGACGTCCTACGGGTGGTGCGTGCGGCAGATTTTCACCCCTCGACCGACCCCTTGATTTTTCGAGACGAATGAGTGACCAATGCGTTGAAAACGTGGGAAACATGTCGGACGATCACCGTGCGAATGGATTTTGGCATTGGCTTCAGCCCGTCCGGCGGTGGTGCGGTCGACGTTGTGCGGGTGGTGCGTGCGGCAGATTTTCACCCCTCGACCGACCACTTCATTTTTCGAGACGAATGAGTTACCAATGCATTGAAAACGTGGGAAACATGTTGGACAATCAACGTGCGAAAGGATTTTGGCATTGGCATCAGCCCGTCCGGTGGTGGTGCGGTCGAAGTCGTGCGGGTGGTGCGTGCGGCAGATTTTCACCCCTCGACCGACCCCTTGATTTTTGGAGACGAATGAGTGACCAATGCGTTGAAAACGTGGGAAACTTGTCGGACGATCACCGTGCGAATGGATTTTTGCTTTGGCATCAGTCTGTCCAGGGGTGGTTCGTGCGGCAAATTTTCACCCCTCGACCGGCCCTTCATTTTTCGAGACGAATGAGTGACCAATGCCTTGAAACCGTGGGAAAGATGTTGGACAATCAATGTGGGAAAGGATTTTGGCATTGGCATCATCCCGTCCGGTGGTGGTGCGGTGGACGTAGTGCGGGTGGTGCGTGCGGCAGATTTTCACCCCTCGACCGACCCCTTGATTTTTCGAGACGAATGAGTGACCAATGCGTTGAAAACGTGGGAAACATGTCGGACGATCACCGTGCGAATGGATTTTGGCATTGGCTTCAGCCCGTCCGGCGGTGGTGCGGTCGACGTCGTGCGAGTGGTGCGTGCGGCAGATTTTCACCCCTCGACCGACCCTTCATTTTTCGAGACGAATGAGTTACCAATGCATTGAAAACGTGGGAAACATGTTGGACAATCAACGTGCGAAAGGATTTTGGCATTGGCATCAGCCCGTCCGGTGGTGATGCGGTCGACGTCGTGCGGGTGGTGCGTGCGGCAGATTTTCACCCCTCGACCGACCCCTTGATTTTTCGAGACGAATGAGCGACCAATGCGTTGAAAACGTGGGAAACATGTCGGACGATCACCGTGCGAATGGATTTTTGCTTTGGCATCAGTCTGTCCAGGGGTGGTTCGTGCGGCAAATTTTCACCCCTCGACCGGCCCTTCATTTTTCGAGACGAATGAGTGACCAATGCCTTGAAACCGTGGGAAACATGTTGGACAATCAATGTGGGAAAGGATTTTGGCATTGGCATCAGCCCGTCCGGTGATGGTGCGGTCGACGTCGTGCGGGTGGTGCGTCCGGCAGATTTTCACCCCTCGACCGACCCTTTGGTTTTACGAGAGGAATGAGCGACCAATGCTTTGAAAACGTGGGAAACTTGTCGGACGATCACCGTGCGAATGGATTTTGGCATTGGCTTCAGCCCGTCCGGCGGTGGTGCGGTCGACGTCGTGCGGGTGGTGCGTGCGGCAGATTTTCACCCCTCGACCGACCCCTTCTTTTTTCGAGACGAATGAGTGACCAATGCATTGAAAACGTGGGAAACATGTTGGACAATCAACGTGCGAAAGGATTTTGGCATTGGCATCAGCCCGTCCGATGGTGGTGCGGTCGACGTCGTGGGGGTGGTGCATGCGGCAGATTTTCACCCCTCGACCGACCCCTTGATTTTTCGAGACGAATGAGTGACCAATGCGTTGAAAACGTGGGAAACATGTCGGACGATCACCGTGCGAATGGATTTTGGCTTTGGCATCAGTCTGTCCGGGGGTGGTTCGTGCGGCAGATTTTCACCCCTCGACCGGCCCTTCATTTTTCGAGACGAATGAGTGACCAATGCCTTGAAACCGTGGGAAACATGTTGGACAATCAATGTGGGAAAGGATTTTGGCATTGGCATCAGCCCGTCCGGTGATGGTGCGGTCGACGTCGTGCGGGTGGTGCGTGCGGCAGATTTTCACCCCTCGACCGACCCTTTGATTTTACGAGAGGAATGAGCGACCAATGGATTGAAAACGTGGGAAACATGTCGGACGATCACCGTGCGAATGGATTTTGGCATTGGCATCAGCCCGTCCGGGGGTGGTTCGGTCGAGGTCGTGCGGGTGATGCGCGCTGCAGATTTTCACCCCTCGACCGGCCCCTTCATTTTTCGAGACGAATGAGTGACCAATGCCTTGAAACCGTGGGAAACATGTTGGACAATCAACGTGCGAAAGGATTTTGGCATTGGCATCAGCCCGTCCGGTGGTGGTGCGGTCGACGTCGTGCGGGTGGTGCGTGCGGCAGATTTTCACCCTCGACCGACCCCTTGATTTTTCGTGACGAATGAGCGACCAATGCATTGAAAACGTGGGAAACATGTCGGACGATCACCGTGCGAATGGATTTTGGCATTGGCATGAGCCCGTCCGAGGGAGGTGCGGTCGACGTCGTGCGGGTGGTGCGTGTGGCAGATTTTCACCCCTCGACCGACCCCTTCTTTTTTCGAGACGAATTTGTGACCAATGCCTTGAAACCGTGGGAAACATGTTGGACAATCAACGTGGGAAAGGATTTTGGCAGTAGCATCAGCCCGTCCGGTGATGGTGCGGTCGACGTCGTGCGGGTGGTGAGTGCGGCAGATTTTCACCCCTCGACCGACCCTTTGATTTTACGAGAGGAATGAGCGACCAATGCATTGAAAACGTGGGAAACATGTCGGAGGATCACCGTGCGAATGGATTTTGCCATTGGCATCAGCCCGTCCGGGGGTGGTGCGGTCGACGTCGTGAGGGTGGTGCGCGCGGTAGATTTTCACCCCTCGACAGCCCCTTCATTTTTCGAGACGAATGAGTGACCAATGCCTTGAAACCGTGGGAAACATGTTGGACAATCAACGTGCGAAAGGATTTTGGCATTGGCATCAGCCCGTCCGGTGGTGGTGCGGTCGACGTCGTGCGGGTGGTGCGTGCGGCAGATTTTCACCCCTCGACCGACCCCTTGATTCTTCGAGACGAATGAGCGACCAATGCATTGAAAACGTGGGAAACATGTCGGGCGATCACCGTGCGAATGGATTTTGGCATTGGCATCAGCCCGTCCGGGGGAGGTGCGGTCGACGTCGTGCGGGTGGTGCGTGCGGCAGATTTTCACCCCTCGACCGACCCCTTCTTTTTTCGAGACGAATGAGTGACCAATGCATTGAAAACGTGGGAAACATGTTGGACAATCAACGTGCGAAAGGATTTTGGCATTGGCATCAGCCCGTCCGGTGGTGGTGCGGTCGACGTCGTGCGGGTGGTGCGTGCGGCAGATTTTCACCCCTCGACCGACCCCTTGATTCTTCGAGACGAATGAGCGACCAATGCGTTGAAAACGTGGGAAACATGTCGGACGATCACCGTGCGAATGGATTTTGGCATTGGCATGAGCCCGTCCGGGGGAGGTGCGGTCGACGTCGTGCGGGTGGTGCGTGCGGCAGATTTTCACCCCTCGACCGACCCCTTCTTTTTTCGAGACGAATGAGTGACCAATGCATTGAAAACGTGGGAAACATGTTGGACAATCAACGTGCGAAAGGATTTTGGCATTGGCATCAGCCCGTCCGGTGGTGGTGCGGTCGACGTCGTGCGGGTGGTGCGTGCGGCAGATTTTCACCCCTCGACCGACCCCTTGATTTTTCGAGACGAATGAGTGACCAATGCGTTGAAAACGTGGGAAACATGTCGGACGATCACCGTGCAAATGGATTTTGGCATTGGCATCAGCCCGTCCGGTGATGGTGCGGTCGACGTCGTGCGGGTGGTGCGTGCGGCAGATTTTCACCCCTCGACCGACCCTTTGATTTTACGAGAGGAATGAGCGACCAATGGATTGAAAACGTGGGAAACATGTCGGACGATCACCGTGCGAATGGATTTTGGCATTGGCATCAGCCCGTCCGGGGGTGGTTCGGTCGACGTCGTGCGGGTGATGCGCGCTGCAGATTTTCACCCCTCGACCGGCCCCTTCATTTTTCGAGACGAATGAGTGACCAATGCCTTGAAACCGTGGGAAACATGTTGGACAATCAACGTGCGAAAGGATTTTGGCATTTGCATCAGCCCGTCCGGGGGTGGTGCGGTGGACGTCGTACGGGTGGTGCGTGCGGCAGATTTTCACCCCTCGACCGACCCCTTGATTTTTCGTGACGAATGAGCGACCAATGCGTTGAATATGTGGGAAACATGTCGGACGATCACCGTGCGAATGGATTTTGGCATTGGCATGAGCCCGTCCGAGGGAGGTGCGGTCGACGTCGTACGGGTGGTGCGTGGGGCAGATTTTCACCCCTCGACCGACCCCTTCTTTTTTCGAGACGAATGAGTGACCAATGCCTTGAAACCGTGGGAAACATGTTGGACAATCAACGTGGGAAAGGATTTTTGCATTAGCATCAGCCCGTCCGGTGATGGTGCGGTCGACGTCGTGCGGGTGGTGCGGGCGGCAGATTTTCACCCCTCGACCGACCCTTTGATTTTACGAGAGGAATGAGCGACCAATGCATTGAAAACGTGGGAAACATGTCGGAGGATCACCGTACGAATGGATTTTTCCATTGGCATCAGCCCGTCCAGGGGTGGTGCGGTCGACGTCGTGAGGGTGGTGCGCGCGGTAGATTTTCACCCCTCGACAGGCCCCTTCATTTTTTCGAGACGAATGAGTGACCAATGCCTTGAAACCGTGGGAAACATGTTGGACAATCAACGTGCGAAAGGATTTTGGCATTGGCATCAGCCCGTCCGGTGGTGGTGCGGTCGACGTCGTGCGGGTGGTGCGTGCGGCAGATTTTCACCCCTCGACCGACCCCTTGATTCTTCGAGACGAATGAGCGACCAATGCATTGAAAACGTGGGAAACATGTCGGACGATCACCGTGCGAATGGATTTTGGCATTGGCATGAGCCCGTCCCGGGGAGGTGCGGTCGACGTCGTGCGGGTGGTGCGTGCGGCAGATTTTCACCCCTCGACCGACCCCTTCTTTTTTCGAGACGAATGAGTGACCAATGCATTGAAAACGTGGGAAACATGTTGGACAATCAACGTGCGAAAGGATTTTGGCATTGGCATCAGCCCGTCCGGTGGTGGTGCGGTCGACGTCCTACGGGTGGTGCGTGCGGCAGATTTTCACCCCTCGACCGACCCCTTGATTTTTCGAGACGAATGAGTGACCAATGCGTTGAAAACGTGGGAAACATGTCGGACGATCACCGTGCGAATGGATTTTGGCATTGGCTTCAGCCCGTCCGGCGGTGGTGCGGTCGACGTTGTGCGGGTGGTGCGTGCGGCAGATTTTCACCCCTCGACCGACCACTTCATTTTTCGAGACGAATGAGTTACCAATGCATTGAAAACGTGGGAAACATGTTGGACAATCAACGTGCGAAAGGATTTTGGCATTGGCATCAGCCCGTCCGGTGGTGGTGCGGTCGAAGTCGTGCGGGTGGTGCGTGCGGCAGATTTTCACCCCTCGACCGACCCCTTGATTTTTGGAGACGAATGAGTGACCAATGCGTTGAAAACGTGGGAAACTTGTCGGACGATCACCGTGCGAATGGATTTTTGCTTTGGCCTCAGTCTGTCCAGGGGTGGTTCGTGCGGCAAATTTTCACCCCTCGACCGGCCCTTCATTTTTCGAGACGAATGAGTGACCAATGCCTTGAAACCGTGGGAAAGATGTTGGACAATCAATGTGGGAAAGGATTTTGGCATTGGCATCATCCCGTCCGGTGGTGGTGCGGTGGACGTAGTGCGGGTGGTGCGTGCGGCAGATTTTCACCCCTCGACCGACCCCTTGATTTTTCGAGACGAATGAGTGACCAATGCGTTGAAAACGTGGGAAACATGTCGGACGATCACCGTGCGAATGGATTTTGGCATTGGCTTCAGCCCGTCCGGCGGTGGTGCGGTCGACGTCGTGCGAGTGGTGCGTGCGGCAGATTTTCACCCCTCGACCGACCCTTCATTTTTCGAGACGAATGAGTTACCAATGCATTGAAAACGTGGGAAACATGTTGGACAATCAACGTGCGAAAGGATTTTGGCATTGGCATCAGCCCGTCCGGTGGTGATGCGGTCGACGTCGTGCGGGTGGTGCGTGCGGCAGATTTTCACCCCTCGACCGACCCCTTGATTTTTCGAGACGAATGAGCGACCAATGCGTTGAAAACGTGGGAAACATGTCGGACGATCACCGTGCGAATGGATTTTTGCTTTGGCATCAGTCTGTCCAGGGGTGGTTCGTGCGGCAAATTTTCACCCCTCGACCGGCCCTTCATTTTTCGAGACGAATGAGTGACCAATGCCTTGAAACCGTGGGAAACATGTTGGACAATCAATGTGGGAAAGGATTTTGGCATTGGCATCAGCCCGTCCGGTGATGGTGCGGTCGACGTCGTGCGGGTGGTGCGTCCGGCAGATTTTCACCCCTCGACCGACCCTTTGGTTTTACGAGAGGAATGAGCGACCAATGCTTTGAAAACGTGGGAAACTTGTCGGACGATCACCGTGCGAATGGATTTTGGCATTGGCTTCAGCCCGTCCGGCGGTGGTGCGGTCGACGTCGTGCGGGTGGTGCGTGCGGCAGATTTTCACCCCTCGACCGACCCCTTCTTTTTTCGAGACGAATGAGTGACCAATGCATTGAAAACGTGGGAAACATGTTGGACAATCAACGTGCGAAAGGATTTTGGCATTGGCATCAGCCCGTCCGATGGTGGTGCGGTCGACGTCGTGGGGGTGGTGCATGCGGCAGATTTTCACCCCTCGACCGACCCCTTGATTTTTCGAGACGAATGAGTGACCAATGCGTTGAAAACGTGGGCAACATGTCGGACGATCACCGTGCGAATGGATTTTGGCTTTGGCATCAGTCTGTCCGGGGGTGGTTCGTGCGGCAGATTTTCACCCCTCGACCGGCCCTTCATTTTTCGAGACGAATGAGTGACCAATGCCTTGAAACCGTGGGAAACATGTTGGACAATCAATGTGGGAAAGGATTTTGGCATTGGCATCAGCCCGTCCGGTGATGGTGCGGTCGACGTCGTGCGGGTGGTGCGTGCGGCAGATTTTCACCCCTCGACCGACCCTTTGATTTTACGAGAGGAATGAGCGACCAATGGATTGAAAACGTGGGAAACATGTCGGACGATCACCGTGCGAATGGATTTTGGCATTGGCATCAGCCCGTCCGGGGGTGGTTCGGTCGAGGTCGTGCGGGTGATGCGCGCTGCAGATTTTCACCCCTCGACCGGCCCCTTCATTTTTCGAGACGAATGAGTGACCAATGCCTTGAAACCGTGGGAAACATGTTGGACAATCAACGTGCGAAAGGATTTTGGCATTGGCATCAGCCCGTCCGGTGGTGGTGCGGTCGACGTCGTGCGGGTGGTGCGTGCGGCAGATTTTCACCCTCGACCGACCCCTTGATTTTTCGTGACGAATGAGCGACCAATGCATTGAAAACGTGGGAAACATGTCGGACGATCACCGTGCGAATGGATTTTGGCATTGGCATGAGCCCGTCCGAGGGAGGTGCGGTCGACGTCGTGCGGGTGGTGCGTGTGGCAGATTTTCACCCCTCGACCGACCCCTTCTTTTTTCGAGACGAATTTGTGACCAATGCCTTGAAACCGTGGGAAACATGTTGGACAATCAACGTGGGAAAGGATTTTGGCAGTAGCATCAGCCCGTCCGGTGATGGTGCGGTCGACGTCGTGCGGGTGGTGAGTGCGGCAGATTTTCACCCCTCGACCGACCCTTTGATTTTACGAGAGGAATGAGCGACCAATGCATTGAAAACGTGGGAAACATGTCGGAGGATCACCGTGCGAATGGATTTTGCCATTGGCATCAGCCCGTCCGGGGGTGGTGCGGTCGACGTCGTGAGGGTGGTGCGCGCGGTAGATTTTCACCCCTCGACAGCCCCTTCATTTTTCGAGACGAATGAGTGACCAATGCCTTGAAACCGTGGGAAACATGTTGGACAATCAACGTGCGAAAGGATTTTGGCATTGGCATCAGCCCGTCCGGTGGTGGTGCGGTCGACGTCGTGCGGGTGGTGCGTGCGGCAGATTTTCACCCCTCGACCGACCCCTTGATTCTTCGAGACGAATGAGCGACCAATGCATTGAAAACGTGGGAAACATGTCGGGCGATCACCGTGCGAATGGATTTTGGCATTGGCATCAGCCCGTCCGGGGGAGGTGCGGTCGACGTCGTGCGGGTGGTGCGTGCGGCAGATTTTCACCCCTCGACCGACCCCTTCTTTTTTCGAGACGAATGAGTGACCAATGCATTGAAAACGTGGGAAACATGTTGGACAATCAACGTGCGAAAGGATTTTGGCATTGGCATCAGCCCGTCCGGTGGTGGTGCGGTCGACGTCGTGCGGGTGGTGCGTGCGGCAGATTTTCACCCCTCGACCGACCCCTTGATTCTTCGAGACGAATGAGCGACCAATGCGTTGAAAACGTGGGAAACATGTCGGACGATCACCGTGCGAATGGATTTTGGCATTGGCATGAGCCCGTCCGGGGGAGGTGCGGTCGACGTCGTGCGGGTGGTGCGTGCGGCAGATTTTCACCCCTCGACCGACCCCTTCTTTTTTCGAGACGAATGAGTGACCAATGCATTGAAAACGTGGGAAACATGTTGGACAATCAACGTGCGAAAGGATTTTGGCATTGGCATCAGCCCGTCCGGTGGTGGTGCGGTCGACGTCGTGCGGGTGGTGCGTGCGGCAGATTTTCACCCCTCGACCGACCCCTTGATTTTTCGAGACGAATGAGTGACCAATGCGTTGAAAACGTGGGAAACATGTCGGACGATCACCGTGCAAATGGATTTTGGCATTGGCATCAGCCCGTCCGGTGATGGTGCGGTCGACGTCGTGCGGGTGGTGCGTGCGGCAGATTTTCACCCCTCGACCGACCCTTTGATTTTACGAGAGGAATGAGCGACCAATGGATTGAAAACGTGGGAAACATGTCGGACGATCACCGTGCGAATGGATTTTGGCATTGGCATCAGCCCGTCCGGGGGTGGTTCGGTCGACGTCGTGCGGGTGATGCGCGCTGCAGATTTTCACCCCTCGACCGGCCCCTTCATTTTTCGAGACGAATGAGTGACCAATGCCTTGAAACCGTGGGAAACATGTTGGACAATCAACGTGCGAAAGGATTTTGGCATTTGCATCAGCCCGTCCGGGGGTGGTGCGGTGGACGTCGTACGGGTGGTGCGTGCGGCAGATTTTCACCCCTCGACCGACCCCTTGATTTTTCGTGACGAATGAGCGACCAATGCGTTGAATATGTGGGAAACATGTCGGACGATCACCGTGCGAATGGATTTTGGCATTGGCATGAGCCCGTCCGAGGGAGGTGCGGTCGACGTCGTGCGGGTGGTGCGTGGGGCAGATTTTCACCCCTCGACCGACCCCTTCTTTTTTCGAGACGAATGAGTGACCAATGCCTTGAAACCGTGGGAAACATGTTGGACAATCAACGTGGGAAAGGATTTTTGCATTAGCATCAGCCCGTCCGGTGATGGTGCGGTCGACGTCGTGCGGGTGGTGCGGGCGGCAGATTTTCACCCCTCGACCGACCCTTTGATTTTACGAGAGGAATGAGCGACCAATGCATTGAAAACGTGGGAAACATGTCGGAGGATCACCGTACGAATGGATTTTTCCATTGGCATCAGCCCGTCCAGGGGTGGTGCGGTCGACGTCGTGAGGGTGGTGCGCGCGGTAGATTTTCACCCCTCGACAGGCCCCTTCATTTTTTCGAGACGAATGAGTGACCAATGCCTTGAAACCGTGGGAAACATGTTGGACAATCAACGTGCGAAAGGATTTTGGCATTGGCATCAGCCCGTCCGGTGGTGGTGCGGTCGACGTCGTGCGGGTGGTGCGTGCGGCAGATTTTCACCCCTCGACCGACCCCTTGATTCTTCGAGACGAATGAGCGACCAATGCATTGAAAACGTGGGAAACATGTCGGACGATCACCGTGCGAATGGATTTTGGCATTGGCATGAGCCCGTCCCGGGGAGGTGCGGTCGACGTCGTGCAGGTGGTGCGTGCGGCAGATTTTCACCCCTCGACCGACCCCTTCTTTTTTCGAGACGAATGAGTGACCAATGCATTGAAAACGTGGGAAACATGTTGGACAATCAACGTGCGAAAGGATTTTGGCATTGGCATCAGCCCGTTCGGTGGTGGTGCGGTCGACGTCGTGCGGGTGGTGCGTGCGGCAGATTTTCACCCCTCGACCGACCCCTTGATTTTTCGAGACGAATGAGTGACCAATGCGTTGAAAACGTGGGAAAAATGTCGGACGATCACCGTGACAATGGATTTTGGCATTGGCATCAGCCCGTCCGGGGGTGGTGCGGTCGACGTCGTGCGGGTGGTGCGTGCGGCAGATTTTCACCCCTCGACCGACCCCATCATTTTTCGAGACGAATGAGTGACCAATGCATTGAAAACGTGGGAAAGATGTTGGACAATCAACGTGCGAAAGGATTTTGGCATTGGCATCAGCCCGTCCGGGGGTGGTGCGGTCGACGTCGTGCGGGTGGTTGTTGCGGCAGATTTTCACCCCTCGACCGACCCCTTGATTCTTCGAGACGAATGAGCGACCAATGCATTGAAAACGTGGGAAACATGTCGGACGATCACCGTGCGAATGGATTTTGGCTTTGGCATCAGCCCGTCCGGGGGTGGTGCGTGCGGCAGATTTTCACCCCTCGACCGGCCCCTTCATTTTTCGACACGAATGAGTGACCAATGCCTTCAAACAGTGGGAAACATGTTGGACAATCAACGTGGGAAAGGATTTTGGCATTGGCATCAGCCCGTCCGGTGATGGTGCGGTCGACGTCGTACGCGTTGTGCGTGCTGCAGATTTTAACCCCTCGACCGACCCTTTGATTTTACGAGAGGAATGAGCGACCAATGCATTGAAAACGTGGGAAACATGTCGGACGATCACCGTGCGAATGGATTTTGGCATTGGCATCAGCCCGTCCGGGGGTGGTGCGGTCGACGTCGTGCGGGTGATGCGCGCTGCAGGTTTACACCCCTCGACCGGCCCCTTCATTTTTCGAGACGAATAAGTGACCAATGCCTTGAAACAATGGGAAACATGTTGGACGATCATCGTGCGAAAGGATTTTGGCATTGGCATCAGCCCGTCCGGGGGTGGTGCGGTCGATGTCGTGCGGGTGGTGCTTGCGGCAGATTTTCACCCCTCGACCGACCCCTTCATTTTTGGAGACGAATGAGTGAGCAATGCTTTGAAAACGTTGGAAACGTGTTGGACAATCAACGTGCGAAAGGATTTTGGCATTGGCATCAGCCCGTCCGAGGGTGGTGCGGTCGACGTCGTGCGGGTGGTACGTGCGGCAGATTTTCAACCCTCGACCGACCCCTTCATTTTTTGAGACAGATGGGGGACCAATGCATTGAAAAGGTGGGAAACATGTTGGAAAATCACCGTGCTTAAGGATTTTGGCATTGGCTTCCGCAAGTCCGGGGATGGTGCGGTCGACGTCGTGCGGGTGGTTCGTGCGGCGGATTTTCACCCCTCGACCGACCCCTTCATTTTTCGAGACGAATGAGTGACCAATGCTTTGAAAACGTTGGAAACATGTTGGACAATCATCGTGCGAAAGGATTTTGGCATTGGCATCAGCCCGTCCGGGGGTGGTGCGGTCGACGTCGTGCGGGTGTTGCGTGCGGTAGATTTTCACCCCTCGACCGACCCCTTGATTTTTCGAGAGTAACGCATGACCAATGCATTGAAAACGTTGGAAACATGTTGGACAATCACCGTTTGAAAGGATTTTGGCATTGGCATCAGCCCCTCCGGGGATGGTTCGGTCGACGTCGTGCAGGTGGTGCGTGCGGCAGATTTTCACCCCTCGACCGACCCCTTCATTTTTTGAGACGGATGAGGGACTAATGCATTGAATAGGTGGGAAACATGTTGGAAAATCACCGTGATAAAGGATTTTGGCATTGGCTTCCGCAAGTCCGGGGGTGGTGCGGTCGACGTCGTGCGGGTCGTGCGTGCGGCAGATTTTCACCCCTCAACCGACCCCTTCATTTTTCGAGACGAATGAGTGACCAATGCTTTGAAAACGTTGGAAACATGTTGGACGATCTTCGTACGAAAGGATTTTTGCATTGGCATCAGCCCGTCCGGGGGTGGTGCGGTCGACGCCGTGCGGGTGGTGCGTGCGGCAGATTTTCACCCCCCGGCCGACCCCTTCATTTTTCGAGATGAATGATTGACCAATGCATTGAAAACGTTGGAACCATGTTGGACAATCACCGTGCGTAAGGATTTTGGCATTGGCATCAGCCCGTCCGGCGGTGGTGCGGTCGACGTCATGCGGGTGTTGCGTGCGGTAGATTTTCACCCCTCGACCGACCCCTTGATTTTTCGAGAGTAACGCTTGACCAATGCATTCAAAATGTTGGAAACATGTTGGACAATCACCGTTTGAAAGGATTTTGGCATTGGCATCAGCCCGTCCGGGGGTGGTTCGGTCGACGTCGTGCGGGTGGTGCGTGCGGCAGATTTTCACCCCTCGACCGACCACTTCATTTTTCGAGACGGATGAGGGACGAATGCATTGAAAAGGTGGGAAACATGTTGGAAAATCACCGTGATAAAGGATTTTGGCATTGGCTTCCGCAAGTCCGGGGGTGGTGCGGTCGAAGTCGTGCGGGTCGTGCGTGGGGCAGATTTTCACCCCTCGACCGACCCCTTCATTTTTCGAGACGAATGAGTGACCAATGCTTTGAAAACATTGGAAACATGTTGGACGATCATCGTGCGAAAGGATTTTGGCATTGGCATCAACCCGTCCGGGGGTGGTGCGGTCGACGCCGTGCGGGTGGTGCGTGCGGCAGATTTTCACCCCTCGACCGACCCCTTGATTTCACGAGAGTAACGCATGACCAATGCATTGTAAACGTTGGAAACATGTTGGACAATCACCGTGCGAAAGGATTTTGGGATTGGCATCAGCCCGTCCAGGGGTGGTGCGGTCGACGTCGTGCGGGTGGTGCGTGCGGCAGATTTTCACCCCTCCACCGACCCCTTCATTTTTAGAGACAGATGAGGGACCAATGCATTGAAAAGGTGCGAAACATGTTGGACAATCAACGTGCGAAAGGATTTTGCCATTGGCTACAGCAAGTCCGGGGGTGGTGCGGTCGACGTCGTGGGGGTGGTGCGTGCGGCAGATTTTCACCCCTCGACCGACCCCTTGATTTTTCGAGACGAATGAGTGACCAATGCGTTGAAAACGTTGGAAACATGTTGGACGATCATCGTACGAAAGTATTTTGGCATTGGCATCAGCCCGTCCGGGGGTGGGGCGGTCGATGTCGTGCGGGTGGTGCGTGCGGCAGATTTTCACCCCTCGACCGACCCCTTCATTTTTCGAGAGTAACTCATGACCAATGTATTGAAAACGTTGGAAACATGTTGGACAATCACCGTTTGAAAGGATTTTGGCATTGGCATCAGCCAGTCCGGGGCTGGTTCGGTCGACGTCGTGCGGGTGGTGCGTGCGGCAGATTTTCACCCCTCGACCGACCCCTTCATTTTTCGAGACGAATGAGTGAGTAATACTTTGAAAACGTTGGAAACATGTTGGAAAATCATCGTGCGAAAGGATTTTGGCATTGCCATCAGCCCATCCGGGGGTGGTGCTGTCGACGTCGTGCGGGTGGTGCGTGCGGCAGATTTTCATCCCTCGACCGACCCCTTGATTTCTCGGGAGTAACGCTTGACCAATGTATTGAAAATGTTGGAAACATGTTGGACGATCATCGTGCGAGAGGATTTTGGCATTGGCATCATCCCGTCCGGGGTTGGTGCGGTCGACGTCATGCGGGTGGTGCGTGCGGCAGATTTTGACCCCTCGACCGACCCCTTCATTTTTCGAGACGGATGAGGGACCAATGCATTGAAAGTTGGGAAACATGTTGGAAAATCACCGTGCGAAAGGATTTTGGCATTGGCTTCCGCAAGTCCGGGGGTGGTGCGGTCGACGTCGTGCGGGTGGTGCGTGCGGCAGATTTTCACCCCTCGACCGACCCCTTGATTTTTCGAGACGAATGAGTGACCAATGCGTTGAAAACGTTGGAAACATGTTGGACGATCATCGTGCGAAAGGATTTTGGCATTGGCATCAGCCCGTCCGGGGGTGGTGCGGTCGACGTCGTGCGGGTGGTGCGTGCGGCAGATTTTCACCCCTCGACCGACCGCTTCATTTTTCGAGACGGATGAGGGACCAATGCATTGAAAAGGTGGGAAACATGTTGGAAAATCACCGTGCGAAAGGATTTTGGCATTGGCTTCAGCAAGTCCGGGGGTGGTGCGGTCGACGTCGTACGGGTGGTGCGTGCGGCCGATTTTCACCCCTCGACCGACGCCTACATTTTTCGAGACGAATGAGTGACCAATGCTTTGAAAACGTTGGAAACATGTTGGACGATCATCGTACGAAAGGATTTTGGCATTGGCATCAGTCCGTCCGGGGGTGGTTCGGTCGACGTCGTGCGGGTGGTGCGTGCGGCAGATTTTCACCCCTCGACCGACCCCTTGATTTTTCAAGAGTAACGCATGACCAATGTATTGAAAACGTTGGAAACATGTTGGACAATCACCGTTTGAAAGGATTTTGGCATTGGCATCAGCCAGTCCGGGGGTGGTTCGGTCGACGTCGTGCGGGTGGTGCGTGCGGCAGATTTTCACCCCTCGACTGACCCCTTCTTTTTTCGAGACGGATGAGGGACCAATGCATTGAAAAGGTGGGAAACATGTTGGAAAATCACCGTGATTAAGGATTTTGGCATTGGCTTCCGCAAAACCGGGGGTGGTGCGGTCGACGTCGTGCGGGTTGTGCGTGCGGCAGATTTTCACCCCTCGACCGACCCCTTCATTTTTCGAGACGAATGAGTGAGCAATGCTTTGAAAACGTTGGAAACATGTTGGAAAGTCATCGTGCGAAAGGATTTTGACATTGGCATCAGCCCGTCCGGGGGTGGTGCTGTCGACGTCGTGCGGGTGTTGCGTGCGGCAGATTTTCATCCCTCGACCGACCCCTTGATTTCTCGGGAGTAACGCTAGACCAATGTATTGAAAACGTTGGAAACATGTTGGACAATCACCGTGCGAAAGGATTTTGGGATTGGCATCAGCCCGTCCGGGGGAGGTGCGCTCGACGTCGTGCGGGTGGTGCCTGCGGCAGATTTTCATCCCTCGACCGACCCCTTGATTTTTCGAGAGAAAATGCCACTTGCTCCAACCAAAACTCACATTTGCTCAACTTAGCATACAACTGGTTATCTCTCAAAAGCTGCAATGATGTCCTCAACTGATGCTCATGCTCCTCCTTAGACTTCGAGTATACCAACACATCATCTATGAAGACAACCACAAACTGATCCAGGAAAGGAGCAAACACCTTATTCATCAATGCCATAAAAACTGCGGGTGCATTAGTCAACCTGAAAGGCATCACGAGAAACTCAAAGTGACCATATCTCGTCCGGAATGCAGTCTTAGGAACATCCTCCTTCCTGACTCGCAACTGATGGTAACCGGAACGCAGGTCTATCTTCGAAAAGAATTGAGCTCCCCGCAGCTGATCAAACAGCTCATCAATTCTCGGTAACGGGTACTTGTTCTTGACAGTCACCTGATTCAACTGTCTGTAATCTATACACATTCTCATAGTCCCGTCCTTCTTCTTCACAAATATCACCGGAGCTCCCCACGGTGAAACACTAGGTCTGATGAAACCTTTATCTAGCAAATCTTCTATCTGAGTTTTCAACTCCTTCAATTCCGCTGGAGCAATCCTATACGGGACCTTAGATATAGGTGTTGTACCCGACTGCAAATCTATCATGAAATCCAACTCACGAACAGGTAACAAACCAGGAATCTCATCCGGAAATAAATCTGGGAATTCTCGAACTACCAAAATAGCAACTGCTAATATGTACTACAAAAGAAATAAAGTCGGTCCTATGAGACTCAATACTAGAATCACAATACTAGAGAGAAGACAACGAGACCAGCCTACTTACTAACGGAATCCTCACACGCGTCCTATGGTTTCTAAAATTTTTACCCTGAGAAACCATCCATTGCTCTGATACCATTCTGTCACGTCCCCCGAACCCGATTAGAGAATAAACCGGATCCGGGGAGTGAAATTTAGGGCTAATTAAAAATTTTGCCCTTTAGGCCTAAGGATCGTAAGTCCGCTGTGAGGATATAATATTTCAAACCTCAAGTAATATAAACTGCGGAATTCATACGAATGAGGCATATTAAATTTCGAAGCAATGAATAATAAATCTCATTAATAGTTAAAGTTGCACAAGAAATAAAATAAAACTTAAACAATGAAGTTAATTTATTACAATGGCCATCCCAATACTCAAGGCCATTTAAAACAATTAAGAAGTCAATGATATGAAGGATTCAACGAGAGATAAATAAGAATGAGATAAAATCTAAGAAAGTCCCGATGAATCACTCTCGTGCCGGGAATGATGACGCTACTCTACGTCATCGGCACGCCACTCTCGTTCCTCCTCAGCCGGTTGGAGATCCTCTACGATCTCCTCACCTGATTGCTCCTCGTAATAGTACTCCCCTGAGGAGTCTGCACACCAAGGAATAGGGTCAACGACATGTTGAGCAATAGATAAGCAAGATATAATTAATCATGACATGCATCAAGTATAAGAGTAATGACAGGTATAGTAATCAAAAGAATACAAGGAATCAAATCTAGGCATAAAGCATGAGTAAATCACCATCAGGATCATAAATAGAAATCCTAACAATACTAACAATCACCACTACCAATATAATGCAATGCACAAGAGGGAGACTCCGTGGATGTCCTAGCCACCTCACGGGGTACCAGTAACAATCCTATCCGGACTACTGATACCAAAGTCCGGCTCCAGGGGGATCCCAGCTCCCGATCCTGGGAATAGTAGCACGGTCCTAGCCCGCTCCCAACTATTCAACGCCATGGACGCCGTCCAAAGCCGACTGCCCACCCCGATGTCCGAGTAACCGACCCATCAATAAACCCCCAAACTGCAGCTGGCCATGATATGCAAATAATAATAATAATAATAATAATAATAATAATAATAATAATGTGGTGTTGACACAAGAATAGACAAAGACAAGCAAGTTTGGCTAGCTCAATATACAAGACACGTTCATAGGGATTATCTCATTCAAGTCAATACAAGACAAATCCACTCACATGATAATCCCTTTAGTCTAGCCAGTCATGTTCATCAATTACATAACACGGGGTCCTAAGGTAACTCTAAGTCAGGTCCAAGTCCTAATTCTACAAGAGATTATGTTTCATAATTAATTAGGTGTTTTATGCCAAGAGAGTGTACAAGGATACAAAATCAACGGATACGATTAACAAATCAAGGAGAGATTACAAACCAATCCTAGGCAAGTGTTGTCATCCATGTACCATATGTGTTTTAACGGAGTGCGTGGGGAATTCGAATAATCAATGCTTAAAAAGAATTTCCTTAGTGTACAATCATGTTGAGCATCGATTGATTCAATTCCATACGCATTCGGTTAATCATACACAATACACGAATACCTAGACAACCCATCGAAGCACACCAAGCCACGTGCTACGATTTCAAAACCCCATTAATGGTCACGTGAGAGTGGTTTCATGGTTTCCAATGTCTAAGGCCCAAACCTAGGTTAACAATCTCGTTACTAACAAGAAAGTGGTCTAATAATTAATCTCCTAACTACTTCCCTACCTGATCCCCAATCATCACGAGACATGAATCATTGGATTCTACGCTCAAAGAGCTTTCCAACGGTATATGGCTCGCGAAATTCCGACGTATGGTTCAGAAGTTATGGCCTATAGAAGTTTAACCATTTATATATATAAATATATATATATATATATATAAAAGTGCGACGGACCATCCATCGGTCCGATTCATCAGATGGATAAACCAATATACCCATATGCATGTCAGTAGTCAACACATTCAACGTCCTTTTGTTTCATCTATTTATTCTTTTTTTTTTTCATTCACATGTTAAGGTGGTCTGACGGTCAACATTCCACTTTTTTATTTTTTTTTTCAAAGTTGTCAGACTTCACCAAATGGCCTCCGATCGATCGGACAAAAGGTCCGATCGATCGGTCTGAGATTTGTCTCAGATAACTGGGAGCAAATTAATCCGATCGATCGGGCCTTCAGTCCGATCGATCAGCACTGTAGCTGAGCCCGAAAATGGGTTTTTCTTCTTCCTTTTTCCTGCATAAAACGAGCCTCTATGCTCCCCAATCATTTTAATCATTATTCTCATCCATTCTATCAAATTAAAAACCTCCAAATCTACCATTTAACAATTAATCCAATCCAAACCACAAATCTATCCTAACATGTCAATCCCAGTAAAATACCCATAATAAGCTTGGAATTTGGGTAATCTAACCAGAGTATCATTGCAATCAAAAGAAGACAATACAGACATGATTAAAGATAATTGCATGTCTACTTGCCTCAACCAAGAAGATTAGAAATTGGAAAAGCTTGAGGAGAAGCTTTCTTCCACGAAAACCACAATCTACCCCGCTCAAAAGTAATCTAAAACACCGAGAAGAAGAAAGAAAGGAAAAAGATCATGATCCAACCTATTCTAAACAAAATAGAAAACGAATGGAAAAGTTGATGATGGGAAAGGGCTTACCCACTAATATCAATGGAGAGAGGAGATCGAAAGGAAGAAGATGTGCGGTCCGGATCGTGGAGGTGATCTCTTCCGGAGAGGGATCTGGGCTTGAGAAGATAAGGGGAAGAATGAGGGCTGCTGTAACTCTCGTTGCAGAAGTGATAATACGATTAGGGCTAATCCCCGTTTAAGAAGAAGAGAGGGAGGAAAAGACCGAATTGCCCTTTAAGTGGGTCCGGTGAAAGAATGGGCCATTTGAAGGGTTTCTGATCGTCGGATCGCGACAAGCCAGAAGACAAAAATGATCAGCGCGACGAGACCTTTCCAACGAACCCAAAATCACGGTGATAGGAATTTTCCCGAAAAACACTCAATTTTCCCTAATTTGCAAACTACCCCCCTGCAAGGATCAAACAAACTCAGAATCGAACGAAACTTTGCTGACACTATCCTAACACTAAAACAAACTCACTCAAGGACTAAACCCACTTAAATATCTAAAATACAAATAATTATAATAATAATAAAAATAAACGGGTCAACGGGCTTGCTATTGGGCCTAATTGACCCAGTAAGGTCGCGGACCTTACAGTGGGTGCCGTTTGCACACGTTATACACTGGGAAGCATACCAACAGCCGGTTGACGTGCGGCGGTCCACGTGCCGGCGGTGCGGTCGACAGCGTGCAGGCGGTGCCGGCCCTGCATCGGCAGCGTGCTGGTGCTGCGTGCGGCGGAATTTAGACCCCCGACCAACCTCGTGTTTTTCGACTGTAAATGCGTGCCTAATGCATTGAGTAAGCGTTAAACGTGTTGAACTATCTCTGTACAAAAGGATTTGTGCATTGGAGTCCGGGAAGTGGTTGAAAGCCCCGATATGTCATTTTTGGACGTTTATACCCAGGAGGTGGGAAACAATGGTCGGCACCAACCTCTACAATATAGTGAGCAAGCCTGTGGGGTGGAAAAAGGGACGATGGGCGCCGTTTGCACATGTTGTGCACTGGGAAGCATACCAACGGCCGGTTGACGTGCGACGGTCGACGTGCGGGCGGTGCGGGCCCTGCGTGGGCGGCATGCTGGTGCTTCGTGCGGCAGAATTTTGACCCCCGACCAACCTCGTGTTTTTCGACTGTAAATGCGTGCCTAACGCATTGAGTAAACGTTAAACGTATTGAACTATCTCTGTGCAAAAGGATTTGTGCATTGAAGTCCGGGAAGTGGTCGAAAGCCCCGATATGTCGTTTTCGGACGTTTATACCCAGGAGGTGGGAAACAATGGTCGGCACCAATCTCTACCATATAGCGGGCAAGCCTGTGGGGTGGAAAAAGGGACGGTGGGCACCGTTTGCACACGTTATGCACTGGGAAGCATACCAATGGCCGGTTGACGTGCTGCGGACGACTTGCGGGCGGTGCGGTCGACGGGATGCGGGCGGTGCGGGCCCTGCGTTGGCGGCGTGCTGGTGCTGCGTGCGGCAGAATATAGACTCTCACGTCCCCCGAACCCAATTAAAGAAGTAACCGGATCCGGAGAGTGAATTTTTAGGACTAATTAAAATTTTGTCCTTTGGGCCCACGGATCGTAAGTCCGCGGTGAGGGTATAATATTTCAAGCCTCATTTAATACAATAAACATTGAGTTCATAGAACTCCAGGCATTTTGATATCAGCCAATGAATAATTACTTCTCATTAATATTAAAGTTGCAAGAAAAGAGTAAATAAAACTAAATAATTAAATCAATTTATTACATTGGCCAACCCACTAAACATGGCCAATAAGGAAACAAAGTCAATGGAAGGAAGGTCCAACGAGAGACATAAAAGAATAAAAGAATATAAAGCTAATGAAGTCCCCATATAATCTCTCTCGTGCCTGGTAGTGATGACGCTACTCTACGTCATCGGCACGCCACTCTCGTGCCTCCTCTGCTGGCTGGAGATCCTCTGAGATCTCCTTACCCGCCTGCTCCTCGTAGTAGAAGCTACCTGAAGTGTCTGCACACCAAGGAACAGAGTCAACGACATGTTGAGCAATAGATATACAAAGCATATTAAACATGACATGCATCAATATAGAATAATGACAGGTAATAATCATGTGATTACAAGGATAGCAAGACTAGGCATAAAGCAAGAGTAATAAATAGAAACCAATAACAGGAATCCTAACATCAACTAACAATAACCACTATCCATGCAAATCCAAAACAAGAACAAGAGGGAGACTACGAGGGTGTCCAAAGCCACCTCCCGGGGTATCAGTAATAATGCCCATACAAGATTACTAAATACCAAAGTCCGGCTCCAGTAGGTGAAAGATAATGCGATATAGATCTGAAAATCACTAATGAAGACTTTCATGGCTCATGAAGGAAGAAAACATATTTTAAAATCAGATTTCAGCATCAGAAATCAGCCATGTAATCGCATATGAAACTCCACCGAATCATGATCAACATGTGTATAATTAAAGGAGATACTAGAAGGCTCTTACCTTGATGATATGTAGACTTCAAATCTCTAAAATAAAGGATCCAAAAGGCTGAACTCAGACTGCAATCAGCAAACAAGTTGCTGGAATTTCCTGCAGTAGGATTGCCTTTGATCTTCTTCTCTATTTCACTTCCCAATCTGATTGGCTTTGATGGTGGGATCTCAAACTAGGTTTCTCCTTCTTGTTTCTCTTGATCTTATGTGAGAAAGACCAGACCTGATGTGCTTCTTCCTCAAGAAGAAAGCGTGGACCAGCCCAAGGTGAAATCTGATGTGCAATAAGGCAATGCAACTATGGACGTCCAAGAGACTATGTGGCTGTTTTCTCTTTCTCCAATGTATCCCACGCCCCAAGTAGTTTCTCCCCCCTTTTCTTAATATGTTGCACGCCCAATATGAAAAGGGATCAGCTATATATAATGCTGATTTCTTGGAGAGAAAGTATCTTGAAAGAACTAGGAAACCAAGGAGAAAAACTAGGAACTTTCCATAAAAAGAATAAGCAACCAGCCACATGGATGTCCACCCTTTCCCTTTCTAGTTTAGTTTCCAAAATTAATTAGAAAGATACTAAACTTTAGGAACTTGCACAAAAAGAAATCCTTCCAAGCAACGGGACCTACACAAACTTGGGACCCAATTACTAGGGACCACATTGACTAGTCCACACACTATGTCCCATGCATCAAATAATTTATCTAGAGTTGTAATTCATGTATTCCAACATGGGCCTATTTGAATTTAAACTCAAAATTATTTCTCCACACATTTAAACAATTTAGGAAACCTCGCCAATATGGGAAAGTGACTAGAGAAGGGACCAAAAGACATATTTGCCCTTGGCTCCCAAAATGACCAAAATGTCCATGCTAAACCCTTAGCAACATTAAGACCATTTTAACCTTAACTCATTCCACTAGAGAGTTATGGTTGCACTCCAGGGACAAATATTAAATTGCATATCAAGCTCATCATAAACTAACGATTGTCTTTGACCTACCGAGTATAATGACCACAATGCCCCTCTATGTAACATCCATAATCAAGTAGGTTAACCGATGTACTATCTACCTTCTTGATTACATCTCAACCTTAGAACTTCATATCCTTGACCTAATCATCATCCGGATATCATTCTCTTGATCCAGGGAGCGACCCACAAGTTCAATATCCATATGGAACATCCATATACTAAGATCTTAGATTCTGATGATTAATCGGATAATTCTAAGGGGACGATCATTCCATCACACGATGGCATAGATTCCATATTGCATTTGCACGTCCCAACTAATCAAGCCCGAGTACCCAAAACACAGAGTTGTTGACCCATGAAAAGAATCTCACCCATAGTGAATTAAAGCACAAGACCCTGACTTCGTCAGTTCATCCACAAATGCTCAAGATTAAGAGCACTGGTCACTCAGTAGCAAGAGGTGACTTGATCTCTCTCTGTGATAGTACTATTTTAGAGATCACACCTTCAACGGTCCTGTTCAATGCATGACACATGCACTAATGAGATAAATCCAGGAAAGACCTCCCGTGACTAAGGTAAGTCACCCTGAATGCAGGAGAGTTACTCATTATAGCTTCTACCAAGATGAAGTGCCCAACTCCATCTTTTAGCTATGAACAAATTAGTTTGTTTCCAGTGTCCATGACTCAGACCTTTCTGTGTGCAGCCACTACACACCTAAGTCATTTACTATAAAACAATGGGCCTTACACAACCATACATATATACATGAAATAAGAGAAAGATATCATTCCATTAAATATCCAATAAATATCCAGTTACAGAGATGAGAGTGCAGTCTGTGGACTTTAGGGCATACACCAATCCCAACAATCTCCCACTTGCACTAAAGATCACAACGACCTAGCCTTACTCCCATAGACTCAACGACCAAGACTCAGTAAGAGTCTTGGTAAATGGGTCAGCTAAGTTATTTGCTGAGGCAATATGCTCCACCACTATTTCTCCGTCCTGAATGAATTCCCGGATTAAGTGGTACTTTCTCTGAATATGCTTGCATTTCTTGTGATTCCTGGGCTCTTTGCAGTTAGCTACTGCACCAGTATTGTCGCAGTACATGACAATCGGCTTTTGCACTGCAGGAACAACTCCCAATTCCAATAGGAATTTTCTGAGCCATACTGCTTCCTTCGCAGCTTCTGTTGCCGCCACGTACTCTGCCTCCATGGTAGAATCAGCAGTACAGGATTGCTTGATACTTCTCCATGATATAGCCCCTCCTGATAGAGTAAAGACGTATCCCGAGGTTGACTTTCTGGCATCTACGTCCGACTGGAAATCAGAGTCTGTATACGCCAGTGGCGTTAGATCATCTGCTCGGTAGACTAGCATATAATCTTTCGTTCTCCGAAGATACTTGAATATATGCTTAACAGTTGTCCAGTGCATAGGTCCAGGGTTTGATTGATATCTGCTAACCATGCCAACGGCAAAGCAAATATCTGGTCTAGTACACAACATTGCATACATGAGGCTTCCAACAGCGGATGCATATGGTACTCTCCTCATGCTCTCTATCTCCTCTGGTGTCTTCGGACATTGATTCCGAGATAGTGGTACTCCATGTCGAGAAGGCAATAAGCCCTTCTTGGAGTCATGCATGTTAAACTTGACCAATATCTTCTCAATATACGAAGATTGGGATAAGGCTAATATCTTATTCTTGCGATCTCGCAATAGCTTGATCCCTAAGACATAGCTTGCCTCACCCAAATCCTTCATCTGAAATTGAGATGATAACCAAACCTTTGTAGACGACATCATGCCAACATCATTTCCAATGAGTAATATGTCATCCACATACAGGACTAAAAATGCAACTACGCTTCCACTCCCTTTCTTATACACACATGGTTCATCAATGTTTTGATCAAAGCCAAAGGATTTGACTGCTTGATTAAACTTGATGTTCCATGCCCTAGATGCTTGCTTAAGTCCATAAATGGACTTCTTAAGCTTACAGACCATGTTCTCTTGGCCACCAGCAATGAATCCCTCTGGTTGCATCATATAGATGCATTCGTCAAGACTTCCATTAAGGAAAGCTGTCTTGACATCCATCTGTCATATCTCGTAGTCATAATGACATGCGATGGCTAAGAGAATTCTAATGGATTTAAGCATAGCCACTTGTGAAAAGGTTTCCTCATAATCGATACCCTCTTTCTGAGTATATCCTTTCGCCACTAGTCTTGCTTTGAAGGTTTCAACCTTCCCATCCACTCCTCTCTTTCTCTTGTAGATCCACTTGCACCCTATGGGTTTGATCCCTTCAGGTGCATCCACAAGTTCCCAGACTTGATTGGAATACAGAGAATCCAATTCAGATTTCATCGCTTGTTGCCACATGTCAGCATCTATATCCGTTACTGCTTCATCGTAACTAGTGGGATCCTCAACCAGATCCTCGGAGTCTGTCGTAAAAGACACTACTAGATATCTATCTGGTGGTCTAGAAATTCTCCCACTACGACGAGGCTCCGGAGTGTTTAAAGGAATGTCTTGATTACCTACAGTTTCAGGATCTGGCACAGGTGTTGCAGAAGTTTCTGGAAGAATCTCCTCAAGGGTTTCTTTACAACCAAGCTCTTGTTGCATCATGCAATCATCCTCCAAGTATCTAGCATGTATGCTTATAAGCACCTTTTGCTCCTTTGGATGATAAAAGATGCCTCCTCTTGTTCCCTTAGGATACCCGATGAAGTAGCACATTTCTGATCTAGGTTCTAGCTTGGTAGCTTTATCATTCAGTACATAGGCTGGACATCCCCAAATGTGGATATGTCTCAAACTGGGTTTTCGACCAGTCCACATTTCTTGCGGTGTCCTAGGTACTGATTTAGAAGGTACCAGATTCAAAATGTATGCTGCTGCTTCTAGGGCATATCCCCAAAAAGATATGGGTAGGGTTGCATGACTCATCATGGACCTTACCATATCAAGGAGGGTACGGTTTCTTCTCTCTGCTTCACCATTTTGCTGGGGTGTACCCGGTGCAGACAACTGAGACACAATCCCTTCTTGTGTGAGGTACTCCTTGAATTCACCTAGGAGGTACTCGCCACCTCGATCAGATCGAAGGGCTTTGATATGTTCCCTAGTTGTAGCTCCACCTCAGCCTTGAATTGTTTGAACTTATCAAACGCTTCAGACTTGCGTCGCATTAGGTACACATATCCATACCTAGAGTAATCATCGGTGAAGGTGATGAAATACTCATAACCTCCTCGAGCTAGTTTGTTCATAGGACCACACACATCAGTGTGAACCAATTCTAACAACTCCTTTGACCTTAGTCCCTTTGCAGAGAATGACCTTTTGGTCATCTTTCCCATGAGACAAGATTCACACTGAGGCAATGGTTCGAGATCCAATGAGCTCAAAGGCCCATCCTCTACCAACCTCTGAATCCGTTTTAGGTTAATATGACCCAAACGTAAGTGCCAAAGATAAGTGTCATTGGTCGATGATACCTTCCTCTTAAGGGAAGCTGAGCTTTCTAGTTGTACATTATGCAGTGCGGGAGCAACAGGATATACATAAAATAAGTTATCATGCATTCTACCGGAACATATAATATTTCCATCTCTACTGATATCAACACCAGAATGGAAAGAAACTGAATAATTAAATTCAATGAGTCTGGAAACTGAAATTAAATTCTTCCTTATGTCCGGAACATAGATAACATTGTTTAAAACTAATATCCTATCATGCGGAAAATGTAAGGTAACAGTTCCCACTGCAACAACCCATATCTTTGCTCCATTTCCGACTCTAAGATCAAATTCTCCTTTCTCAAGCCTTTTCATTATCTGAAACCCCTGCAATGAATTGCATATGTGATTAGTGGCTCCAGAGTCTACTATCCATGAATCAGTAGAATCAACCACATGACAGGTTTCAATGTAATAGGAAAGAGATATACCTTTCTTATCTGAGCCTAGGAGCTTGGGACAATCTTTCTTTCAGTGACCTTTGAGGCCACACTTGAAGCATTTCCCTTTGGGCTTATCTCCTGTGTCTTTATCCTTCTTTTTACCAGTATTGCACTTTTTCTGCCCTTTTCCCTTATCCTGCTTCTTCTTGAACTTTTTCCCTTTCGGGTTCAGTTTAGAGGAAGACTGGGAAAAGTGAGCTTCGCCTTTGGGCTTCATGATGGCCTCTGTCGCCTGGAGTTCTTTCATTAACTCAGGCAAAGTCATGTCCATCTTGCTCATGTTGAAGTTGAGCTTGAACTGATTGAAAGACTCCGGCAGAGTTTCGAGAATCATATCGGTCTGACTCCCTGCATCAATCTCAGCCCCTAGGATCTCGGCTTCATTGAAACAGTCCATCATTTTGAGCATATGCTCTCTGACGGGCGTTCCCTCAGCCATCGTAGTATTCATTATTGTCCTCAAAGCAGCTTGCCTAGCTGGCCTGCTTTTGTCTGCGAACATCTCAGACAAGGACAACATGATGTCAGCGGCTGTGTCCATTTGCTCATGTTGCGTTTGCAACACGTTGGACATGGAAGCAAGCATGTAGCATTTGGCCATGCTATTCGCCTTTTTCCATTTCCTTTCAGCCTCTAGCTGGGCCTCTGTAGGATTATCACTAAGCGTAGGACAGGGTTCCGACAAAACATACTTGTACTCCTCAGCGGTGAGTACTATGTTTAGGTTTCCTTTCCAGTCTACGTAATTCGAGCCGGTCAATTTGTTCTCTCACAGAATACTCATCAATGGCCTAAAAGAGTCCTTCCCCATCTCTCTGGATATATAACAGGACATAATTAGATAAGCAGTATATATGTAATATGTGTATGGTGCTTGTTAAAAAAAAGGAAAAACATGCACAAGACTTTTTACATCATTTAACCCTGATCATGATGTATCAGTGTCTCAACCTCCTCATAGACCCTCCATCGAAGGGATGACCGAGCCTACAGTCACGTTGAGTTAAGGTCTACTTATTTGGATTATCACTATCTAGATATGCATATCTAGTGATAGTCCAATCACTGATTGGTTTGGCCTCATATGACAAACAACTCCTAGGGAGAGGTCATTTCCGTCTTATGTCAAGTGTATTACCATCTCTTATGAACCTTCCCAGAATGTCAATGACTCAAGCCCTTCGAAGGGAAGTGACTTTAATCCAATCTAGAAGTGATCTTTAGTAAAGAGCTCCACCGAAGGGATGGCCGCTCCCACTAACGCTTCATTGACATTCTATAGAAGTGATCTTTAGTAAAGAACTCCACCGATGGGATGGCCGCTCCTACTAACACCTCATTACGAATTTCACATGAGTTCACCCACTAACCCATCGAAGCGATCTTTAGTAAAGAACTCCACCGAAGGGGTGGCCGCTCCCACTAACACTCCAATGAGATAGTATGAACCGAGAATGGAAGGCCGTGGGGTTTTTCCAAAACCCCTCTCCCACTTGATAATTTATCACTAGGGTTTTTAAACACTCGTTTGACCTTTACATTGTTTACTCAAAAAACCCTTTTAAATCTAGCAAACTTAGTTGATTTAAATTCATGACTCAATGACTTAAGTCATCTTGAAAATAAGTAACTTTTGCTTTAAAATATTTGAGCAAATCCCTTTAAAGTGTCAAACTTCCTAACTTGGGTTATGGAAACCCTTAGGTGGCATCGTATTAGATTTTAGTTTAGCCTCTTTTGGAAACTAGGGGTGCCAAGGTAAACTAAACCCTTTCCAATTTTAAACCTTAGACAAATAGAAGGTGCTGGTCTAAGATCCGTTTAAAATAACTAGCCAAACTAAAAACAATCCAAAAATAGAAATCTGCCAAATTTAGAACCTAGTGGTGGCCATGTTACTAGGTGACAAAAATTGCAATTATATAAAGCATTCATCCATGCATTCCATATATAAAAGCAAATAAAAAAAATGCAATCCTTGATGGCTCCCTGCGATTTCGGACTTCAAATCCTTTTCCAATTAGGAAACTTGGTTAAGAGTCCTTCTTGCGCTAGGAAACCTCCGTTGCCTCCGTCACCATGGGACCCGGTTTGTTGCAACCTTCCTCGCTTGAAACTTTCCTTTTCTTGCTTGTTACAATAAATCAAATTTATACAAGCAAACCCATGAAAAAGAAAAACCCAAAATTACATTGGAGATACCTATGCTTTTCAAGAAAGCTTACATCAAGGCTAGTTAGAATAAAATTAAGGAAAAAATTACAATCTCCTATGGTTGCTAACCGCGCAACCGTACACTTTCCAACTAATGAAAAAAAAAACATCCAAATCCACATAACAATCATGCGAACCATCAATGATGCAATATATGGCTGCAAACAAAGAGGTTAGTGCATGCAAAACACTTTGTACATCATTAAACAAATCTGGAAAATAAATTCCAGCAATGTTAATGAAACCTTGCACACAACATGCATGACTAAACAGATCTGAAATAAAATTTCAGCAGGGTGCCACCATGCCCTTAACCAATCTAGGATTAATTAGACACAACATGGGATTAATTAGACACAAATGCGATATAGATCTGAAAATCACTAATGAAGACTTTCATGGCTCATGAAGGAAGAAAACATATTTTAAAATCAGATTTCAGCATCAGAAATCAGCCATGTAATCGCATATGAAACTCCACCGAATCATGATCAACATGTGTATAATTAAAGGAGATACTAGAAGGCTCTTACCTTGATGATATGTAGACTTCAAATCTCTAAAATAAAGGATCCAAAAGGCTGAACTCAGACTGCAATCAGCAAACAAGTTGCTGGAATTTCCTGCAGTAGGATTGCCTTTGATCTTCTTCTCTATTTCACTTCCCAATCTGATTGGCTTTGATGGTGGGATCTCAAACTAGGTTTCTCCTTCTTGTTTCTCTTGATCTTATGTGAGAAAGACCAGACCTGATGTGCTTCTTCCTCAAGAAGAAAGCGTGGACCAGCCCAAGGTGAAATCTGATGTGCAATAAGGCAATGCAACTATGGACGTCCAAGAGACTATGTGGCTGTTTTCTCTTTCTCCAATGTATCCCACGCCCCAAGTAGTTTCTCCCCCCTTTTCTTAATATGTTGCACGCCCAATATGAAAAGGGATCAGCTATATATAATGCTGATTTCTTGGAGAGAAAGTATCTTGAAAGAACTAGGAAACCAAGGAGAAAAACTAGGAACTTTCCATAAAAAGAATAAGCAACCAGCCACATGGATGTCCACCCTTTCCCTTTCTAGTTTAGTTTCCAAAATTAATTAGAAAGATACTAAACTTTAGGAACTTGCACAAAAAGAAATCCTTCCAAGCAACGGGACCTACACAAACTTGGGACCCAATTACTAGGGACCACATTGACTAGTCCACACACTATGTCCCATGCATCAAATAATTTATCTAGAGTTGTAATTCATGTATTCCAACATGGGCCTATTTGAATTTAAACTCAAAATTATTTCTCCACACATTTAAACAATTTAGGAAACCTCGCCAATATGGGAAAGTGACTAGAGAAGGGACCAAAAGACATATTTGCCCTTGGCTCCCAAAATGACCAAAATGTCCATGCTAAACCCTTAGCAACATTAAGACCATTTTAACCTTAACTCATTCCACTAGAGAGTTATGGTTGCACTCCAGGGACAAGTATTAAATTGCATATCAAGCTCATCATAAACTAACGATTGTCTTTGACCTACCGAGTATAATGACCACAATGCCCCTCTATGTAACATCCATAATCAAGTAGGTTAACCGATGTACTATCTACCTTCTTGATTACATCTCAACCTTAGAACTTCATATCCTTGACCTAATCATCATTCGGATATCATTCTCTTGATCCAGGGAGCGACCCACAAGTTCAATATGTTAGTGTGTGTGGTCTCAAACCAGCAGTTGATGTAATAAACTGATTAATTTCATTTATTTATCAATATATTCATGTTTTCCTTTCATGAGATGAATGGTGTTTTATTACTTACTAGCACAAAACCAATACAAATGACATAATGATTCATGAGATGAATCGGGTTCCATAAGTATACTAGATGTAATACATGTGTATGGATGAGATCCACATACAGAGAGACATGTATAACAAATCTTATACTTAAAACATATTCACAACCGGTGATGAGACTGGACATCTCATACTGATAAGGTTGCAACACTTTGATCACTATGTGATAGTGTGATTTGTCTCGATCATCAGAATGGAAGATTCTGGATCATAGTGCTGGTACATTAGATGTATTGAAGGACCATGAGAAGCACCTTATGAAATCTGTCATAAGCTTAAGGACTGCTCTCATAATTCCCTAGCAATAGGCTCTCAATCCTGAGACATTGATGAACTCAAGTTTCAATCTATTCATTTACTTTGAGTCACCAATGAGTGAGGCCGATTGTAGGTCAACGCCTCGGTGATTTGGGTAGGTGGTAGTTGAGCTGTGGGAACATCCAATGGTCAAGATGGAATCTATCTTTAATATCCCCTTGTGCCAATTAATGGATTTATCATTGGTAACTGCGCACTCAATCCGATTAAGAGTTAATTGGATCGGTACCATATGATTATTATAATTAATTGGGGCTCAAGGATAATAAGATATGGATCTAGTTTGGTTGACAAGTCCAATTGATCCATGGATATTGATGGAGGGGCCTACTTGTGGTAATGTGGAAGTTTAGGGTCTTCTATGTAATATATTCCTAAGACTAGAGTGCAATTGCATTTATATGGTGGAATTATTTGCAATTAACTGTGGGCCCGGATCGCACATGAGATGTGGGGTCGCGTGTCCTAGTTGGAGCCAGCTTTCTAAGGAATCCCTAGTGGTCCCCACACTAGCCCAAGTTATTAGAAAGATACTAATTCTAGTTGGACTCTAAAAGGTACTATTTCTATTTGGAGTAGGACTCCTAATGGTGGTAATAGTAAGTTGCTAATCCTATTAGAAGTAGGACTTCTAATTGTGATGGAAGTAAGGTTTCTAATTCTAGTAGAAGTAAGACTTTTATTTTAATTAGAAAAGAACTAGAAGGTTTCTAATCTTAATTGAAGTTGGACTTCTATTTATGATTGGAAAAGAAGAGGCTTGCTAATTCTTTATGGAAGTAGGACTTCTATTTGAATTAAGAAAGAAAGAGAGTTGCTTATGCAATAAGGAAGGAGTTCCATTGCATTACAACAAGGAAACAAGAGGGAGTCCAATTGAAATTGAGAGAGGGACTTCAAACAATTATAAATAGAGAAGACCAGCCCCTTGGATGTCCATGCTTGTGCATGCATTGGGTTCCACGCCATTCCCTCCCTTTTCTCTCTTGTTTGGTTCTTTTCTTAAGTGCAAGTGTTGCACACCTCTTCTACATTGTTTCTAGTTCCTCCTAGAGTCCTTCTAGTTAGGTTTTTTCTCTTGTATTTCCCACACAAATACTTGAGAAGGGAAATCTAATAAAGGGTCATAGTGTGGAAGGCTATTGGGTTATAGAAGAAGCCCATTGTTTTTGTGAAGGAGACCATCATCAAAGGCTAGCATCAAGTTCTTCTAAGGAAAGCAATCAAGATAAAAGGTATGATCTACTTATTTGTAATTAGTAGATTAATTTTATGATTGTTTGTGGCTGATCTATCTTCTAGATAGTATTACTTATTGGTCATGATGTTGGGATTGGTGTATGCCCTAAAGCCCACTGACTGCACTCACATCTCTGTAACTGGATATTTATTGGTTATTTAATGGAATGACTTCTTTCTCTTTATACTTGTGTATATGTATGGTTGTGTAAGGCCCATTGTTTTCTAGTAATGACTTAGGTGTGTAGTGGCTACACACAGTTAGGTCTGAGTCATGGACACTTGAAACAATAAACTTGTTCATAACTGAGAGATGGAGTTGGGCACTTCATCTTGGTATAAGTTATAATGAGATACTCTCCTGTATTCAGGGTGACTTACCTAAGTCATGGGAGGCTTTTCCGGATTTATCTCATTAGTGCATGTGTCATGCATTGAACAGGACCACTTGTAGGTGTGATCTCTAAAATAGTACTATCACAGAGAGAGATCAAATCACCTCTAGCTACTGAGTGACCAGAGCTCTTAATCTTGAGCATTTGTGGATGAACTGACAAGTCAAGTTCTTGTGCTTTAATTCACTATGGGTGAGATCCTGTTCATGGGTCAACAGCTCTGTGTTTTGGGTGCTCGGGCTTGATTAGTTGGGACGTGCAAATGCAATATGGAATCTATGCCATCATGTGATGGAATGATCGTCCCCTTCGAATTATCCGATTAATCGTCAGAATCTAAGATCTTAGTATATGGATGTTCCATATGGATATTGAACTTGTGGGTCGCTCCCTGTATCAAGAGAATGATATCCGGATGATGATTAAGTCAAGGGTATGAAGTTCTAAGGTTGATATGTAATCAAGAAGGTAGATAGTACATCGGTTAACCTACTTGATTATGGATGTTACATAGAGGGGCATTGTGGTCATTGTACTTGGTAGGTCAAAGACAATCGTCTATTAATGATGAGCTTTATTTGCAATTTAATATTTGTCCCTGGAGTGCAACCATAACTCTCTAGTGGAATGAGTTAGGGTTAAAATGATCTTAATGTTGCTATGGGGTTAGCATGGACATTTTGGTCATTTTGGGAGCCAAGGGCAAATATGTCTTTTGGTCCCTCTTCTAGCCACTTTCCTATATTGGCATGGTTTCCTAATTTAATTAGATGATATGTGGTTGAATTATTTTGTGGAAGAATAATTTTGAGTTTAAATTCTAATAGGCTCTTGATGGCATACATGAATTTAACTCTAGCTAAATTATTTACTAGTGGGCCATGGTGTGTTTAGCTATCTTGTGGGCCAGCCATAAGTGGAGCCCCTTGTGTGAGGTTTCCAAGTTTGATTGGGTATCTTTACTTGGAAGGAAAGACTCCTCTTTGGGTAAGAATTCCATTAATTAAAGGTTACTATTTTTAGTGTCTTTAATTAGTAAGTGTTGCACAACTAAAGGGGAAGGTTGCTATTCTTTTTAGGGATTGACATTCCTATTGGAAAGAGTATTCCTTAAAGGAATCAAATCTTTATAAACACATGGGAGTCCCCTTGGGCGTGCAACACATGAAAAATAGTGGCTGGAATTAACCCTAGGGCGTGAGACATAGAGGCAACAACTTGGAGTTCTTTTGGCCGCCCAAGACAAGAAGCAAGCACACACACACGCCCAGCCCATTGCTGCCCTCTTCTTCTTCATAGGAGAGGAGATCAGGTCTTGGGTTGTTTCCACAAAGAGAAGTTCAGAAAACCCTTCTTAGGATTCCATAGTTTGATCCCACCATCAAGACCAATTGGATTGGGAAGTGGAATAGGAGAGAAGATCAAAGGAGAGAAAAATTCTGCAACAAATTCCTGCACCTGTATTGCTGGTTGCAGGCTGGTTTCAGACCTTTGAAGTCTTTCTTTTCAGAGTTTAGAGGCACTCAAATCATCAAGGTAATAGTCCTCTATCATCTCCTTACATTATACACATGTTGATTATGATTTCATGGAGTTTTTATGCATGATTCATGGCTGGAAAATCAGATTAGTTTCAAGTTTTTAAAACTAGATCAGCCATGGACGTCCTCTTGAATCTGATTTCAGATCTGTAATGCATTTACTTTCAATGGTATCAGAGCCACTCCATGTGAAATCATGATCCCATGTTGTGTGGTTTTCAATCCTAGATTTATTAAGGGCATGGTGGCGCCCTTTAGGTTGTTGTTTACTGCATGTTAGTGTGCAGAAATTTTTCCAGGCTGCTGGAACAATTTTAGATTGCTGTTTACTGCATGTTAGGATTGCAGAAATTTTTCCCAGGCTGCTGGAACAATTTCAGATTGCTGTTTACAACATATATAGTGTGCAGAAATTTTTTCCAGGCTGCTGGAACAATTTCAGATTGCTGTTTACTACATATATAGTGTACAGAAATTTTCCAGGCTGCTGGAATTTTTCCAGAACTCAGTTTACTGTAGTTAAGGAGTGCAGGAATATTTTCCAGACTGCTGGAATAATTTCAGATTGCTTTGTAGTGTTGTACATAGCACTTTGAATGCACTAACCTCTTTGTTTGCAGCCATATAATTGTTGGGATTGGTGTATGCCCTAAAGCCCACTGACTGCACTCACATCTCTATTACTGGATATTTATTGGTTATTTAATGGAATGACATCTTTCTCTTAATACTTGTGTATATGTATGGTTGTGTAAGGCCCATTGTTTTCTAGTAATGACTTAGGTGTGTAGTGGCTACACACAGTAAGGTCTGAGTCATGGACACTTGAAACAATAAACTTGTTCATAACTGAGAGATGGAGTTGGGCACTTCATCTTGGTATAAGTTATAATGAGATACTCTCCTGTATTCAGGGTGACTTACCTAAGTCACGGGAGGCTTTTCCGGATTTATCTCATTAGTGCATGTGTCATGCATTGAACAGAACCACTTGTAGGTGTGATCTCTAAAATAGTACTATCACAGAGAGAGATCAAATCACCTCTTGCTACTGAGTGACCAGTGCTCTTAATCTTGAGCATTTGTGGATGAACTGACGAAGTCGAGTTCTTGTACTTTAATTCACTATGGGTGAGATCCTGTTCATGGGTCAACAGCTCTGTGTTTTGGGTACTCGGGCTTGATTAGTTGGGACGTGCAAATGCAACTATGGACGTCCAAGAGACTATGTGGCTGTTTTCTCTTTCTCCAATGTATCCCACGCCCCAAGTAGTTTCTCCCCCCTTTCTTAATATGTTGCACGCCCAATATGAAAAGGGATCAGCTATATATAATGCTGATTTCTTGGAGAGAAAGTATCTTGAAAGAACTAGGAAACCAAGGAGAAAAACTAGGAACTTTCCATAAAAAGAATAAGCAACCAGCCACATGGATGTCTGGTATCAGAGCCACTCCATGTGAAATCATATACATTGGAGAAAGAGAAAACAGCCACAGTCTCTTGGACGTCCATAGTTGCATTGCCTTATTGCACATCAGATTTCACCTTGGGCTGGTCCACGTTTTTCTTCTTGAGGAAGAAGCACATCAGGTCTGGTCTTTCTCACATAAGATCAAGAGAAACAAGAAGGAGAAACCTAGTTTGAGATCCCACCATCAAAGCCAATCAGATTGGGAAGTGAAATAGAGAAGAAGATCAAAGGCAATCCTACTGCAGGAAATTCCAGCAACTTGTTTGCTGATTGCAGTCTGAGTTCAGCCTTTTGGATCCTTTATTTCAGAGATTTGAAGTCTACATATCATCAAGGTAAGAGCCTTCTAGTATCTCCTTTAATTGTACACATGTTGATTATGATTTCATGGAGTTTGTTATGCATGATTCATGGCTGGAAAATCAGATTAGTATCAGTTTTTGAAAACTAGATCAGCCATGGACGTCCTCTGTAATATGATTACAGATCTGTAATGCATTATCTTTCAGTGGTATCAGAGCCACTCCATGTGAAATCATGATCCCATGTTGTGTGGTTTTCATTCCTAGATTAATTAAGGGCATGGTGGCGCCCTTTAGGATGTTATTTCCTACATAAATAGTGTGCAGGAATTTTTCTAGGCTGCTGGAATTTTTCCAGAACACAGTTTAGTGCAGTTTTGGAGTGCAGGGATTTTTTTCAGATTGCTGGAATAATTTCAGAAGTTGTATAGTGCTGTACAATGCACTAAAGACTACTGGAATAGTTTCAGAATGATGTTTAGTGCTGTACAATGCACTATGAATGCACTAACCTCTTTGTTTGCAGCCATATAATTGCATCCTTGATGGTTCACATGTATGTGTGTGGATTTGGATGTTTTTTAATTAGTTGGAAAGTGTACGATTGCGCGTTTAGCAATCATAGGAGGTTGTAATATTTTCCTTGTTTTTATTCCAACTAGTCTTGATGTAAGCTTTCTTGAAAAGCATAGGGATCTCCAATGTAATTTTTTGGTTTTTTGCTTTTCATGGGTTTGCTTGTATAAATTAATTTATTGAAACAAGCAAGGAGAAGAAAGTTTCAAAGATTGCATGGTTGCAAGTAGAAGAGGATTCCATGGTGGTGGAGGCAACGAAGGTTTCCTAGTGCGAAAAGGACTCTTAACCAAGTATCCTAGTTGGATTAGGATTCCTAGTTGGATAAGGATTTGAAGTCCGAAGAGCAGGGAGCCATCAAGGATTGCATTCTTTTATTTGCTTTTATATATGGAATGCATGGTTGAATGCTTTACATAAATGCTATGTTTATCACCTAGTAACATGGCCACCACTAGGTTCCTAAAATTGGCATCTTTCTATATTGGATTGTTTTTGTTTTGCAAATTGTTTTTAAATGGATCTTAGACCAGCACCTTCTATTTGTCTAAGGTTTAAAAATTGGATAGGGTTTAGTTTTTCTTGGTAACCTTAGTTTCCATAAGAGGCCAAACTAAAATCTAATATGTTGCTACCCTAGTGGGCCCATAACCCACTGGTCCCAAGACCTTTACTCAATATGTTTTAAAGCAAAGGTTATTTATTTTTTGAGATGACTTAAGCAATTGAGTCATGAAAATTGTTAACTAAGTTTGCTAGATTTAAACAAGGTTTGAGTAACGATGCTAAGGTCAAAAGAGTTTTTTCAAAACCCTAGTGTTAAATAATCAAGTGGGAGAGAGGTTTGGAAAAACCCCACGGCCTTCCATTTTAGGTTCATGCTATCTTATTAGAGTGTTAGTGGGAGCGGCCATCCCTTCGGTGGAGTTCTTTACTAAAGATCGCTTCGATGGGTTAGTGGGTGAACTAATGTGAATATTCGTAATGAGGTGTTAGTGGGAGCGGCCATCCTTTCGGTGGAGTTCTTTACTAAAGATCACTTCTATAGAATGTCAATGAAGTGTTGGTGGGAGCGGCCATCCCTTCGGTGGAGCTCTTTACTAAGGTTCACTTCAAGGGTTGATTGGAGTCACTTCCCTTCGGAGGACTTAAGTCATAGACATTCTGAGAACGTTCATAAAAGATGGTAATACACTTGACATAAGACGGTAATGACCTCTCCCTAGCAGTTAGAGTTGTTTGTCATATGAGGCCAAACCAATCAGTGATTTGACTATCACTGGATATGCGTATCCAGACAGTGATGATCCAAATAAGCGACCTTAACTCAACGTGACTGTAGGCTCGGCCATCCCTTCGATGGAGGGTCTATGAGGAGGTTGAGACACTGATACATTATAATTAGGGTTAAATAATGTAAAAAGTCTTGTGCATGTTTTTCCTTTTATTACAAGCACCATATACATGTTACATATATACTGCCTGTCTAATTATAACCTGTTATATATCCAGAGAGATGGGGAAGGATTCTTTTAGCCCGTTGATTAGTATTTTGCGTGAGAACAAATTGACTGGCCCAAATTACGTAGACTGGAAAAGAAACCTTAACATAGTACTCACCGCTGAGGAGTACAAGTATGTTTTGTCGGAACCCTGTCCTACCATTGATGATTATTCTACAGATGACCAGCTAGAGGCTGAAAGGAAATGGAAAAAGGCGAATAGCATGGCCAAATGCTACATGCTTGCTTCCATGTCCAACGTGTTGCAAACGCAGCATGAGCAAATGGACACAGCTTCAGATATCATGTTGTCCTTGTCTGAGATGTTCGCAGACAAAAGCAGGCCAGCTAGGCAAGCTGCTTTAAGGACAATCATGAATTCTAGGATGGCTGAGGGAACACCTGTCAGAGAGCACATGCTCAAAATGATGGATTGTTTCAATGAAGCTGAGATCCTAGGGGCTGAGATTGATGCAGGGAGTCAGACTGATATGATTCTCGAAACTCTGCCGGGGTCTTTCAACCAGTTCAAGCTCAACTTCAACATGAGCAAGATGGACATGACTCTCTCTGAGTTAATGAAAGAACTCCAGGCGGCAGAGGCCATCATGAAGCCTAAAGGCCAACTTCACTTTTCCCAGTTTTCCTCTAAACTGAACCCGAAAGGGGAAAAGTTCAAGAAGAAGCAGGGTAAGGGAAAAGGATAGAAAAAGGGCAATGCTGGGAAGAATGACAAAGGTACAGGTGAAAAGCCCAAAGGGAAATGCTTCAAGTGCGGCCTCAAAGGTCACTGGAAGAAAGATTGTCCCAAGCTCCTAGGCTCAGATAAGAAAGGTATATCTCTTTCCTACTACATTGAAACCTGTCATGTGGTTGATTCTACTGATTCTTGGATAGTAGACTCTGGAGCCACTAATCATATCTGCAAGTCATTGCAGGGGTTTCAGATAATGAAAAAGCTTGAGAAAGGGGAGTTTGACCTTAGAGTTGGAAATGGAGCAAAGATTTGGGTTGTTGCAGTGGGAGCTGTTACTTTACATTTTCCGCATGATAGGATATTAGTTTTAAATAATGTTATCTATGTTCCGGACATAAGGAAGAATTTAATTTCAGTTTCCAGACTTATTGAATTTCATTATTCAGTTTCTTTCCATTCTGGTGTTGATATCAGTAGAAATGGAAATATCATATGTTCCGGTAGAATGCATGACAACTTATTTTATATCTATCCTATTGCTCCCACACTGCATAATGTACAACTAGAAAGCTCATCTTCCCTCAAGAGGAAGGTATCTTCGACCAATGACACTTATCTTTGGCACTTACGTTTGGGTCATATTAACCTAAAACGGATTCAGAGGTTGGTAGAGGATGGGCTCTTGAGCTCATTAGATCTCGAACCTTTACCTCAGTGTGAATCTTGTCTCATGGGAAAGATGACAAAAAGGTCATTCTCTGGAAAGGGACTGAGGTCAAAGGAGTTGTTAGAATTGGTTCACACTGATGTGTGTGGTCCTATGAACAAACTAGCTAGAGGAGGTTATGAGTATTTCATCACCTTCACTGATGATTACTCTAGGTATGGATATGTGTACCTAATGCGACGCAAGTCTGAAGCGTTTGATAAGTTCAAACAATTCAAGGCTGAGGCGGAGTTACAACTAGGGAAACATATCAAAGCTCTTCGATCTGATCGAGGTGGCGAGTACCTCCTGGGTGAGTTCAAGGAGTACCTCACACAACATGGGATTGTGTCTCAGTTGTCTGCACCGGGTACACCCCAGCAAAATGGTGTAGCAGAGAGAAGAAACCGTACCCTTCTTGATATGGTAAGGTCCATGATGAGTCATGCAACCCTACCCATATCTTTTTGGGGATATGCCCTAGAAGCAGCAACATACATTTTGAATCTGGTACCTTCTAAATCAGTACCTAGGACACCTCAAGAAATGTGGACAGGTCGAAAACCCAGTTTAAGACACATCCACATTTGGGGTTGTCCAGCCTATGTACTGAATGATAAAGCTACCAAGCTAGAACCCAGATCGGAAATGTGCTACTTCATTAGGTATCCTAAGGGAACAAGAGGAGGCATCTTTTATCATCCAAAGGAGCAAAAAGTGCTTATCAGCACTCATGCTAGATACTTGGAGGATGATTGCATGATGCAACAAGAGCTGGTTGTAAAGAAACCCTTGAGGAGATTCTTCCAGAAACTCCTGCAACACCTGTGCCAGATCCTGAGATTGTAGAAAATCAAGACATTCCTTTTAACACTCCGGAGCCTCGTCATAGTGGGAGAATTTCTAGACCACCAGATAGATACCTAGGAGTGTCTTTTATGACAGACTCCGAGGATCTGGTTGAGGATCCTACTAGTTACGATGAAGCAGTAACGGATATAGATGCTGACATGTGGCAGCAAGCGATGAAATCTGAATTGGATTCTCTGTATTCCAATCAAGTCTGGGAACTTGTGGATGCACCTGAAGGGGTCAAACCCATAGGGTGCAAGTGGATCTACAAGAGAAAGAGAGGAGTGGATGGGAAGGTTGAAACCTTCAAAGCAAGACTGGTGGCGAAAGGATATACTCAGAAAGAGGGTATCGATTATGAGGAAACTTTTTCGCCAGTAGCCATGCTCAAGTCCATAAGGATTCTCTTAGCCATCGCATGTCATTATGACTACGAGATATGGCAGATGGATGTCAAGACAGCTTTCCTTAATGGAAGTCTTGACGAATGCATCTATATGATGCAACCAGAGGGATTCATTGCTGGTGGCCAAGAGAACATGGTCTGTAAACTTAAAAAGTCCATTTATGGACTTAAGCAAGCATCTAGGGCATGGAACATCAAGTTTAATCAGGCAGTCAAATCTTTTGGCTTTGATCAAAACATTGATGAACCATGTGTGTATAAGAAAGGGAGTGGAAACGCAGTTGCATTTTTAGTCCTATATGTGGATGACATATTACTCATTGGAAATGATGTTGGCATGTTGTCGTCTGCTAAGGTTTGGTTATCATCTCAATTTTAGATGAAGGATTTGGGTGAGGCGAGCTATGTCTTAGGGATCAAGCTTTTGCGAGATCGCAAGAACAAGATGTTAGCCTTATCTCAATCCTCGTATATTGAGAAGATATTGGTCAAGTATAACATGCATGACTCCAAGAAGGGCTTGCTACCTTCTAGACATGGAGTACCACTATCTCGGAATCAATGTCCGAAAACACCTGAGGAGATAGACAGCATGAGGAGAGTACCCTATGCATCAGCTGTTGGAAGCCTCATGTATGCAATGTTGTGTACTAGACCAGATATCTGCTTTGCCGTTGAATCTGATTTCAGATCTGTAATGCATTTACTTTCACATGATACATGAGATGGAGGGTGTAGATCATGGGATTTGGGTTTGTATGCCTTATGGATGTTTGATCATTGCATCAAATTGATCAAAAGTTTTAAAATCCATCCTAAAGGCCCACCTAATTTCCATCACAATATCCATATGGAACATCCATATACTAAGATCTTAGATTCTGATGATTAATCGGATAATTCTAAGGGGACGATCATTCCATCTCACGATGGCATAGATTCCATATTGCATTTGCATGTCCCAACTAATCAAGCCCGAGTACCCAAAACACAGAGCTGTTGACCCATGAAAAGAATCTCACTCATAATGAATTAAAGCACAAGAACCTGACTTCGTCAGTTCATCCACAAATGCTCAAGATTATGAGCACTGGTCACTCAGTAGTAAGAGGTGACTTGATCTCTCTCTGTGATAGTACTATTTTAGAGATCACACCTTCAACGGTCCTGTTCAATGCATGACACATGCACTAATGAGATAAATCCAGGAAAGACCTCCCGTGACTAAGGTAAGTCACCCTGAATGCAGGAGAGTTACTCATTATAGCTTCTACCAAGATGAAGTGCCCAACTCCATCTTTTAGCTATGAACAAATTAGTTTGTTTCCAGTGTCCATGACTCAGACCTTTCTATGTGCAACCACTACACACCCAAGTCATTTACTAAAAAACAATGGGCCTTACACAACCATACATATATACATGAAATAAGAGAAAGATATCATTCCATTAAATATCTAATAAATATCCAGTTACAGAGATGAGAGTGCAGTCTGTGGACTTTAGGGCATACACCAATCCCAACAGTAGGATCCTAGCTCCCGGTCCTGGAGAATAGCAGCACGGTCCTAGCCCGCTCCCAGCTATTCTACGCCATGGATGCCGTCCTACGCCGACTGTCCATCTCGACAACCGAGTAACCGGTTCGTCATTAAACCCCAAACTGCAGATGGCCATGATATGCAAACAATAATAAAAGTGGTTGTGACACAAGAATAGACAAGACAAACAAGTCTGGCTAGATCAATGTACAAGACAAGATCATGGGAATTATCTTATTCAATACCATACAATACAAGACAAACAACCACGAGATAATCCCTTTCATTACTAGCCAGTCATATTCATCAGTACAAAACAAGGTTCCTACGGTACACTCTAAGTCAGGTCCAAGCCCTAAATTCTCTAAGAATTTATGTTTCACATTTAATTAAGTGTTTTATGTCCAGAGAGTGTACAAGGAAGTTATAACAACGGATACAAGTTATAAATCAAGGACGAATTACAATCCAATCCTAGGTAAATGGTGTCATTCATATACCCTACATGTTCTAATGGAGTACATGTGGAAATTGAATTAACGATACTTCTAGAAAAGTCCCTTGGTGTACAATCATGTTAAGTATCATTCAATTCAACTCCATATCCATTCGATTATAACACGCGAATATACAAATACCAAGACACCCATCGAATTCACACCAAGCCACGTGATTCGATTTCAATCCCATTTATGGTCATGTGATAGTAGGTTAGTGGTTTGCAGCATCTAAGGCCCAAACCTAGGTTAAACGGTCTCATTCCTTAGTAAACAAGAGTTGGTTCATTAATATGAATAATTACATCACCTCCCCACCTCCGATCGTGATGAAACTAGAACCATTGGATTCTACGTTTCAAGAGCTTTTCAACGGTATATTATACGTAGAATTCCAACGGGCGGATTAAAAGTTATGGCCATTCCAAAACGGTGTCAGCTACGTAATTTCGGCTAACCGAAATTCCAACCGAAATTCTGACCGAAGGCTGACCGAAAGCTGACCGAAATGCATAAAATTCAGTAAAAATATGCTCTCGGGTTTTCTGACCGAAATGGGGTTTTCGGCTAACCGAAATGGGGTTTCGGCTGACCGAAAACATGGGTTTGGTGCGGTTTTTAGGCCATTCTGCACTGTTCCGTCCCCAACCATTCTCATTCATTTTCAAGCCTCCCCATAGGCTATAACCTGCATAAAACAGAGCCTCCTGCTCTCCCAACTATCCTTACATTTCATTCCAACCATTCCATTAAGAATCTAATAAACCTATTCATTATTTAGATATCTATTTCTATGCAATTTTCCCAATTCTAACCTAACATATAATTCCCCAAATCAAGACACAAGATGCTTGGAATTAAAAGTGATATCTACAGGATACATAATCAATCAATGGAAACAATCATTCATGTTTAAAAATGCAATGTAAATCTACTTGCCTCAACCGAGAAGAAAAATTAGAATTGGGTGAAATCCGAGGAGAAGCCTTTCTACCCCCAAATCAAGAATCTAACCCGACAGAATGTAACCTAACAAGCCAGGAAGAATAAAGGAAGAAAAAGAATCAAGATCTAACCTAAATCTAACCAAAGAGAAAATTAATGGAAAAATGAAAGTGAGAGAAAGCTTACCAAAATGGTACCGGAAGAAAGAGGGGATCGCGAGAATGAGAACTAGCAGATCCGATCTTCGAGATGATCTCTCCGAGCTTGAGATTTGGCTTAAGGAAGGAAAAAGAAGAAGACCGGGCTGAGGGTTCTCTCGTTCGTTGCAGAGAATAATACGAGAGATTAGGGTTAATCTCGTTTAAGAAGGAGAGAGAGCGAAAAAGACAAGTTCGCCCATTTAGCGGGTCCGGTGAAAGAATGGCCCACTTGAAGGGTTTCTGGTCATCCGATCGGGATGAGTTAAGAGACAAAAATGATCAGCGCGACGAAACCTTTCCAACGAACCCAAAATCATGGAGTTTGGAATATTTCAGAAAAACGCTCAATTTTCCCTAAATTGCAAACTACCCCCTGCTATGATTAAACGAACTCAGAATCGTACGAAACTTCGCAGACACTATTCTAGTGCTAAAAGAAACTCGCGCATGAGCTAAACCCACTTAAATATCTAAAATACAATTTAATTATAAAAATAGGAAATCAAACGGTCAGGGCCGGATATTGGGCCCAACTGACCCAGTAAGGTCGCGGACCTTACATCACTCACAAATAAAAAGAACATTTGGTCCCCGAAATGCCTAAACATACCTCATCTGGAAAAAGATAGGGGTACGGTTTCTGGATCTGATCCTTCAGCTCCCATGTAGCTTCCTCTGGACTGTGATTCTCCCACTGTACCTTGACCCATTGGACGGTCTTGGTACGCAACACTACCTCTTTAGTGTTGATGATCTGCGCTGGTCGCTCCACGTAAGTGACATCTGCCTGAAGCTGAAGTGGCTCATCCTGCAACACGTGACTGGAATCTGGAATGTACTTTCGAAGCACTGAAACATGAAATACATTGTGCACACCCGCTAGCTCTGGCGGTAGCACCAAACGATAGGCCACGTCTCCAATCTTGCTCTGGATCTCAAACGGTCCCACAAACCTCGTGGCAAGCTTCCCTTTCTGTCCAAATCTGACAATGCCTCTCATCGGAGATACTTTCAAAAATACCATATCTCCAACTTGGAATTCCAATGGTCTCCGTCTCTTATCTGCGTAACTCTTCTGACGATCTCGAGACTCCTTCATTCTCATCTGAACAATTCTAACCTTTTCACTGGAATCAACAATCTCTGAAGGGTCATGAAAACTCCTGACTCCAACTTCCTCCCAACACGCCGGAGTCCTGCATCTTCGTCCATACAATGTCTCGAATGGTGCCATACCAATACTTGAATGATAACTGTTATTGTAGGCAAACTCACATAGAGGCAAACTCTCATCCCAACTCTCCTTGAAATCCAAAACACATGGTCTGAGGAGATCTTCCAACGTCTGAATGGTACGCTCTGACTGTCCATCCGTCTGAGGGTGGTAAGCTGTACTAAACTTCAACTGCGTACCCATGGATGACTGAAAAGTAGACCAAAACCGAGAGACAAATTTGGTGTCTCGATCGGACACAATGGACTTAGGCACTCCATGCAACTTGACTATATTGTCCCTGTACAACTTAGTCATCTTATCCATAAACTGACCAGTCTTAAATGGCAAGAAATGTGCTGACTTAGTCAATCTGTCAACAATCACCCAAATAGCATCATTGCCTTTCCTGGTATTTGGCAACCCTAACACGAAATCCATGGTAATATTCTCCCATTTCCATTGAGGAATCTCCAAAGGGTGAAGCAAACCAGGAGGCTTCTTGTGCTCCGCCTTAATCTGCTGACAAGTCATACACCTGGAAACAAATTCTGCAATCTCTTTCTTCATTTTCACCCACCAATAGTGATTCTTCAAATTTTGATACATCTTAGTGCTCCCTGGGTGAATAGAATATCTGGTGTGGTGCGCATCTGTCATCAACTCTGACTTGATGTCTTGAACATTAGGACACACAATCTATCCTTGCAATACAAAACTCCCTCAATCAATCTAAATTCTGGATTGTCATCCATATGCTCCATGATTCTCTGCAACTCTGGGTCATCCTTCTGAACTTCCTTGATCTTGTTGACAATTTCTGGCTCCCAAACTCCCATAGTAGCAACTAGGACTTTCTCATTAACTGGCCAGACTTCAACATCCATGTCTCTGAACTGCTTCATCCATCTCCATTCAGGCATTATGCATCCACTGAATGCTGCCTTCCTACTAAGAGCATCTGCTACCACATTCACCTTCCCAGGATGGTATTTGATCGGAAAATCATAATCCTTTATGTACTCCATCCATCTCCTCTGCCTATTATTCAGATCACCCTGTGTAAACAGGTATTGTAGGCTCTTGTGATCTGTATGCACCTCAAATCTCTCACCATGCAAATAATGCCTCCACAACTTCAATGCAAACACCACTGCTGCTAACTCTAAGTCATGGGTGGCATACTTTTTCTCATGGTCTTTCAACTGTCTCGATCCATATGCTATCACCTTATCATTTTGCATGAGAACACAACCCAAACCAATCCCTGATGCATCTGTAAAAACCACAAATCCTCCACTTCCAGCGAGTAAGGCAAGTATGGGCGCTGTAGTCAATTTGGTCTTCAGCTCCTGAAAACTCTTTTCACACTCTTCCGTCCAAACAAATGGAATATCCTTCCTTGTCAACTTAGTCAATGGAGATGCTAAGCTAGAGAATCCTTTTTCAAACCACCTATAGTAGCCTGCAAGTCCAAGAAAACTACAAATCTCCGCTACATTCCGCGGTCTACTCCAATTCACAACAGCTGCAATCTTCTTAGGATCCACTGTCAGTCCTTCCTTAGAGATAATGTGGCCCAAAAATGCCACTTGCTCCAACCAAAACTCACATTTGCTCAATTTAGCATACAACTGGTTATCTCTCAGAAGCTGCAAAGATGTTCTCAACTGTTGCTCATGCTCCTCCTTAGTCTTCGAATACACCAACACATCATCAATGAAGACAACTACGAACTGATCCAAGAAAGGAGCAAATACCTTATTCATCAATGCCATAAAAACTGCCGGAGCGTTCGTCAATCCGAAAGGCATAACAACAAATTCGAAATGGTCATATCTCGTCCGGAATGCAGTCTTAGGAACATCCTCATTCCTGACTCGCAATTGATGATAGCTGGAACGCAGATCTATCTTCGAAAAGAATTGAGCTCCCTGCAACTGATCAAATAGCTCGTCGATCCTTGGTAACGGGTACTTGTTCTTGACAGTCATCTGATTCAACTGTCTGTAATCTATGCACATCCTCATAGTCCCGTCCTTCTTTTTCACAAATATTATCGGAGCTCCCCACGGTGAAACACTGGGCCTGATGAAACCCTTATCCAACAGATCTCCAATCCGAGTCTTCAACTCTTTCAATTCTGCTGGTGCCATCCTATAAGGGGCCTTCGAAATAGGTGTTGTCCCTGGCTGCAATTCTATCGTGAAATCCAACTCACGAACAGGTGGCAACCCAGGAATCTCATCCGGAAACACATCCGGGAATTCTCGCACCACTGGAATCTCATCAACAGACTTGGACTCCTTATCTTCCGCAATAAATGCGATAAAGCCTTCACAACCGCTTCTTATCAACCGTTCTGCCTTCAATGTAGAAATCACCCGAGTGGAGGTGGGCTTTTCAGCTCCAATAAACTCAACACTGCGGTCTTCACTCTGAAACTTCACGGTCTTGTTAAAACAATCTAACACTGCTCGGTTAGCTGCTAACCAATCCATACCAAGTATCACATCAAACTCCGCCATTGGTAAAATGATCAAATTGACGGTCAGCTTAACTTCTCCAATTTGAATACTACACCTAGGGTAGATAACATTACAAGGTACATGTCTACCTACCATAATCCTGTAAAACATTCAAGGTTAGTTCCTATATGCCCCAAGCTAACATCACAATTCTAGAAACAAGTCTAAAAGATCAACCTACTAACTAGCGGAATCCTCACATGCGCCCTATGGTTTCTAAATTTTTTTTTTACCCTGAGAAACCATCCACTGCTCTGATACCATCATGTCACGTCCTCCGAACCCGATTAAAGAAATAACCGGATCCGGAGAGTGAATTTTTAGGACTAATTAAAATTTTGTCCTTTGGGCCCACGGATCGTAAGTCCGCGGTGAGGATATAATATTTCAAGCCTCATTTAATATAATAAACATTGAGTTCATAGAACTCCAGGCATATAGATATCAGCCAATGAATAATTACTTCTCATTAATATTAAAGTTGCAAGAAAAGAGTAAATAAAACTAAATAATTTAATCAATTTATTACATTGGCCAACCCACTAAACATGGCCAATAAAGAAACAAAGTCAATGGAAGGAAGGTCCAACGAGAGACATAAAAGAATAAAAGAATATAAAGCTAATGAAGTCCCCATATAATCTCTCTCGTGCCTGGTAGTGATGACGCTACTCTACGTTATCGGCATGCCACTCTCGTGCCTCCTCTGCTGGCTGGAGATCCTCTGAGATCTCCTCACCGGCCTGCTCCTCGTTGTAGAAGCTACCTTAAGTGTCTGCACACCAAGGAACAGAGTCAACGACATGTTGAGCAATAGATATACAAAGCATATTAAACATGACATGCATCAATATAGAATAATGACAGGTAATAATCATGTGATTACAAGGATAGCAAGACTTGGCATAAAGTAAGAGTAATAAATAGATTTTCAATGCATTGGTCGCTCATTCGCCTCGAAAAATGAAGGGGTCGGTCGAGGGGTGAAAATCTGCCGCACGCACCACCCGCACGACGTGGACCGCACCACCACCGGACGGGCTGACGCCAATGCCAAAATCCTTTCGCACGGTGATTGTCCAACATGTTTCCCACGTTTTCAATGCATTGGTCCCTCATTCGTCTCGAAAAATCAAGGGGTCGGTCGAGGGGTGAAAATCTGCCGCACGCACGAATGCCGACCGTAGCAAGCGGCACCACGCCGCAGCACGCACAGACCAACCAGCAGCACGACGCTCGGACGACGGCTCACCGAAGGGAAAGCACGTGCCCGGCAGCACCGACCGACCGAACGGGGCCAACGCAGCACCCCGCACGGACGGGCTGCGCTTCGAGGGGGCCGACCGGACCAACAACGCAACGCAACAACAAGGTAGGGGCTGGTGGCGACCATTGTTTCGCTACAGCTGGGTATAAACGTCCGAGATCGAGGAAACGGACGTTCGGACCCCTTCCCGGATGCCAATGCCAAAATCCTTTCGCATGGTGATCGTCCAACATGTTTCCCACGTTTTCAATGCACTGGTCATGCATTAGTCCCGAAAAATGACGGGGTCGGTCGAGGGGTGAAAATCTGCCCCACGCACCACCCGCACGGCCTCGACTGCACCACGCACGGACGGGCTGACCGCAGCCAGCAGCACCACGCTGCAGCACGCGCGAACCAGCCAGCAGCACGACGCTCGGACGACTGCACACCGAAGGGACAGTACCACGCACGGCGTCGACCGCAGCCAGCTGCACCACAGCAGCCAGCAGCACAGCAGCACAGCAACCTGCAGCACAGCAGCCCGCAGCACCAAGCTGTAGCACGCACGGCGCAGCCAGCAGCACCGCGCTCGGTCGACTGCACACAGAAGGGATAGCAGCACGCAATGCGACGACCGAACGAAAGTGCGGACGGACCGCACACGGCAGCACCGACCGACCAAACGGGGCCAATGCAGCACCCCGCACGGACGGGCTGCGCACCGAGGGGGCCGACGGGACCGACATCGCAACGCCACAACGAGGTAGGGGCTGGTGCCGACCATTGTTTCGCACCAGCTGGGTATAAACGTCCGAGATCGAGGAAACGGACGTTCGGACCCCTTCCCGGATGCCAATGCCAAAATCCTTTCGCACAGTGATTCTCCAACATGTTTCCCACGTTTTCAATGCACTGGTCATGCATTAGTCCCGAAAAATGACGGGGTCGGTCAAGGGGAGAAAATCTGCCGCACGCACCACCCGCACGGCCTCGACCGCACCACGCACGGACGGGCTGACCGCAGCCAGCAGCACCAAGCAGCAGCACGCGCGAACCAGCCAGCAGCACGACGCTCGGACAGCTGCACACCGAAGGGACAGCACCACGCACGGCGTCGACCGCAGCCAGCCGCACCACAGCAGCCAGCAGCACAGCAGCACCACAGCATAGCCGCACCACAGCACAGCAGCAGCCAGCAGCACCGCAGCACAGCAGCCAGCAGCACCGCAGCCCGCAGCACAGCAGCACCGCAGCCCGCAGCACAGCAGCCCGCAGCCAGCCGAACAGTAACCTGCAGCACCAAGCAGCAGCACGCACGGCGCAGCCAGAAGCACCGCGCTCGGTCGACTGCACACCGCAGGGACAGAACCACGCACGGCGACGACCGAACAAAAGTGCGGACGGACTGCACCCGGCAGCACCGACCGACCGAAGGGGGCCAACGCAGCACCCCGCACGGACGGGCTGCGCACCGAGGGGGCCGACGGGACCGACATCGCAACGCCACAACAAGGTAGGGGCTGGTGCCGACCATTGTTTCGCACCAGCTGGGTATAAACGTCCGAGATTGAGGAAACGGACGTTCTGACCCCTTCCCGGATGCCAATGCCAAAATCCTTTCGCACGTTGATTGTCCAACATGTTTCCCGCGTTTTCAATGCATTGGTCGCTCATTCGTCTCAAAAAATGAAGGGGTCGGTCGAGGGGTGAAAATCTGCTGCACGCACCACCCGCACGACGTCGACCGCACCACCACCGGACGGGCTGATGCCAATGCCAAAATCCTTTCGCACGGTGATTGTCCAACATGTTTCCCACGATTTCAATGCATTGGTCCCTCATTCGACTCGAAAAATCAAGGGGTCGGTCGAGGGGTGAAAATCTGCCGCACGCACCACCCGAACGACGTCGACCGAAGAACGCATGAATGACGACCGCAGCAAGCAGCACCACGCTGCTGCACGCACGGACCAACCAGCAGCACGACGCTCGGACGACGGCTCACCGAAGGGAAAGCACGTGCCCGGCAGCACCGACCGACCGAACGGGGCCAACGCAGCACCCCGCACGGACGGGCTGCGCTTCGAGGGGGCCGACCAGACCGACAACTCAACGCAACAACAAGGTAGGGGCTGGTTTCGACCATTGTTTCGCACCAGCTGGGTATAAACGTCCGAGATCGAGGAAACGGACGTTCGGACCCCTTCCCGGATGCCAATGCTAAAATCCTGTCGCACGGTGATCGTCCAACATGTTTCCCACGTTTTCAATGCACTGGTCATGCATTAGTCCCGAAAAATGACGGGGTCGGTCGAGGGGTGAAAATCTGCCGCACGTACCACCCGCACGGCCTCGACGGCACCACGCACGGACGGGCTGACCGCAGCCAGCAGCACCACGCTGCAGCACGCGCGAACCAGCCAGCAGCACGACGCTCGGACGGCTGCACACCGAAGGGACAGCAACACGCACGGCGTCGATCGCAGCCAGCTGCACCACAGCAGCCAGCAGCATAGCAGCACAGTAGCACAGCAGCCAGCAGCACAGTCACACCGCAGCACAGCAGCAGCCAGCAGTACCGCAGCCAGCAGCACAGAAGCCCGCAGCATAGCAGCACGCAGCCAGCAGCACAGCAACCTGCAGCACCGCAGCCAGCAGCACGCACGGCGCAGCCAGCAGCACCGCGCTCGGTCGACTGCACACCGAAGGGAGAACACCACGCACGGCGACGACGGATCGAAAGTGCGGACGGACCGTACCCGGCAGCACCGACCGACCGAAACGCGCCAACGCAGCTCCCCGCACGGACGGGCTGCGCACCGAGGGGGCCGACGGGACCGACATCGCAACGCCACAACAAGGTAGGGGCTGGTGCCGACCATTGTTTCGCACCAGCTGGGTATAAACGTCCGAGATCAAGGAAACGGACGTTCGGACCCCTTCCCGGATGCCAATGCCAAAATCCTTTCGCACGGTGATTCTCCAACATGTTTCCCACGTTTTCAATGCATTGGTCGCTCATTCGTCTCAAAAAATAAAGGGGTCGGTCGAGGGGTGAAAATCTGCCGCACGCACCACCCGCACCACCCCCAGACTTGCTGAAGCCAATGCCAAAATCCTTTCGCACGGTGATTGTCGAACATGTTTCCCACCTTTACAATGCATTGGTCCCCCATCCGTCTCGAAAAATGAAGGGGTCGGTCGAGGGGTGAAAATCTGCCGCGCACACCACCCGCACGACGTCGACCGAACCACCCCGGGACGGGCTGATGCCAATGCCAAAATCCTTTCACACGTTGATTGTCCAACATGTTTCCAACGTTTTCAATGCATTGGTCAAGCGTTACTCTCGAAAAATGAAGGGGTCGGTCGAGGGGTGAAAATCTGCCGCACGCACCACCCGCACGACGTCGACCGCACCACCCCCGGACGGGCTGATGCCAATGCCAAAATCCTTTCAAACGGTGATTTTCCAACTTGTTTCCAACGTTTTTAATGCATTGGTCACTCATTCGTCTCGAAAAATGAAGGGGTCGGTCGAGTGGTGAAAATCTTCCGCACGCACCACCCGCACGACGTCGACCGTACCACCCCCGGACTTGCGGAAGCCAATGCCAAAATCCCTTATCACGGTGATTTTCCAACATGTTTCCCACCTTTTCAATGCATTGGTCCCTCATCCGTCTTGAAAAATGAAGGGTCGGTCGAGGGGTGAAAATCTGCCGCACGCACCACCCGAACGACGTCGACCGAACCACCCCCGGACGGGCTGATGCCAATGCCAAAATCCTTTCAAACGGTGATTGTCCAACATGTTTTCAACGTTTTCAGTGCATTGGTCATGCGTTACTCTCGAAAAATCAAGTGGTCGGTCGAGGGGTGAAAATCTGTCGCACGCACCACCCGCACGACATCGACCGCACCGCCCCCGGACGGGCTGATGCCAATGCCAAAATCCTTTCGCACGATGATCGTCCAACATGTTTCCAACGTTTTCAAAGCATTGTTTACTCATTCGTCTCTAAAAATGAAGGGGTCGGTCGAGGGATGAAAATCTGCCGCACGCACGGCCCGCACGACGTCGACCGCACCACCCCCGGACTTGCGGAAGCCAATGCCAAAATCCTTTATCACGGTGATTTTCCAACATATTTCCCACCTTTTCAATGCATTCGTCCCTCATCCGTCTCGAAAAATGAAGGGGTCGGTCGAGGGGTGAAAATCCGTCGCACGCACCACCCACACGACGTCGACCGACCCACCCCCGGACGTGCTGATGCCAATGCCAAAATCCTTTCAAACGGTGATTGTCCAACATGTTTTCAACATTTTCAATGCATTGGTCATGCGTTACTCTCGAAAAATCAAGTGGTCGGTCGAGGGGTGAAAATCTGCCGCACGCACCACCCGCACGACGTCGACCGCACCACCCGCGGACTTGCGGAAGCCAATGCCAAAATCCTTTATCACGGTGATTTTCCAACATGTTTCCCACCTTTTCAATGCATTGGTCCCTCATCCGTCTCGAAAAATGAAGGGGTCGGTCGAGGGGTGAAAATCTGTCGCACGCACCACCCGCACGACGTCGACCGAACCACCCTTGGACGGGCTGATGCCAATGCCAAAATCCTTTCGCGTGATGATCGTCCAACATGTTTCCAACGTTTTCAATGCATTGGTCACTCATTCGTCTCGAAAAATCAAGGGCTCGGTCGAGGGGTGAAACTCTGCCGCACGCACCACCCGCACGACGTCGACCGCACCACTCCCGGACTTGCTGTAGCCAATGCCAAAATCCTTCCGCACGTTGATTGTCCAACATGTTTCCCACCTTTTCAATGCATTGGTCCCTCATCCGTCTCGAAAAATGAAGGGGTCGGTCGAGGGGTGAAAATCTGCCGCACGCACCACCCGCACGACGTTGACCGAACCACCCCTGGACGGGCTGATGCCAATGCCAAAATCCTTTCGCACGGTGATCGTCCAACATGTTTACAATGTTTTCAATGGATTGGTTACTCATTCGTCTCGAAAAATCATGGGGTCGGTCGAGGGGTGAAAATCTGTCGCACACACCACCCGCACGACGTCGACCGCACCACCCCCGGACAGGCTGATGCCAATCCCAATATCCTTTCGCACGGTGATTGTTCAACATGTTTCCAACGTTTTTAATGCATTGGTCATGCGTTAGTCTCGAGAAATCAATGGGTCGGTCGAGGGGTGAAAATCTGCCGCACGCACCACCCGCATGACGTCGACCGCACCACCCCCGGACGGGCTGATGCCAATGCCGAAATCCTTTCGCACGATGATTGTCCAACATGTTTCCAACGTTTTCAAAGCATTGGTCACTCATTCGTCTCGAAAAATAAAGGGGTCGGTCGAGGGGTGAAAATCTGCCGCACGCACCTCCCGCACGACGTCGACCGCACCACCCACGGACTTGCGGAAGCCAATGCCAAAATCCTTTATCACGGTGATTTTCCAACATGTTTCCCACCTTTTCAATGCATTGGTCCCTCTTCCGTCTCGAAAAATGAAGGGGTCGGTCGAGGGGTGAAAATCTGCCGCACGCACCACCAGCACGACGTCGACCGAACCATCCCCGGACGGGTTGATGCCAATGCCAAAATCCTTTCAAACGGTGATTGTCCAACTTGTTTCCAACGTTTTCAATGCATTGGTCACTCATTCGTCTCGAAAAATGAAGGGGTCGGTCGAGTGGTGAAAATCTGCCGCACGCACGACCCGTACGTCGTCGACCGTACCACCCCCGGACTTGCGGAAGCCAATGCCAAAATCCTTTATCACGGTGATTTTCCAACATGTTTCCCACCTTTTCAATGCATTGGTCCCTCATCCGTCTCGAAAAATGAAGGGTCGGTCGAGGGGTGAAAATCTGCCGCACGCACCACCCGAACGACGTCGACCGAACCACCCCCGGACGGGCTGATGCCAATGCCAAAATCCTTTCAAACGGGGATTGTCCAACATGTTTTCAACGTTTTCAATGCATTGGTCATGCGTTACTCTCGAAAAATCAAGTGGTCGGTCGAGGGGTGAAAATCTGCCGCACGCACCACCCGCACGACATCGACCGCACCACCCCCGGACGGGCTGATGCCAATGCCAAAATCCTTTCGCACGATGATCGTCCAACATGTTTCCAACGTTTTCAAAGCATTGGTCACTCATTCGTCTCTAAAAATGAAGGGGTCGGTCGAGGGGTGAAAATCTGCCGCACGCACGGCCCGCACGACGTCGACCGCACCACCCCCGGACTTGCGGAAGCCAATGCCAAAATCCTTTATCACGGTGATTTTCCAACATATTTCCCACCTTTTCAATGCATTCGTCCCTCATCCGTCTCGAAAAATGAAGGGGTCGGTCGAGGGGTGAAAATCCGTCGCACGCACCACCCACACGACGTCGACCGACCCACCCCCGGACGTGCTGATGCCAATGCCAAAATCCTTTCAAACGGTGATTGTCCAACATGTTTTCAACGTTTTCAATGCATTGGTCATGCGTTACTCTCGAAAAATCAAGTGGTCGGTCGAGGGGTGAAAATCTGCCGCACGCACCACCTGCACGACATCGACCGCACCACCCCCGGACGGGCTGATGCCAATGCCAAAATCCTTTCGCACGATGATCGTCCAACATGTTTCCAACGTTTTCAAAGCATTGGTCACTCATTCGTCTCTAAAAATGAAGGGGTCGGTCGAGGGGTGAAAATCTGCCGCACGCACCACACGCACGACATCGACCGCACCATCCCCGGACGGGCTGATGCCAATGCCAAAATCCTTTCGTACGATGATTGTCCAACATGTTTCCAACGTTTTCAAAGCATTGGTCACTCATCCGTCTGGAAAAATGAAGGGGTCGGTCGAGTGGTGAAAATCTGCCGCACGCACCACCCGCACGACGTCGCCCGAACCACCCCCGGACGGGCTGATGCCAATGCCAAAATCCTTTCGCACGGTGATCGTCCAACATGTTTCCAACGTTTTCAATGCATTGGTTACTCATTCGTCTCGAAAAATCATGGGGTCGGTCGAGGGGTGAAAATCTGCCGCACGCACCACCCGCACGACGTCGACCGCACCACCCCCGGACTTGCTGTAGCCAATGCCAAAATCCTTTCGCACGGTGATTGTCCAACATGTTTCCCACGATTTCAATGCATTGGTCGCTCATTCGTCTCGAAAAATGAACGGGTCGGTCGGGGGGTGAAAATCTGTCGCACACACCACCCGCACGACGTCGACCGCACCACCCCCGGACAGGCTGATGCCAGTCCCAAAATCCTTTCGCACGGTGATTGTCCAACATGTTTCCAACGTTTTTAATGCATTGGTCATGTGTTAGTCTCGAGAAATCAATGGGTCGGTCAAGGGGTGAAAATCTGCCGCACGCACCACCCTCACGACATCGACCGCACCACCCCCGGACGGGCTGATGCCAATGCCAAAATCCTTTCGCATGATGATTGTCCAACATGTTTCCAACGTTTTCAAAGCATTGGTCACTCATTCGTCTCGAAAAATGAAGGGGTCGGTCGAGGGGTGAAAATCTGCCGCACGCACCACCCGCACGACGTCGACCGCACCACCCGCGGACTTGCGGAAGCCAATGCCAAAATCCTTTATCACGGTGATTTTCCAACATGTTTCCCACCTTTTTAATGCATTGGTCCCTCATCCGTCTCGAAAAATGAAGGGGTCGGTCGAGGGGTGAAAATATGTCGCACGCACCACCCGCACGACGTCGACCGAACCACCCTTGGACGGGCTGATGCCAATGACAAAATCCTTTCGCGTGATGATCGTCCAACATGTTTCCAACGTTTTCAATGCATTGGTCACTCATTCGTCTCGAAAAATCAAGGGCTCGGTCGAGGGGTGAAAATCTGCCGCACGCACCACCCGCACGACGTCGACCGCACCACTCCCGGACTTGCTGTAGCCAATGCCAAAATCCTTCCGCACGTTGATTGTCCAACATGTTTCCCACCTTTTCAATGCATTGGTCCCTCATCCGTCTCGAAAAATGAAGGGGTCGGTCGAGGGGTGAAAATCTGCCGCACGCACCACCCGCACGACGTCGACCGCACCACCCACGGACTTGCGGAAGCCAATGCCAAAATCCTTAATCACGGTGATTTTCCAACATGTTTCCCACCTTTTCAATGCATTGGTCCCTCTTCCGTCTCGAAAAATGAAGGGGTCGGTCGAGGGGTGAAAATCTGCCGCACGCACCACCCGCACGAAGTCGACCGAACCACCCCCGGACGGGTTGATGCCAATGCCAAAATCCTTTCAAACGGTGATTGTCCAACTTGTTTCCAACGTTTTTAATTCATTGGTCACTCATTCGTCTCGAAAAATGAAGGGGTCGGTCGAGTGGTGAAAATCTTCCGCACGCATGACCCGTACGACGTCGACCGTACCACCCCCGGACTTGAGGAAGCCAATGCCAAAATCCCTTATCACGGTGATTTTCCAACATGTTTCCCACCTTTTCAATGCATTGGTCCCTCATCCGTCTCGAAAAATGAAGGGTCGGTCGAGGGGTGAAAATCTGCCGCACGCACCACCCGAACGACGTCGACCGAACCACCCCCGGACGGGCTGATGCCAATGCCAAAATCCTTTCAAACGGTGATTGTCCAACATGTTTTCAACGTTTTCAATGCATTGGTCATGCGTTACTCTCAAAAAATCAAGTGGTCGGTCGAGGGGTGAAAATCTGTCGCACGCACCACCCGCACGACATCGACCGCACCGCCCCCGGACGGGCTGATGCCAATGCCAAAATCCTTTCGCACGATGATCGTCCAACATGTTTCCAACGTTTTCAAAGCATTGTTTACTCATTCGTCTCTAAAAATGAAGGGGTCGGTCGAGGGGTGAAAATCTGCCGCACGCACGGCCCGCACGACGTCGACCGCACCACCCCCGGACTTGCGGAAGCCAATGCCAAAATCCTTTATCACGGTGATTTTCCAACATATTTCCCACCTTTTCAATGCATTCGTCCCTCATCCGTCTCGAAAAATGAAGGGGTCGGTCGAGGGGTGAAAATCCGTCGCACGCACCACCCACACGACGTCGACCGACCCACCCCCGGACGTGCTGATGCCAATGCCAAAATCCTTTCAAACGGTGATTGTCCAACATGTTTTCAACGTTTTCAATGCATTGGTCATGCGTTACTCTCGAAAAATCAAGTGGTCGGTCGAGGGGTGAAAATCTGCCGCACGCACCACCTGCACGACATCGACCGCACCACCCCCGGACGGGCTGATGCCAATGCCAAAATCCTTTCGCACGATGATCGTCCAACATGTTTCCAACGTTTTCAAAGCATTGGTCACTCATTCGTCTCTAAAAATGAAGGGGTCGGTCGAGGGGTGAAAATCTGCCGCACGCACCACACGCACGACATCGACCGCACCATCCCCGGACGGGCTGATGCCAATGCCAAAATCCTTTCGTACGATGATTGTCCAACATGTTTCCAACGTTTTCAAAGCATTGGTCACTCATCCGTCTGGAAAAATGAAGGGGTCGGTCGAGTGGTGAAAATCTGCCGCACGCACCACCCGCACGACGTCGCCCGAACCACCCCCGGACGGGCTGATGCCAATGCCAAAATCCTTTCGCACGGTGATCGTCCAACATGTTTCCAACGTTTTCAATGCATTGGTTACTCATTCGTCTCGAAAAATCATGGGGTCGGTCGAGGGGTGAAAATCTGCCGCACGCACCACCCGCACGACGTCGACCGCACCACCCCCGGACTTGCTGTAGCCAATGCCAAAATCCTTTCGCACGGTGATTGTCCAACATGTTTCCCACGATTTCAATGCATTGGTCGCTCATTCGTCTCGAAAAATGAAGGGGTCGGTCGGGGGGTGAAAATCTGTCGCACACACCACCCGCACGACGTCGACCGCACCACCCCCGGACAGGCTGATGCCAGTCCCAAAATCCTTTCGCACGGTGATTGTCCAACATGTTTCCAACGTTTTTAATGCATTGGTCATGTGTTAGTCTCGAGAAATCAATGGGTCGGTCAAGGGGTGAAAATCTGCCGCACGCACCACCCTCACGACATCGACCGCACCACCCCCGGACGGGCTGATGCCAATGCCAAAATCCTTTCGCATGATGATTGTCCAACATGTTTCCAACGTTTTCAAAGCATTGGTCACTCATTCGTCTCGAAAAATGAAGGGGTCGGTCGAGGGGTGAAAATCTGCCGCACGCACCACCCGCACGACGTCGACCGCACCACCCGCGGACTTGCGGAAGCCAATGCCAAAATCCTTTATCACGGTGATTTTCCAACATGTTTCCCACCTTTTCAATGCATTGGTCCCTCATCCGTCTCGAAAAATGAAGGGGTCGGTCGAGGGGTGAAAATCTGTCGCACGCACCACCCGCACGACGTCGACCGAACCACCCTTGGACGGGCTGATGCCAATGCCAAAATCCTTTCGCGTGATGATCGTCCAACATGTTTCCAACGTTTTCAATGCATTGGTTACTCATTCGTCTCGAAAAATCAAGGGCTCGGTCGAGGGGTGAAAATCTGCCGCACGCACCACCCGCACGACGTCGACCGCACCACTCCCGGACTTGCTGTAGCCAATGCCAAAATCCTTCCGCACGTTGATTGTCCAACATGTTTCCCACCTTTTCAATGCATTGGTCCCTCATCCGTCTCGAAAAATGAAGGGGTCGGTCGAGGGGTGAAAATCTGCCGCACGCACCACCCGCACGACGTTGACCGAACCACCCCTGGACGGGCTGATGCCAATGCCAAAATCCTTTCGCACGGTGATCGTCCAACATGTTTACAATGTTTTCAATGCATTGGTTACTCATTCGTCTCGAAAAATCATGGGGTCGGTCGAGGGGTGAAAATCTGCCGCACGCACCACCCGCAGGACGTCGACCGCACCACCCCCGGACTTGCCGTAGCCAATGCCAAAATCCTTTCGCACGGTGATTGTCCAACATGTTTCCCACGATTTCAATGCATTGGTCGCTCATTCGTCTCGAAAAATGAAGGGGTCGGTCGAGGGGTGAAAATCTGCCGCACGCACCACCCGCACGACGTCGACCGCACCACCCCCGGACGGGCTGATGCCAATCCCAAAATCCTTTCGCACGGTGATTGTCCAACATGTTTCCAACGTTTTCAATGCATTGGTCACTCATTCGTCTCGAAAAATGAAGGGGTCGGTCGAGTGGTGAAAATCTGCCGCACGCACGACCCTAACGACGTCGACCGTACCACCCCCGGACTTGCGGAAGCCAATGCTAAAATCCTTTATCACGGTGATTTTCCAACATGTTTCCCACCTTTTCAATGCATTGGTCCCTCATCCGTCTCGAAAAATGAAGGGTCGGTCGAGGGGTGAAAATCTGCCGCACGCACCACCCGCACGACGTCGACCGAACCACCCCCGGACGGGCTGATGCCAATGCCAAAATCCTTTCAAACGGTGATTGTCCAACATGTTTCCAACGTTTTCAAAGCATTGGTCACTCATTCGTCTCGAAAAATGAAGGGGTCGGTCGAGGGGTGAAAATCTGCTGCACGCACCACCCGCACGACGTCGACCGCACCACCCCCGGACTTGCTGTAGCCAATGCCAAAATCCTTTCGCACGTTGATTGTCCAACATGTTTCCCACCTTTTCAATTCATTGGACCCTCATCCGTCTCGAAAAATGAAGGGGTCGGTCGAGGGGTCAAAATCTGCCGCTCGCAGCACCCCCACGACGTCGACCGCACCACCCCCCGACGGGCCGATGCCAATGCCAAAATCCTTTCGCACGATGATCGTCCAACATTGTTTCCAACATTTTCAACGCATTGGTCACTCATTCGTCTCGAAAAATCAAGGAGTCGGTCGAGGCGTGAAAATCTGCCGCACGCACCACCCGCATGACGTCGACCGCTCCACCACCGGACTTGCTGTAGCCAATGCCAAGATCTTTTCGCACGTTGATTGTCCAACATGTTTCCCACCTTTTCAATGCATTGGTCCCTCATCCGTCTCGAAAAATGAAGGGCTCGGTCGAGGGGTGAAAATCTGCCGCACGCACCCCCCGCACGACGTCGACCGCACCACCCCCGGACAGGCTGATGCCAATGCCAAAATCCTTTCGCGCGATGATCGTCCAACAAGTTTCCAACGTTTTCAAAGCATTGGTCACTCATTCGTCTCGAAAAATCAAGGGGTCGGTCAAGGGGTGAAAATCTGCCGCACGCACCACCCGCACGACATCGACCGCACCATCCCCGGACGGGCTGATGCCAATGCCAAAATCCTTTCGCACGATGATTGTCCAACATGTTTCCAACGTTTTCAAAGCATTGGTCACTCATCCGTCTGGAAAAATGAAGGGGTCGGTCGAGTGGTGAAAATCTGCCGCACGCACCACCCGCACGTCGTCGCCCGAACCACCCCCGGACGGGCTGATGCCAGTGCCAAAATCATTTCGCACGGTGATCGTCCAACATGTTTCCAACGTTTTCAATGCATTGGTTACACATTCGTCTCGAAAAATCATGGGGTCGGTCGAGGGGTGAAAATCTGCCGCACGCACCACCCGCACGACGTCGACCGCACCACCCCCGGACTTGCTGTAGCCAATGCAAAAATCCTTTCGCACGGTGACTGTCCAACATGTTTCCCACGATTTCAATGCATTGGAAGCTCATTCGTCTCGAAAAATGAAGGGGTCGGTCGAGGGGTGAAAATCTGTCGCACACACCACCCGCACGACGTCGACCGCACCACCCCCGGACAGGCTGATGCCAATCCCAAAATCCTTTCGCACGGTGACTGTCCAACATGTTTCCAACGTTTTTAATGCATTGTTCATGCGTTAGTCTCGAGAAATCAATGGGTCGGTCGAGGGGTGAAAATCTGCCGCACGCACCACCCGCACGACGTCGACCGCACTACCCCCGGACGGGCTGATGCCAATGCCGAAATCCTTTCGCACGATGATTGTCCAACATGTTTCCAACGTTTTCAAAGCATTGGTCACTCATAGTCTCGAAAAATGAAGGGGTCGGTCGAGGGGTGAAAATCAGCCGCACGCACCACCCGCACGACGTCGACCGCACCACCCACGGACTTGCGGAAGCCAATGCCAAAATCCTTAATCACGGTGATTTTCCAACATGTTTCCCACCTTTTCAATGCATTGGTCCCTCTTCCGTCTCGAATAATGAAGGGGTCGGTCGAGGGGTGAAAATCTGCCGCACGTACCACCCGCACGAAGTCGACCGAACCACCCCCGGACGGGTTGATGCCAATGCCAAAATCCTTTCAAACGGTGATTGTCCAACTTGTTTCCAACGTTTTTAATTCATTGGTCACTCATTCGTCTCGAAAAATGAAGGGGTCGGTCGAGTGGTGAAAATCTTCCGCACGCATGACCCGTACGACGTCGACCGTACCACCCCCGGACTTGAGGAAGCCAATGCCAAAATCCCTTATCACGGTGATTTTCCAACATGTTTCCCACCTTTTCAATGCATTGGTCCCTCATCCGTCTCGAAAAATGAAGGGTCGGTCGAGGGGTGAAAATCTGCCGCACGCACCACCCGAACGACGTCGACCGAACCACCCCCGGACGGGCTGATGCCAATGCCAAAATCCTTTCAAACGGTGATTGTCCAACATGTTTTCAACGTTTTCAATGCATTGGTCATGCGTTACTCTCAAAAAATCAAGTGGTCGGTCGAGGGGTGAAAATCTGTCGCACGCACCACCCGCACGACATCGACCGCACCGCCCCCGGACGGGCTGATGCCAATGCCAAAATCCTTTCGCACGATGATCGTCCAACATGTTTCCAACGTTTTCAAAGCATTGTTTACTCATTCGTCTCTAAAAATGAAGGGGTCGGTCGAGGGGTGAAAATCTGCCGCACGCACGGCCCGCACGACGTCGACCGCACCACCCCCGGACTTGCGGAAGCCAATGCCAAAATCCTTTATCACGGTGATTTTCCAACATATTTCCCACCTTTTCAATGCATTCGTCCCTCATCCGTCTCGAAAAATGAAGGGGTCGGTCGAGGGGTGAAAATCCGTCGCACGCACCACCCACACGACGTCGACCGACCCACCCCCGGACGTGCTGATGCCAATGCCAAAATCCTTTCAAACGGTGATTGTCCAACATGTTTTCAACATTTTCAATGCATTGGTCATGCGTTACTCTCGAAAAATCAAGTGGTCGGTCGAGGGGTGAAAATCTGCCGCACGCACCACCTGCACGACATCGACCGCACCACCCCCGGACGGGCTGATGCCAATGCCAAAATCCTTTCGCACGATGATCGTCCAACATGTTTCCAACGTTTTCAAAGCATTGGTCACTCATTCGTCTCTAAAAATGAAGGGGTCGGTCGAGGGGTGAAAATCTGCCGCACGCACCACCCGCACGACATCGACCGCACCATCCCCGGACGGGCTGATGCCAATGCCAAAATCCTTTCGTACGATGATTGTCCAACATGTTTCCAACGTTTTCAAAGCATTGGTCACTCATCCGTCTGGAAAAATGAAGGGGTCGGTCGAGTGGTGAAAATCTGCCGCACGCACCACCCGCACGACGTCGCCCGAACCACCCCCGGACGGGCTGATGCCAATGCCAAAATCCTTTCGCACGGTGATCGTCCAACATGTTTCCAACGTTTTCAATGCATTGGTTACTCATTCGTCTCGAAAAATCATGGGGTCGGTCGAGGGGTGAAAATCTGCCGCACGCACCACCCGCACGACGTCGACCGCACCACCCCCGGACTTGCTGTAGCCAATGCCAAAATCCTTTCGCACGGTGATTGTCCAACATGTTTCCCACGATTTCAATGCATTGGTCGCTCATTCGTCTCGAAAAATGAAGGGGTCGGTCGGGGGGTGAAAATCTGTCGCACACACCACCCGCACGACGTCGACCGCACCACCCCCGGACAGGCTGATGCCAGTCCCAAAATCCTTTCGCACGGTGATTGTCCAACATGTTTCCAACGTTTTTAATGCATTGGTCATGTGTTAGTCTCGAGAAATCAATGGGTCGGTCAAGGGGTGAAAATCTGCCGCACGCACCACCCTCACGACATCGACCGCACCACCCCCGGACGGGCTGATGCCAATGCCAAAATCCTTTCGCATGATGATTGTCCAACATGTTTCCAACGTTTTCAAAGCATTGGTCACTCATTCGTCTCGAAAAATGAAGGGGTCGGTCGAGGGGTGAAAATCTGCCGCACGCACCACCCGCACGACGTCGACCGCACCACCCGCGGACTTGCGGAAGCCAACGCCAAAATCCTTTATCACGGTGATTTTCCAACATGTTTCCCACCTTTTCAATGCATTGGTCCCTCATCCGTCTCGAAAAATGAAGGGGTCGGTCGAGGGGTGAAAATCTGTCGCACGCACCACCCGCACGACGTCGACCGAACCACCCTTGGACGGGCTGATGCCAATGCCAAAATCCTTTCGCGTGATGATCGTCCAACATGTTTCCAACGTTTTCAATGCATTGGTCACTCATTCGTCTCGAAAAATCAAGGGCTCGGTCGAGGGGTGAAAATCTGCCGCACGCACCACCCGCACGACGTCGACCGCACCACTCCCGGACTTGCTGTAGCCAATGCCAAAATCCTTCCGCACGTTGATTGTCCAACATGTTTCCCACCTTTTCAATGCATTGGTCCCTCATCCGTCTCGAAAAATGAAGGGGTCGGTCGAGGGGTGAAAATCTGCCGCACGCACCACCCGCACGACGTTGACCGAACCACCCCTGGACGGGCTGATGCCAATGCCAAAATCCTTTCGCACGGTGATCGTCCAACATGTTTACAATGTTTTCAATGCATTGGTTACTCATTCGTCTCGAAAAATCATGGGGTCGGTCGAGGGGTGAAAATCTGCCGCACGCACCACCCGCACGACGTCGACCGCACCACCCCCGGACTTGCCGTAGCCAATGCCAAAATCCTTTCGCACGGTGCTTGTCCAACATGTTTCCCACGATTTCAATGCATTGGTCGCTCATTCGTCTCGAAAAATGAAGGGGTCGGTCGAGGGGTGAAAATCTGCCGCACGCACAACCCGCACGACGTCGACCGCACCACCCCCGGACGGGCTGATGCCAATCCCAAAATCCTTTCGCACGGTGATTGTCCAACATGTTTCCAACGTTTTCAATGCATTGGTCACTCATTCGTCTCGAAAAATGAAGGGGTCGGTCGAGTGGTGAAAATCTGCCGCACGCACGACCCTAACGACGTCGACCGTACCACCCCCGGACTTGCGGAAGCCAATGCTAAAATCCTTTATCACGGTGATTTTCCAACATGTTTCCCACCTTTTCAATGCATTGGTCCCTCATCCGTCTCGAAAAATGAAGGGTCGGTCGAGGGGTGAAAATCTGCCGCACGCACCACCCGCACGACGTCGATCGAACCACCCCCGGACGGGCTGATGCCAATGCCAAAATCCTTTCAAACGGTGATTGTCCAACATGTTTCCAACGTTTTCAAAGCATTGGTCACTCATTCGTCTCGAAAAATGAAGGGGTCGGTCGAGGGGTGAAAATCTGCTGCACGCACCACCCGCACGACGTCGACCGCACCACCCCCGGACTTGCTGTAGCCAATGCCAAAATCCTTTCGCACGTTGATTGTCCAACATGTTTCCCACCTTTTCAATTCATTGGACCCTCATCCGTCTCGAAAAATGAAGGGGTCGGTCGAGGGGTCAAAATCTGCCGCTCGCAGCACCCCCACGACGTCGACCGCACCACCCCCCGACGGGCCGATGCCAATGCCAAAATCCTTTCGCACGATGATCGTCCAACATTGTTTCCAACATTTTCAACGCATTGGTCACTCATTCGTCTCGAAAAATCAAGGAGTCGGTCGAGGCGTGAAAATCTGCCGCACGCACCACCCGCATGACGTCGACCGCTCCACCACCGGACTTGCTGTAGCCAATGCCAAGATCTTTTCGCACGTTGATTGTCCAACATGTTTCCCACCTTTTCAATGCATTGGTCCCTCATCCGTCTCGAAAAATGAAGGGCTCGGTCGAGGGGTGAAAATCTGCCGCACGCACCCCCCGCACGACGTCGACCGCACCACCCCCGGACAGGCTGATGCCAATGCCAAAATCCTTTCGCGCGATGATCGTCCAACAAGTTTCCAACGTTTTCAAAGCATTGGTCACTCATTCGTCTCGAAAAATCAAGGGGTCGGTCAAGGGGTGAAAATCTGCCGCACGCACCACCCGCACGACATCGACCGCACCATCCCCGGACGGGCTGATGCCAATGCCAAAATCCTTTCGCACGATGATTGTCCAACATGTTTCCAACGTTTTCAAAGCATTGGTCACTCATCCGTCTGGAAAAATGAAGGGGTCGGTCGAGTGGTGAAAATCTGCCGCACGCACCACCCGCACGTCGTCGCCCGAACCACCCCCGGACGGGCTGATGCCAGTGCCAAAATCATTTCGCACGGTGATCGTCCAACATGTTTCCAACGTTTTCAATGCATTGGTTACACATTCGTCTCGAAAAATCATGGGGTCGGTCGAGGGGTGAAAATCTGCCGCACGCACCACCCGCACGACGTCGACCGCACCACCCCCGGACTTGCTGTAGCCAATGCAAAAATCCTTTCGCACGGTGACTGTCCAACATGTTTCCCACGATTTCAATGCATTGGAAGCTCATTCGTCTCGAAAAATGAAGGGGTCGGTCGAGGGGTGAAAATCTGTCGCACACACCACCCGCACGACGTCGACCGCACCACCCCCGGACAGGCTGATGCCAATCCCAAAATCCTTTCGCACGGTGACTGTCCAACATGTTTCCAACGTTTTTAATGCATTGTTCATGCGTTAGTCTCGAGAAAACAATGGGTCGGTCGAGGGGTGAAAATCTGCCGCACGCACCACCCGCACGACGTCGACCGCACTACCCCCGGACGGGCTGATGCCAATGCCGAAATCCTTTCGCACGATGATTGTCCAACATGTTTCCAACGTTTTCAAAGCATTGGTCACTCATAGTCTCGAAAAATGAAGGGGTCGGTCGAGGGGTGAAAATCAGCCGCACGCACCACCCGCACGACGTCGACCGCACCACCCACGGACTTGCGGAAGCCAATGCCAAAATCCTTAATCACGGTGATTTTCCAACATGTTTCCCACCTTTTCAATGCATTGGTCCCTCTTCCGTCTCGAAAAATGAAGGGGTCGGTCGAGGGGTGAAAATCTGCCGCACGTACCACCCGCACGAAGTCGACCGAACCACCCCCGGACGGGTTGATGCCAATGCCAAAATCCTTTCAAACGGTGATTGTCCAACTTGTTTCCAACGTTTTTAATTCATTGGTCACTCATTCGTCTCGAAAAATGAAGGGGTCGGTCGAGTGGTGAAAATCTTCCGCACGCATGACCCGTACGACGTCGACCGTACCACCCCCGGACTTGAGGAAGCCAATGCCAAAATCCCTTATCACGGTGATTTTCCAACATGTTTCCCACCTTTTCAATGCATTGGTCCCTCATCCGTCTCGAAAAATGAAGGGTCGGTCGAGGGGTGAAAATCTGCCGCACGCACCACCCGAACGACGTCGACCGAACCACCCCCGGACGGGCTGATGCCAATGCCAAAATCCTTTCAAACGGTGATTGTCCAACATGTTTTCAACGTTTTCAATGCATTGGTCATGCGTTACTCTCAAAAAATCAAGTGGTCGGTCGAGGGGTGAAAATCTGTCGCACGCACCACCCGCACGACATCGACCGCACCGCCCCCGGACGGGCTGATGCCAATGCCAAAATCCTTTCGCACGATGATCGTCCAACATGTTTCCAACGTTTTCAAAGCATTGTTTACTCATTCGTCTCTAAAAATGAAGGGGTCGGTCGAGGGGTGAAAATCTGCCGCACGCACGGCCCGCACGACGTCGACCGCACCACCCCCGGACTTGCGGAAGCCAATGCCAAAATCCTTTATCACGGTGATTTTCCAACATATTTCCCACCTTTTCAATGCATTCGTCCCTCATCCGTCTCGAAAAATGAAGGGGTCGGTCGAGGGGTGAAAATCCGTCGCACGCACCACCCACACGACGTCGACCGACCCACCCCCGGACGTGCTGATGCCAATGCCAAAATCCTTTCAAACGGTGATTGTCCAACATGTTTTCAACATTTTCAATGCATTGGTCATGCGTTACTCTCGAAAAATCAAGTGGTCGGTCGAGGGGTGAAAATCTGCCGCACGCACCACCTGCACGACATCGACCGCACCACCCCCGGACGGGCTGATGCCAATGCCAAAATCCTTTCGCACGATGATCGTCCAACATGTTTCCAACGTTTTCAAAGCATTGGTCACTCATTCGTCTCTAAAAATGAAGGGGTCGGTCGAGGGGTGAAAATCTGCCGCACGCACCACCCGCACGACATCGACCGCACCATCCCCGGACGGGCTGATGCCAATGCCAAAATCCTTTCGTACGATGATTGTCCAACATGTTTCCAACGTTTTCAAAGCATTGGTCACTCATCCGTCTGGAAAAATGAAGGGGTCGGTCGAGTGGTGAAAATCTGCCGCACGCACCACCCGCACGACGTCGCCCGAACCACCCCCGGACGGGCTGATGCCAATGCCAAAATCCTTTCGCACGGTGATCGTCCAACATGTTTCCAACGTTTTCAATGCATTGGTTACTCATTCGTCTCGAAAAATCATGGGGTCGGTCGAGGGGTGAAAATCTGCCGCACGCACCACCCGCACGACGTCGACCGCACCACCCCCGGACTTGCTGTAGCCAATGCCAAAATCCTTTCGCACGGTGATTGTCCAACATGTTTCCCACGATTTCAATGCATTGGTCGCTCATTCGTCTCGAAAAATGAAGGGGTCGGTCGGGGGGTGAAAATCTGTCGCACACACCACCCGCACGACGTCGACCGCACCACCCCCGGACAGGCTGATGCCAGTCCCAAAATCCTTTCGCACGGTGATTGTCCAACATGTTTCCAACGTTTTTAATGCATTGGTCATGTGTTAGTCTCGAGAAATCAATGGGTCGGTCAAGGGGTGAAAATCTGCCGCACGCACCACCCTCACGACATCGACCGCACCACCCCCGGACGGGCTGATGCCAATGCCAAAATCCTTTCGCATGATGATTGTCCAACATGTTTCCAACGTTTTCAAAGCATTGGTCACTCATTCGTCTCGAAAAATGAAGGGGTCGGTCGAGGGGTGAAAATCTGCCGCACGCACCACCCGCACGACGTCGACCGCACCACCCGCGGACTTGCGGAAGCCAATGCCAAAATCCTTTATCACGGTGATTTTCCAACATGTTTCCCACCTTTTCAATGCATTGGTCCCTCATCCGTCTCGAAAAATGAAGGGGTCGGTCGAGGGGTGAAAATCTGTCGCACGCACCACCCGCACGACGTCGACCGAACCACCCTTGGACGGGCTGATGCCAATGCCAAAATCCTTTCGCGTGATGATCGTCCAACATGTTTCCAACGTTTTCAATGCATTGGTCACTCATTCGTCTCGAAAAATCAAGGGCTCGGTCGAGGGGTGAAAATCTGCCGCACGCACCACCCGCACGACGTCGACCGCACCACTCCCGGACTTGCTGTAGCCAATGCCAAAATCCTTCCGCACGTTGATTGTCCAACATGTTTCCCACCTTTTCAATGCATTGGTCCCTCATCCGTCTCGAAAAATGAAGGGGTCGGTCGAGGGGTGAAAATCTGCCGCACGCACCACCCGCACGACGTTGACCGAACCACCCCTGGACGGGCTGATGCCAATGCCAAAATCCTTTCGCACGGTGATCGTCCAACATGTTTACAATGTTTTCAATGCATTGGTTACTCATTCGTCTCGAAAAATCATGGGGTCGGTCGAGGGGTGAAAATCTGCCGCACGCACCACCCGCACGACGTCGACCGCACCACCCCCGGACTTGCCGTAGCCAATGCCAAAATCCTTTCGCACGGTGATTGTCCAACATGTTTCCCACGATTTCAATGCATTGGTCGCTCATTCGTCTCGAAAAATGAAGGGGTCGGTCGAGGGGTGAAAATCTGCCGCACGCACCACCCGCACGACGTCGACCGCACCACCCCCGGACGGGCTGATGCCAATCCCAAAATCCTTTCGCACGGTGATTGTCCAACATGTTTCCAACGTTTTCAATGCATTGGTCACTCATTCGTCTCGAAAAATGAAGGGGTCGGTCGAGTGGTGAAAATCTGCCGCACGCACGACCCTAACGACGTCGACCGTACCAACCCCGGACTTGCGGAAGCCAATGCTAAAATCCTTTATCACGGTGATTTTCCAACATGTTTCCCACCTTTTCAATGCATTGGTCCCTCATCCGTCTCGAAAAATGAAGGGTCGGTCGAGGGGTGAAAATCTGCCGCACGCACCACCCGCACGACGTCGATCGAACCACCCCCGGACGGGCTGATGCCAATGCCAAAATCCTTTCAAACGGTGATTGTCCAACATGTTTCCAACGTTTTCAAAGCATTGGTCACTCATTCGTCTCGAAAAATGAAGGGGTCGGTCGAGGGGTGAAAATCTGCTGCACGCACCACCCGCACGACGTCGACCGCACCACCCCCGGACTTGCTGTAGCCAATGCCAAAATCCTTTCGCACGTTGATTGTCCAACATGTTTCCCACCTTTTCAATTCATTGGACCCTCATCCGTCTCGAAAAATGAAGGGGTCGGTCGAGGGGTCAAAATCTGCCGCTCGCAGCACCCCCACGACGTCGACCGCACCACCCCCCGACGGGCCGATGCCAATGCCAAAATCCTTTCGCACGATGATCGTCCAACATTGTTTCCAACATTTTCAACGCATTGGTCACTCATTCGTCTCGAAAAATCAAGGAGTCGGTCGAGGCGTGAAAATCTGCCGCACGCACCACCCGCATGACGTCGACCGCTCCACCACCGGACTTGCTGTAGCCAATGCCAAGATCTTTTCGCACGTTGATTGTCCAACATGTTTCCCACCTTTTCAATGCATTGGTCCCTCATCCGTCTCGAAAAATGAAGGGCTCGGTCGAGGGGTGAAAATCTGCCGCACGCACCCCCCGCACGACGTCGACCGCACCACCCCCGGACAGGCTGATGCCAATGCCAAAATCCTTTCGCGCGATGATCGTCCAACAAGTTTCCAACGTTTTCAAAGCATTGGTCACTCATTCGTCTCGAAAAATCAAGGGGTCGGTCAAGGGGTGAAAATCTGCCGCACGCACCACCCGCACGACATCGACCGCACCATCCCCGGACGGGCTGATGCCAATGCCAAAATCCTTTCGCACGATGATTGTCCAACATGTTTCCAACGTTTTCAAAGCATTGGTCACTCATCCGTCTGGAAAAATGAAGGGGTCGGTCGAGTGGTGAAAATCTGCCGCACGCACCACCCGCACGTCGTCGCCCGAACCACCCCCGGACGGGCTGATGCCAGTGCCAAAATCATTTCGCACGGTGATCGTCCAACATGTTTCCAACGTTTTCAATGCATTGGTTACACATTCGTCTCGAAAAATCATGGGGTCGGTCGAGGGGTGAAAATCTGCCGCACGCACCACCCGCACGACGTCGACCGCACCACCCCCGGACTTGCTGTAGCCAATGCTAAAATCCTTTCGCACGGTGACTGTCCAACATGTTTCCCACGATTTCAATGCATTGGAAGCTCATTCGTCTCGAAAAATGAAGGGGTCGGTCGAGGGGTGAAAATCTGTCGCACACACCACCCGCACGACGTCGACCGCACCACCCCCGGACAGGCTGATGCCAATCCCAAAATCCTTTCGCACGGTGACTGTCCAACATGTTTCCAACGTTTTTAATGCATTGTTCATGCGTTAGTCTCGAGAAATCAATGGGTCGGTCGAGGGGTGAAAATCTGCCGCACGCACCACCCGCACGACGTCGACCGCACTACCCCCGGACGGGCTGATGCCAATGCCGAAATCCTTTCGCACGATGATTGTCCAACATGTTTCCAACGTTTTCAAAGCATTGGTCACTCATTCGTCTCGAAAAATGAAGGGGTCGGTCGAGGGGTGAAAATCAGCCGCACGCACCACACGCACGACGTCGACCGCACCACCCACGGACTTGCGGAAGCCAATGCCAAAATCCTTAATCACGGTGATTTTCCAACATGTTTCCCACCTTTTCAATGCATTGGTCCCCCATCCGTCTCGAAAAATGAAGGGGTCGGTCGAGGGGTGAAAATCTGCCGCACGCACCACCCGCACGAAGTCGACCGAACCACCCCCGGACGGGTTGATGCCAATGCCAAAATCCTTTCAAACGGTGATTTTCCAACTTGTTTCCAACGTTTTTAATGCATTGGTCACTCATTCGTCTCGAAAAATGAAGGGGTCGGTCGAGTGGTGAAAATCTTCCGCACGCATGACCCGTACGACGTCGACCGTACCACCCCCGGACTTGCGGAAGCCAATGCCAAAATCCCTTATCATGGTGATTTTCGAACATGTTTCCCACCTTTTCAATGCATTGGTCCCTCATCCGTCTTGAAAAATGAAGGGTCGGTCGAGGGGTGAAAATCTGCCGCACGCACCACCCGAACGACGTCGACCGAACCACCCCCGGACGGGCTGATGCCAATGCCAAAATCCTTTCAAACGGTGATTGTCCAACATGTTTTCAACGTTTTCAGTGCATTGGTCATGCGTTACTCTCGAAAAATCAAGTGGTCGGTCGAGGGGTGAAAATCTGTCGCACGCACCACCCGCACGACATCGACCGCACCGCCCCCGGACGGGCTGATGCCAATGCCAAAATCCTTTCGCACGATGATCGTCCAACATGTTTCCAACGTTTTCAAAGCATTGTTTACTCATTCGTCTCTAAAAATGAAGGGGTCGGTCGAGGGATGAAAATCTGCCGCACGCACGGCCCGCACGACGTCGACCGCACCACCCCCGGACTTGCGGAAGCCAATGCCAAAATCCTTTATCACGGTGATTTTCCAACATATTTCCCACCTTTTCAATGCATTCGTCCCTCATCCGTCTCGAAAAATGAAGGGGTCGGTCGAGGGGTGAAAATCCGTCGCACGCACCACCCACACGACGTCGACCGACCCACCCCCGGACGTGCTGATGCCAATGCCAAAATCCTTTCAAACGGTGATTGTCCAACATGTTTTCAACGTTTTCAATGCATTGGTCATGCGTTACTCTCGAAAAATCAAGAGGTCGGTCGAGGGGTGAAAATCTGCCGCACGCACCACCTGCACGACATCGACCGCACCACCCCCGGACGGGCTGATGCCAATGCCAAAATCCTTTCGCACGATGATCGTCCAACATGTTTCCAACGTTTTCAAAGCATTGGTCACTCATTCGTCTCTAAAAATGAAGGGGTCGGTCGAGGGGTGAAAATCTGCCGCACGCACCACCCGCACGACGTCGACCGCACCACCCCCGGACTGGCTGATGCCAATGCCAAAATCCTTTCAAACGGTGATTTTCCAACATGTTTCCAACGTTTTCAATACATTGGACATGCGTTACTCTCGAAAAATCAAGGGGTCGGTCGAGGGGTGAAAATCTGCCGCACGCAACACCCGCACGACGTCGACCGCACCACCCCCGGACTTGCGGAAGCCAATGCCAAAATCCTTTCGCACGGTGATCTTCCAACATGTTTCCCACCTTTTCAATGCATTGGTCCCCCATCCGTCTCGAAAAATGAAGGTGTCGGCCGAGGGGTGAAAATCTGCCGCACGCTCCACCCGCACGACGTCGACCGAACCACCCCCGGATGGGCTGATGCCAACGCCAAAATCCTTTCGCACGGTGATCGTCCAACATGTTTCCAACGTTTTCAATGTTTTCAACGCATTGGTCACTCATTCGTCTCGAAAAATCAAGGGGTCGGTCGAGGGGTGAAAATCTGCCGCACGCACCACCAGCACGATGTCGACCGCACCTCCCCCGGACGGGCTGATGCCAATCCCAAATTCCTTTCGCACGGTGATTGTCCAGCATGTTTCCAACGTTTTCAATGCATTGGTCTTGCGTTACTCTCGTGAAATCAAGGGTTCGGTCGAGGGGTGAAAATCTGCCGCACGCACCACCTGCACGACGTCGACCGTACCACCCCCGGACGGGCTGATGCCAATGCCAAAATCCTTTCGCACGATGATCGTCCAACATGTTTCCAACGTTTTCAAAGCATTGGTCATTCATTCGTCTCGAAAAATGAAGGGGTCGGTCGAGGGGTAAAAATCTGCCGCACGCACGACCCGCACGACGTCGACCGCACCACCCACGGACTTGCGGAAGCCAATGCCAAAATCCTTTATCAAGGTGATCTTCCAACATGTCTCCCACCTTTTCAATGCATTCGTCCCTCATCCGTCTCGAAAAATTAAGTGGTCGGTCGAGGGCTGAAAATCTCCCGCACGCACCACCCACACGAAGTCGACCGCACCACCCCCGGACTTGCGGAAGCCAATGCCAAAATCCTTTCAAACGGTGATTGTCCAACATGTTTCCAACGTTTTCAATGCATTGGTCTTGCGTTACTCTGGAAAAATCAAGGGGTCGGTCGAGGGGTGAAAATCTGCCGCACGAAACCCCCCCCCCCCGACGTCGACCGCACCACCCCCGGACGGGCTGATGCCAATGCCAAAATCCTTTCGCACGATGATCGTCCAACATGTTTCCCACCTTTTCAATGCAGTGGTCCCTCATCCGTCTCGAAAAATGAAGGGGTCGGTCGAGGGGTGAAATCTGCCGCACGCACCACCCGCACGACGTCGACCGAACCACCCCCGGACAGGCTGATGCCGAAGCCAAAATCCTTTCAAACGATGATTGTCCAACATGTTTCCAACGTTTTCAATGCATTGGTCATGCGTTACTCTGGAAAAATCAAGGGGTCGGTCGAGGGGTGAAAATCGGCCGCAAGCACCACCCGCACGACGTCGACCGCACCACCCCCGGACTTACGGAAGCCAATGCCAAAATCCCTTCGCACGGTGATTTTCCAACATGTTTCCCACCTTTTCAATGCATTGGTCCCTCATCCGTCTCGAAAAATGAAGGGGTCGGTCGAGGGGTGAAAATCTGCCGCACGCACCACCCGCACGACGTCGACCTCACCACCCCCGGACGGGCTGATGCCAATGCCAAAATCCTTTCGCACGATGAGCGTCCAACATGTTTCCAACGTTTTCAACGCATTGGTCACTCATTCGTCTCGAAAAATCAAGGGGTCGGTCGAGGGGTGAAAATCTGCCGCACGCACCACCCGCACGACGTCGACCGCACCACCCCCGGACTTGGGGAAGCCAATGCCAAAATCCTTTCGCACGGTGATTTTCCAACATGTTTCCCAACTTTTCAATGCATTGGTCCCTCATCAATCTCGAAAAATGAAGGGGTCGGTAGAGGGGTGAAAATCTGCCGCAAGCACCACCCGCATGACGTCGACCGCACCAACCCCAGACGGGCTGATGCCAATGCCAAAATCCTCTCGCACGATGATCGTCCAACATGTTTCCAACGTTTTCAATGCAATGGTCACTCATTCGTCTCAAAAAATCAAGGGGTCGGTCGAGGGGTGAAAATCTGCCGCACGCACCACCCGCACGACGTCGACCGCACCACCCCCGAACTTGCTGTAGCCAATGCCAAAATCCTTTCGAATGTTGATCGTCCAACATGTTTCCCACCTTTTCAATGCATTGGTCCCTCATCCGTCTCAAAAAATGAAGGGGTCGGTCGAGTGGTGAAAATCTGCCGCACGCACCACCCGCACGACGTCGACCGAAACACCCCCGGACGTGCAGATGCCAATGCCCAAATACTTTCGCACGGCGATCGTCCAACATGTTCCCACGTTTTCATTGCAATGGTCATGCGTTACTCTCGAAAAATCACAGGGTCGGTCGAGGGGTTACAATCTGAAGCAAGCACCACCCGGACGGGCTGATGCCAATGCCAAAATCCTTTCGCACGATGATTGTCCAACATGTTTCCAACGTTTTCAAAGCATTGGTCACTCAGTCGTCTCGAAAAATGAAGGGGTCGGTCGAGGGGTGAAAATCTGCCGCACGAACCACCCGCACGACGTCGACCGCACCATCCCCGGACTTGCGGAAGCCAATGCCAAAATCCTTTCGCACGGTGATTTTCCAACATGTTTCCCACCTTTTCAATGCATTGGTCCCCCATCTATCTCGAAAAATGAAGGGGTCGGTCGAGGGTTGAAAATCTGCCGCACGCACCACCGGCACCACCCTCGGACGGGCTGATGCCAATGCCAAAATCCTTTCGCACGATGATTGTCCAACATGTTTCCAACGTTTTCAAATCATTGGTCACTCATTCGTCTCCAAAAATGAAGGGGTCGGTCGAGGGGTTAAAATCTGCCGCACGCACCACCCGCGCGACGTCGACCGCACCACCCCCGAACTTGCTGTAGCCAATGCCAAAATCCTTTCGCACGTTGATTGTTCAACATGTTTCCCACCTTTTCAATGCATTGGTCCCCCATCTATCTCGAAAAATGAAGGGGTCGGTCGAGGGGTGAAAATCTGCCGCAAACACCACCCGCACGACGTCGACCGAACCACCCCCGGACGGGCTGATGCCAATGCCAAAATCCTTTTGCACGGTGATTGACCAACATGTTTCCAACGTTTTGGATGCATTGGTCATGCGTTACTCTCGAGAAATCTAGGGGTCGGTCGATGGGTGAAAATCTGCCGCACGCACCACCCGCACGACGTCGACCGCACCACCCCCGGACGGGCTGACGCCAATGCCAAAATCCTTTCGCACGATGATTGTCCAACATGTTTCCAACGTTTTCAAAGCATTGCTCACTCATTCGTCTCGAAAAATGAAGGGGTCGGTCGAGGGGTGAAAATCTGCCGCACAGACAACCCGCACGACGTCGACCGCACCACCCCCGGACTTGAGGAAGCCAATGCCAAAATCCTTTATCACGGGGATTTTCCAACATGTTTCCCACCTTTTCAATGCATTGTTCCCTCATCCGTCACGAAAAATGAAGGGGTCGGTAGAGGGATGAAAATCTGCCGCACGCACCACCCGCATGACGTCGACCGAACCACCCCCGGACGGGCTGATGCCAATGCCAAAATCCTTTCAAACGGTGATTGTCCAACATGTTTCCAACGTTTTCAATACATTGGTCATGCGTTACTCTCGAAAAATGAAGGGGTCGGTCGAGGGGTGAAAATCTGCCGCACGCACAACCCGCACGACGTCGACCGCACCACCCCCGGACTTGTGGAAGCCAATGCCAAAATCCTTTATCACGGTGATCTTCCAACATGTTTCCCACCTTTTCAATGCATTGGTCCCTCATCCGTCTCGAAAAATGAAGGGGTCGGTCGAGGGGTGAAAATCTGCCGCACGCACCACCCGCACGACGTCGACCGAACCACCCCCGGACGGGCTGATGCGAATGCGAAAATCCTTTCGCACGGTGATCGTCCAACATGTTTCCAACGTTTTCAATGTTTTCAACGCATTGGTCACTCATTCGTCTCGAAAAATCAAGGGGTCGGTCGAGGGGTGAAAATCTGCAGCACGCACCACACGCACGACGTCGACCGCACCACCCTCGGACTTGCTGTAGCCAATGCCAAAATCCTTTCGCACGTTGATTGTCCAACATGTTTCCCACCTTTTCAATGCATTGGTCACCCTTCTGTCTCGAAAAATGAAGGGGTCGGTCGAGGGGTGAAAATCTGTCGCACGCACCACCCGCACGACGTCGATTGAACCACCCCCGGACGGGCTGATGCCAATGCCAAAATCCTTTCGCACGGTAATCGTCCAACATGTTTCCAACGTTTTCAATGCATTGGTCATGCGTTACTCTCGTGAAATCAAGGGGTCGGTCGAGGGGTGAAAATCTGCCGCACGCACCACCCGCACGGCGTCGACCGCACCACCCCCGGTCGAGCTGATGCCATTGCCAAAATCCTTTCGCACGATGATCGTCCAACATGTTTCCAACGTTTTCAAAGCATTGGTCACTCATTCGTCTCGAAAAATGAAGGGGTCGGTCGAGGGGTGAAAATCTGCCCCACGCACGACCCGCACGACTTCGACCACACCACCCCCGGACTTGCGGAAGCCAATGCGAAAATCCTTTATCACGGTGATTTTCCAACATGTTTCCCACCTTTTCAATGCATTCGTCCCTCATCCGTCTCGAAAAATGAAGGGGTCGGTCGAGGGGTGAAAATCTGCCGCACGCACCACCCGCACGACGTCGACCGCACCACCCCCGGACGGGCTGATGCCAATGCCAAAATACTTTCGTACGATGATCTTCCAACATGTTTCCAACGTTTTCAATTCATTGGTCACTCATTCGTCTCGAAAAATCGAGGGGTCGGTCGAGGGGTGAAAATCTGCTGCAGGCACCACCCGCACGACGTCGAGCGCACCACCCCCGGACGGGCTGATGCCAATCCCAAAATCCTTTCGCACGGGGATTGTCCAACATGTTTCCAACGTTTTCAATACATTGGTCAAGCGTTACTCCCGAGAAATCAAGGGGTCGGTCGAGGGATGAAAATCTGCCGCACGCACCACCCGCACGACGTCGACAGCACCACCCCCGGACGGGCTGATGCCAATGCCAAAATCCTTTCGCACGATGATTTTCCAACATGTTTCCAACGTTTTCAAAGCATTGCCCACTCATTCGTCTCGAAAAATGAAGGGGTCGGTCGAGGGGTGAAAATCTGCCGCACGCACAACCCGCACGACGTCGACCGCACCACCCCCGGTTTTGCGGAAGCCAATGCCAAAATCCTTAATCACGGTGATTTTCCAACATGTTTCCCACCTTTTCATAGCATTGGTCCCTCATCCGTCTCGAAAAATGAAGGGGTCGGTCGAGGGGTGAAAATCTGCCGCACGCACCACCCGCACGACGTCGACCGAACCACCCCCGGACTGGCTGATGCCAATGCCAAAATCCTTTCAAACGGTGATTGTCCAACATGTTTCCAACGTTTTCAATACATTGGTCATGCGTTACTCTCGAAAAATCAAGGGGTCGGTCGAGGGGTGAAAATCTGCCGCACGCACCACCCGCACGACGTCGACCGCACCACTCCCGGACGAGCTGATGCCAATGCCAAAATACTTTCGTAGGATGATCGTCCAACATGTTTGCAACGTTTTCAATGCATTGGTCACTCATTCGTCTCGAAAAATCAAGGGGTCGGTCGAGGGGTGAAAATCTGCCGCACGCACCACCCGCACGTCGTCGACCGCACCACCCCCGGACTTGCTGTAGCCAATGCCAAAATCCTTTCGCACGTTGATTGTCCAACATGTTTCCCACCTTTTCAATGCATTGGTCCCTCATCTGTCTCCAAAAATGAAGGGGTCGGTGGAGGGGTGAAAATCTGCCGCACGCACCACCCGCACGACGTCGACCGCACCACCCCTGGACGGGCTGATGCCAATCCCAAAATCCTTTCGCACGGTGATTGTCCAACATGTTTCCAACGTTTACAATGCATTGGTCATGCGTTACTCTCGTGAAATCAAGGGGTCGGTCGAGGGGTGAAAATCTGCCGCACGCACCACCCGCACGGCGTCGACCGCACCACCCCCGGACGGGCTGATGCCAATGCCAAAATCCTTTCGCACGATGATCGTCCAACATGTTTCCAACGTTTTCAAAGCATTGGTCACTCATTCGTCTCGAAAAATGAAGGGGTCGGTCGAGGGGTGAAAATCTGCCCCAAGCACAACCCGCACGACTTCGACCGCACCACCCCCGGACTTGCGGAAGGCAATGCCAAAATCCTTTATCACGGTGATTTTCCAACATGTTTCCCACCTTTTCAAAGCATTCGTCCCTCATCCGTCTCGAAAAATGAAGGGGTCGGTCGAGGGGTGAAAATCTGCCGCACGCACCACCCGCACGACGTCGACCGAACCACCCCCGGACGGGCTGATGCCAATGCCAAAATCCTTTCAAACGGTGATTGTCCAACATGTTTCCAACGTTTTCATGCATTGGTCATGCGTTACTCTCGAAAAGTCAAGGGGTCGGTCGAGGGGTGAAAATCTGCCGCACGCACCACCCGCACGGCGTCGACCGCACCACCCCCGGACGGGTTGATGCCAATGCCAAAATCCTTTCGTACGATGATCGTCCAACATGTTTCCAACGTTTTCAAAGCAATGGTCACTCATTCGTCTCGATAAATGAAGGGGTCGGTCGAGGGGCGAAAATCTGCCGCATGCACGACCCGCACGACGTCGACCCCACCACCCCCGGACTTGCGGAAGCCAATGCCAAAATCCTTTATCACGGTGATTTTCCAACATGTTTCCCACCTTTTCAATGCATTCGTCCCTCATCCGTGTCGAAAAATGAAGGGGTCGGTCGAGGGGTGAAAATCTGCCGCACGCACCACCCGCACGACGTCGACCGAACCACCCCCGGACGGGCTGATGCCAATGCCAAAATCGTTTCAAACGGTTTTTTGTCCAACATGTTTCCAACGTTTTCAATGCATTGGTCATGCGTTACTCTCGAAAAATAAAGGGGTCGGTCGAGGGGTGAAAATCTGCCGCACGCACCACCCGCACGACATCGACCGCAGCACCCTTGGACGGGCTGATGCCAATGCCGAAATCCTTTCGCACGATGATCGTCCAACATGTTTCCAACGTTTTCAAAGCATTGGTCACTCATTCGTCTCGAAAAATGTAGGGGTTGGTCGAGGGGTGAAAATCTGCCGCACGAACCACCCGCACGACGTCGACCGCACCATCCCCGGACTTGCGGAAGCCAATGCCAAAATCCTTTCGCACGGTGATTTTCCAACATGTTTCCCACCTTTTCAATGCATTGGTCCCTCATTCGTCTCCAAAAATGAAGTTGTCGGTCGAGGGGTAAAAATCTGCCGCACGCACCACCCGCACGACGTCGACCGCACCACCCCCGGACGGGATGATGCCAATGCCAAAATCCTTTCACACGATGATCGTCCAACATGTTTCCAACGTTTTCAATGCATTGGTCACTCATTCGTCTCGCAAAATCATGGGGTCGGTCGAGGGGTGAAAATCTGCCGCACGCACCACCCGCGCGACGTCGACCGCACCACCCCCGGAAGGGCTGATGCCAATGCCAAAATCCTTTCGCAGGATGATTGTCCAACATGTGTCCAACGCTTTCAAAGCATTGGTCACTCATTCGTCTCCAAAAATGAAGGGGTCCGTCGAGGGGTGAAAATCTGCCGCACGCACCACCCGCACGACGTCGATCGCACCACCCCCGGACGGGCTGATGCCAATGCCAAAATACTTTCGTACGATGATCGTCCAACATGTTTCCAACGTTTTCATTGCATTGGTCACTCATTCGTCTCGAAAAATCAAGGGGTCGGTCGAGGGGAGAAAATCTTTCGCACGCACCACCCGCACGGCTTCGACCGCACCACCCCCGGACGGGCTGATGCCAATGCCAAAATCCTTTCGCACGATGATCGTCCAACATGTTTCCAACGTTTTCAAAGCATTCGTCACTCATTCGTCTCGAAAAATGAAGGGGTCGGTCGAGGGGAGAAAATCTGCCCCACGCACGACCCGAACGACTTCGACCACACCACCCCCGGACTTGCGGAAGCCAATGCCAAAATCCTTTATCACGGTAATTTTCCAACATGTTTCCCACCTTTTCAATGCATTCGTCCCTCATCCGTCTCGAAAAATGAACGGGTCGGTCGAGCGGTGAAAATCTGCCGCACGCACCACCCGCACGACGTCGACCGCACCACCCCCGGACGGGCTGATGCCAATGCCAAAATACTTTCGTACGATGATCGTCCAACATGTTTCCAACGTTTTCAATGCATTGGTCACTCATTCGTCTCGAAAAATCAAGGGGTCGGTCGAGGGGTGAAAATCTGCCGCACGCACCGCCCCCACTACGTCGACCGCACCACCCCCGGACTTGCTGTAGGCAATGCCAAAATCCTTTCGATCGTTGAATGTCCAACATATTTCCCACCTTTTCAATGCATTGCTCCCTCATCTGTCTCGAAAAATGAAGGGGTCGGTCGAGGGGTGAAAATCTGCCGCAAGCACCACCCGCAAGAGGTCGACCGCACCACCCCTGGAAGGGCTGATGCCAATCCCAAAATCCTTTAGCACGGTGATTGTCCAACATGTTTCCAACGTTTACAATGCATTTGTCATGCGTTACTCTCGTGAAATCAAGGGGTCGGTCGAGGGGTGAAAATCTGCCGCACGCACCACCCGCACGGCGTCGACCGCACCACCCCCGGACGGGCTGATGCCAATGCCAAAATCCTTTCGCACGATGATCATCCAACATGTTTCCAACGTTTTCAAAGCATTGGTCACTCATTCGTCTCGAAAAATGAAGGGGTCGGTCGAGGGGTGAAAATCTGCCCCACGCACGACCCGCACCACCCCCGGACTTGCGGAAGCCAATGCCAAAATCCTTTATCACTGTGATTTTACAACATGTTTCCCACCTTTTCAATGCATTCGTTCCTCATCCGACTCGAAAAATGAAGGGGTCGGTCGAGGGGTGAAAATCTGCCGCACGCACCACCCGCACGACGTCGACCGAACCACCCATGGACGGGCTGATGCCAATGCCAAAATCCTTTCAAACGGTGATTGTCCAACATGTTTCCAATGTTTTCAATGCTTTGGTCATGCGTTACTCTCGAAAAATGAAGGGGTCGGTCGAGGGGTGAAAATCTGCCGCACGCACCACCCGCACGGCGTCGACCGCACCACCCCCGGACGGGCTGATGCCAATGCCAAAATCCTTTCCTACGATGATCGTCCAACATGTTTCCAACATTTTCAAAGCAATGGTCACTCATTCCTCTCGAAAAATGAAGGGGTCAGTCGAGGGGTGAAAATCTGCCGCACGCACGACCCGCACGACGTCGACCGCACCACCCCCGGACATGCGGAAGCCAATGCCAAAATCCTGTATCACGGTGATTTTCCAACATGTTTCCCAGCTTTTCAATGCATTCGTCCCTCATCCGTCTCGAAAAATGATGGGGTCGGTCGAGGGGTGAAAATCTGCCGCACGCACCACCCGCACGACGTCGACCGAACCACCCCCGGACGGGCTGATGCCAATGCCAAAATCCTTTCAAACGGTGATTGTCCAACATGTTTCCAACGTTTTCAATGCATTGGTCATGCGTTGCTCTCGAAAAATAAAGGGGTCGGTCGAGGGGTGAAAATCTGCCGCACGCACCACCCGCACGACGTCGACCGCACCACCCCCGGACGGGCTGATGCCAATGCCAAAATCCTTTCGCACGATGATCGTCCAACATGTTTCCAACGTTTTCAAAGCATTGGTCACTCATTCGTCTCGAAAAATGTCGGGGTCGGTCGTGGGTTGAAAATCTGCCGCACGAACCACCCGCACGACGTCGACCGCACCATCCCCGGACTTGCGGAAGCCAATGCCAAAATCCTTTCGCACGGTGATTTTCCAACATGTTTCCCACCTTTTCAATGCATTGGTCCCCCATCTGTCTCGAAAAATGAAGGGGTCGGTCGAGGGTTGAAAATCTGCCGCACGCACCACTCGCACGACGTCGACCGCACCACCCCCGGACGGGCTGATGCCAATGCCAAAATCCTTTCGCACGATGATTGTCCCACATGTTTCCAACGTTTTAAAAGCATTGGTCACTCATTCGTCTCCAAAAATGAAGGGGTCGGTCGAGGGGTGAAAATCTGCCGCACGCACCACCCGCACGACGTCGACCGCACCACCCCCGGACGTGCTGATGCCAATGCCAAAATCCTTTCGCACGATGATCGTCCAACATGTTTCCAACGTTTTCAATGCATTGGTCACTCATTCGTCTCGCAAAATCATGGGGTCGGTCGAGGGGTGAAAATCTGCCGCACGCACCCCCACACGACGTCGACCGCACCACCCCCGGACTTGCTGTAGCCAATGCCAAAATCCTTTCGCACGTTGATTGTCCAACATGTTTCCCACCTTTTCAATGCATTGGTCCCCCATCTGTCTCGAAAAATGAAGGGGTCAGTCGAGGGGTGAAAATCTGCGCACGCACCACCCCCGCGACGTCGACCTCACCACCCCCGGACGGGCTGATGCCAATGCTAAAATCCTTTCGCAGGATGATTGTCCAACAAGTTTCCAACGCTTTCAAAGCATTGGTCACTCATTCGTCTTCAAAAATGAAGGGGTCCGTCGAGGGGTGAAAATCTGCCGCACGCACCACCCGCACGACGTCGACCGCAGCACCCCCGGACGGGCTGATGCCAATGCCAAAATACTTTCGTACGATGATCGTCCAACATGTTTCCAACGTTTTCAATGCATTGGTCACTCATTCGTCTCGAAAAATCAAGGGGTCGGTCGAGGGGTGAAAATCTGCCGCAGGCACCACCCGCACGACGTCGAGCGCACCACCCCCGGACGGGCTGATGCCAATCCCAAAATCCTTTCGCACGGTGATTGTCCAACATGTTTCCAACGTTTTCAATACATTGGTCAAGCGTTACTCCCGAGAAATCAAGGGGTCGGTCGAGGGATGAAAATCTGCCGCACGCACCACCCGCACGACGTCGACAGCACCACCCCCGGACGGGCTGATGCCAATGCCAAAATCCTTTCGCACGATGATTTTCCAACATGTGTCCAACGTTTTCAAGCATTGCCCACTCTTTCGTCTCGAAAAATGAAGGGGTCGGTCGAGGGGTGAAAATCTGTCGCACGCACAACCCGCACGACGTCGACCGCACCACCCCCGGTTTTGCGGAAGCCAATGCCAAAATCGTTAATCACCGTGATTTTCCAACATGTTTCCCACCTTTTCATTGCATTGGTCCCTCATCCGTCTCGAAAAATGAAGGGGTCGGTCGAGGGGTGAAAATCTGCCTCACGCTCCACCCGCACGACGTCGACCGAACCACCCCCGGACTGGCTGATGCCAATGCCAAAATCCTTTCAAACGGTGATTGTCCAACATGTTTCCAACGTTTTCAATACATTGGTCATGCGTTACTCTCGAAAAATCAAGGGGTCGGTCGAGGGGTGAAAATCTGCCGCACGCACCACCCGCACGACGTCGACCGCACCACCCCCGGACGGGTTGATGCCAATGCCAAAATACTTTCGTAGGATGATCGTCCAACATGTTTCCAACGTTTTCAATGCATTGGTCACTCATTCGTCTCGAAAAATCAAGGGGTCGGTCGAGGGGTGAAAATCTGCCGCACGCACCACCCGCACGACGTCGACCGCACCACCCCCGGACTTGATGTAGCCAATGCCAAAATCCTTTCTCACGTTGATTGTCCAACATGTTTCCCTCCTTTTCAATGCATTGGTTCCTCATCTGTCTCGAAAAATGAAGGGGTCGGTGGAGGGGTGAAAATCTGCCGCACGCACCACCCGCACGACGTCGACCGCACCACCCCTGGACGGGCTGATGCCAATCCAAAAATCCTTTCGCACGGTGATTGTCCAACATGTTTCCAACGTTTACAATGCATTGGTCATGCGTTACTCTCGTGAAATCAAGGGGTCGGTCGAGGGGTGAAAATCTGCCGCACGCACCACCCACACAGCGTCGAACGCACCACCCCCGGACGGGTTGATGCCAAGGCCAAAATCCTTTCGCACGATGATCGTCCCACATGTTTCCAACGTTTTCAAAGCATTGGTCACTCATTCGTCTCGAAAAATGAAGGGGTCGGTCGAGGGGTGAAAATCTGCCCCACGCACGACCCGCACGACTTCGACCGCACCACCCCCGGACTTGCGGAAGCCAATGCCAAAATCCTTTATCACGGTGATTTTCCAACATGTTTCCCACCTTTTCAACGCATTCGTCCCTCATCCGTCTCGAAAAATGAAGGGGTCGGTCGAGGGGTGAAAATCTGCCGCACGCACCACCCGCACGACGTCGACCGAACCACCACCGGACGGGCTGATGCCAATGCAAAAATCCCTTCAAACGGTGATTGTCCAACATGTTTCCAACGTTTTCATGCATTGGTCATGCGTTCCTCTCGAAAAGTTAAGGGGTCGGTCGAGGGGTGAAAATCTGCCGCACGCACCACCCGCACGGCGTCGACCGCACCACTCCCAGGACGGGCTGATGCCAATGCCAAAATCCTTTCGTACGATGATCGTCCAACATGTTTCCAACGTTTTCAAAGCAATGGTCACTCATTCGTCTCGAAAAATGAAGGGGTCGGTCGAGGGGTGAAAATCTGCCGCACGCACGACCCGCACGACGTCGACCGCACCACCCCCGGACTTGCGGAAGCCAATGCCAAAATCCTTTATCACGGTGATTTTCCAACATGTTTCCCACCTTTTCAATGCATTCGTCCCTCATCCGTCTTGACAAATGAAGGGGTCGGTCGAGGGGTGAAAATCTGGCGCACGCACCACCCGCACGACGTCGACCGAACCACCCCCGGACGGGCTGATGCCAATGCCAAAATCCTTTCAAACGGTTTTTTGTCCAACATATTTCCAACGTTTTCAATGCATTGGTCATGCGTTACTCTCGAAAAATCAAGGGGTCGGTCGAGGGGTGAAAATCTGCCGCACGCACCACCCGCACGACGTCGACCGAACCACCCCCGGACGGGCTGATGCCAATGCCAAAATCCTTTCGCACGATGATCGTCCAACATCTTTCCACCGTTTTCAAAGCATTGGTCACTCATTCGTCTCGAAAAATGTTGGGGTCAGTCGAGGGGTGAAAATCTGCCGCACGAACCACCCGCACGACGTTGACCGCACCATCCCCGGACTTGCGGAAGCCAATGCCAAAATCCTTTCGCACGGTGATTTTCCAACATGTTTCCCACCTTTTCAATGCATTGGTCCCCCATCTGTCTCGAAAAATGAAGGGGTCGGTCGAGGGTTAAAAATCTGCCGCACGCACCACCCGCACGACGTCGACCGCACCACCCCCGGACGTGCTGATGCCAATGCCAAAATCCTTTCGCACGATGATTGTCCAACATGTTTCCAACGTTTTCAAGGCATTGGTCACTCATTCGTCTCCAAAAATGAAGGGGTCGGTCAAGGGGTGAAAATCTGCCGCACGCACCACCCGCACGACGTCGACCGCACCACCCCCGGACGGGCTGATGCCAATGCCAAAATCCTTTCGCACGATGATCGTCCAACATGTTTCCAACGTTTTCAATGCATTGGTCACTCATTCGTCTCGCAAAATCATGGGGTCGGTCGAGGGTTAAAAATCTGCCGCACGCACCACCCGCGCGACGTCGACCGCACCACCCCCGGACGGGCTGATGCCAATGCCAAAATCCTTTCGCACGATGATTGTCCAACATGTTTCCAACGTTTTCAAAGCATTGGTCACTCATTCGCCTCCAAAAATGAAGGGGTCGGTCGAGGGGTGAAATTCTGCCGCACGCACCACCCGCACGACGTCGACCGCACCTCCCCCGGACGGGCTGATGCCAATGCAAAAATACTTTCGTACGATGATCGTCCAACATGTTTCCAACGTTTTCAATGCAATGGTCACTCATTCGTCTCGAAAAATCAAGGGGTCGGTCGATGGGTGAAAATCTGCCGCACGCACCACCCGCACGACGTCGACCGCACCACCCCCTGACTTGCTGTAGCCAATGCCAAAATCCTTTCGCACGTTGATTGTCCAACATGTTTCCCAACTTTCTAATGCATTGGTCCCCCATCTGTCTCGAAAAATGAAGGGGTCGGTCGAGGGGTGAAAATCTGCCGCACGCACCACCCGCACGACGTCGACCGAACCACCCCCGGACGGGCTGATGCCAATGCCAAAATCCTTTCGCACGGTGATCGTCCAACATGTTTCTAACTTTTTCATTGCATGGGTCACTCATTCGTCTCGAAAAATCAAGGGGTCGGTCGAGGGGTTAAAATCTGCCGCAGGCACCACCCGCACGACGTCGAGCGCACCACCCCCGGACGGGCTGATGCCAACCCCAAAATCCTTTCGCACGGTGATTGTCCAAAATGTTTCCAACGTTTTCAATACATTGGTCAAGCGTTAGTCCCGAGAAATCAAGGGGTCGGTCGAGGGATGAAAATCTGCCGCACGCAACACCCGCACGACGTCGACAGCACCACCCCCGGACGGGCTGATGCCAATGCATAAATCCTTTCGCACGATGATTTTCCAACATGTTTCCAACGTTTTCAAAGCATTGCTCACTCATTCGTCTTGAAAAATGAAGGGGTCGGTCGAGGGGTGAAAATCTGCCGCACGCACAACCCGCACGACGTCGACCGCACCACCCCCGGTTTTGCGGAAGCCAATGCCAAAATCCGTAATCACGGTGATTTTCCAACATGTTTCCCACCTTTTCAATGCATTGGTCCCTCATCCGTCTCGAAAAATGAAGGGGTCAGTCGAGGGGTGAAAATCTGCCGCACCCACCACCCGTACGACGTCGACCGAACCACCCCCGGACTGGCTGATGCCAATGCCAAAATCCTTTCAAACGGTGATTGTCCAACATGTTTCCAACGTTTTCAATACATTGGTCATGCGTTACTCTCGAAAAATCATGGGGTCGGTCGAGGGGTGAAAATCTGCCGCACGCACCACCCGCACGACGTCGACCGCACCACCCCCGGACTTGCTGTAGCCAATGCCAAAATCCTTTCGCACGTTGATTGTCCAACATGTTTCCCACCTTTTCAACGCATTGGTCCCCCATCTGTCTCGAAAAATGAAGGGATCGATCGAGGGGTGAAAATCTGCCGCTCGCACCACCCGCGCGACGTCGACCGCACCACCCCCGGACGGGCTGATGCCAATGCCAAAATCCTTTCGCACGATGATCGTCCAACATGTTTCCAACGTTTTCAACGCATTGGTCACTCATTCGTCTCGAAAAATCAAGGGGTCGGTCGAGGGGTGAAAATCTGCCGCACGCACCACCCGCACGACGTCGACCGCACCTCCCCCGGACGGGCTGATGCCAATGCAAAAATACTTTCGTACGATGATCGTCCAACATGTTTCCAACGTTTTCAATGCATTGGGCACTCATTCGTCTCGAAAAATCAAGGGGTCGGTCGATGGGTGAAAATCTGCCGCACGCACCACCCGCACGACGTCGACCGCACCACCCCCTGACTTGCTGTAGCCAATGCCAAAATCCTTTCGCACGTTGATTGTCCAACATGTTTCCCAACTTTCCAATGCATTGGTCCCCCATCTGTCTCGAAAAATGACGGGGTCGGTCGAGGGGTGAAAATCAGCCGCACGCACCACCCGCACGACGTCGACCGAACCACCCCCGGACGGGCTGATGCCAATGCCAAAATCCTTTCGCATGGTGATCGTCCAGCATGTTTCTAACTTTTTCAATGCATGGGTCACTCCAAAGAGCTGCGCACCAAATTTTAGGTCATTCCGACAATGTTTGACCAGACTTTGATGCTCGGAAACAAAATCAAGCCTACCGGCGGCGGAGCACTCCGGGACTATGGCACGCAATTCGGAGATTGTGGATCATCTCAAAATGACTCCAGTAGGCCCCCCGTCGAATTTCAGGTTAATCGGACATCGTTTGACCTGAAGTCAACGCTCGGCATTTCCCTCGCGGTGAAATCAAAGGCAAGCGTTTGCATGACCCCAAACGGCTTCAAAACTCAAACAAAAGCCTATGGTTGGTCTTATCTACTGATGAGGGAGTCACTCGTCGAATTTCAGGTCAATCGGACATCGTTTGACCGGAAGTCAAAGCTCGGCATTTCCCTCGCGGTGAAATCAAAAGCAAGCGTTTGCATGACCCCAAACGGCTTCAAAACTCAAACGAAAGCCTATGGTTGGTCTTATCTACTGATGAGGGAGTCACTCGTCGAATTTCAGGTCAATCGGACATCGTTTGACCGGAAGTCAAAGCTCGGCATTTCCCTCGCGATGAAATCAAAGGCAAGCGTTTGCATGACTCGAAATGGCTTCAAAACTCAAACGAAAGCCTATGGTTGGTCTTATCTACTGATGAGGGAGTCACTCGTCGAATTTCAGGTCAATCGGACATCGTTTGACCGGAAGTCAAAGCTCGACATTTCCCTCGCGGTGAAATCAAAGGCAAGCGTTTGCGGGACCCCAAACGGTTTCAAAACCTGAACAAAAGCCTATGGTTAGTCTCGTCTACTGCTCAATAAGCTACACGTCGAATTTCAGGTCATTCCGACATCGTCTGATCTAGTTTCGACGCTTGACAAAAAATCGGCAGTTCTCCACAGCAAAGTCTTCGGCTTTTCAGAAAATGGGAAACTTTGCGATCCAATTTGCACGGCTTCTCGTCAGGTTTTCTTGAGGGAAATCCAGCCAATAAATGAGGGGAAATTCCAAGAAAAATGCAGGAGAAAACAGAAGCGAAAACGGACGAAAAACGGCCGAGAAATGGCGACCAAAAGGCGGCCAAAAAAATGGGCCAAGGCCCATGGTCGCCGGCGACCCAAGCCCATGGTCGCCGGCGACCATGGAATACCGGGTCGCCGGATTTCGCCCTGAAAACCCCTTTTTCGGGTACTTTTCGCGTTTCGAGTTGATTGGCCCTTGTGGTTTTTCCAAAATCTGATTTTTTGTGCATGATATCCGTCGATCTTCATCAACATCACGGATCCATCACTGAAATCATTAGATCATCATCGGACGCCTCAAGATCGCCAAACGGCTAACCAAGAAGGCACACTTTCTGCTCGCCCGATCGCGAAATCAACTGGACAGATGTTGCTGGCCCGCTGACATCAACCAATGTTTGAAATTGGATCACCATCCGACATCAAGTAGCATGTGGGTCCATTGGTGATCATCGCAAGAAGAATCCCAAAGGACGCGGCACGGCCCGCGACTCTTCAAGCGCCCGGGCAATCAATTAATGAAGTTAAATGGCCCGTTTATGATAAGTTAATGCGGTCATTAACCCATTATCTTGGACGGCCCAATCAGAAGCCTCCGTTTAGGAGTTACAAGTCCAAGCAATCATGGCATTCAAGCCATGAAACTCCTAACATAATGGAGATTAAAGGCAACTAAATGCCCATGACTCTCCTTTGGCCAATGAAATCCAAGGGTCAGGAGTTACAAAACAAAAAGCAATTAAACTTGTAACTCCTCCCTTTATGTGGTTTTATGACATTTAAAACCCATAAACCCTCCTAAATGGCTACCAAAGGTCTATAAATAGGAGGGTCATTCCAAAGGAAAAGGGCCGAAGAAAAATCCATAAAGAAAAGAGAGAAAAATTCCCAGAAAATTGCCTGAAGATCTGAAGTCTCTGAAAATCCTGACATTTTGCGAAGAAACTCTGCTGCAGCAACCAGCACTACAAGGTGATCAAAGCCCCTTGGGGGGGCCACCCCCAAAGCCACCTCTCCTTCTATCCAACATGGCTAGATGCGGCTTTTTAGCCCATCTACTCGGTTTTTTACCGGATATAGGACCTTACCTTGGTCCTTATCCTCTAAAAATCTGAGGTTGGAGCCAAGCCAAGAAATCAAGCATCCGACGTTCTCATTTGCATGGATGATGGCGGAGTCCATACATGACTCACGACCGTCAATCTAAACGGGTCCCTCCCACAATCTCCTGAAAAGTTAGATTCTTCCTCTCTCGCTTCTCATTGTATTTTGTATTTTTTTTAAAGAGACAAAAAACCACAACTCTTGTCTTTCATTATTGATGAGAATTGTAAATCGGCTATAAACGCCACAAATCGGCTATAAACGCCAAAAATCGGCTATAAATGCCAAAAAATCGCCTTTTACGGCAAAATAAAAAACTGTCTCTTTTCTTAAATATATGTGCAATGGAAACTTGAAAAGAAGTTGATTTCCTTTTTACTTGCGAAGATTGATCTCCGGATCATCACTTGCAATTCCAAGTAAAATAGAAAATCTGGCACACCCACAAACACACAAAAGCGTTGATGCGCGCTCCGCCCTCCGGGGGCGAAAGGGTCGGACCGAACGGACTCCCACGTCCGCCGACGCCTGGTAGCGCCGGAGCTGGAGCGCATTCCATCAAGTAGGCACACCCGGTGGGACCCGTTTACTTGAGAACACCGGATGCTTGGAATTGAAATATTCGCATATTATATCGTTGCTTATGTTTCTTTTCCGAATTCCTTGGCTACTTTTTGGCTGGTGGCCTATGTTGGATTTCGCATGAGATGGGATTTTTTTTTGGAAATCTCAAATTCTTTCAATCTATTTCCATTCTTTCTCTTTTCAAAAAAAAAAAAAGTTCAGATTTCTCGTTTTGGATTCAAAATTGAGAAACTTTGATCCTTTCCTTTCTAGGCATTGGCGCTCGCGATTATCCGCTGAGACCGGCTTGGATCGGGGATTGGGCCATTGTTTCTCTTCGATGAGTCTGTTAGAGATTTCAAAAAAAAGAAAAAAAAAAAAGAAAAACTTTTCGCCTTGGATTCAAAATTGAGAAGTTTTGATCCTATCCTATCGTTCATCGCGCTTGCAGAAATGTTGAGCCTGTTCGACTAAGGTTTTGGATCATTGTTTCTCTTTGATGAATTCATTAGAATTCAAAAAAAAAAATTCAAAAAAAAAAAAATCAAAACTTTTCGCCTTGGATTCAAAATTGAGAGGTTTTGATCCTATCCTATCGTTCATTGCGCTTGCAGAAATGTTGAGCCTGTTCGACTAAGGTTTTGGATCATTGTTTCTCTTCAATGAGTCTAGTAAAAAAAAAGCAAAAAAAAAAAGAAAGACATAGACCGCTAAGGCCAAACCAACTGCGTTCTTTGATCTCAGTTGATTCAAGAAAAGCCTTGTCCAGAGTGTGGAGACAGCCTGACTGTTCGAGGCAAGGGTCCTCCAAACGGGTTCATTAAGTAATCCTACCCTTACCTGGGGGCAATTCTATCAATTGTGATTTCATAAGACCGGGTTAGGAAGCCTATGTGTGTTCTCTTGTCTTTTAAATAAAAATTGTAAAAAAAAAAAAAAAAAAAAACTTTTCAAAAAAAAATTCTTAAAAAAAAAAAAAAAAAACTTTCGTCATTTTCAGGTTCAGATCTGAGAAATTTTGGTCTCTTCCTTTCTAAGCACTGGCGCTCGCGATTATCCGCTGAGCCCGTGTTCAGATTGGAACGTCATTTGCTCTCTTTGATGGACCTGATCTTGGCCTTTCAAAAAAAAAAAACTCTCGTCATTTTGGATTCGGATCCGAGAAATTGTGGTTCCTTCTGGGGTACTGGCACTCGCGGAAATCGTTGAGCCCGTCTTTGGATTGGGATACCACATGCTCATCTTGATGAATCCATTTTGACATTTAAAAAAACAGAGAATCCCATCTCATGGATGCGATCTCCAACATTTGTGTCTAGCGGTGCTAGTACGCCCTTTCAGGGTCTACTGTATTCGTGACCGGCGCATTTGTAAAACTCCAACCTTATATTCTTCTTATCTCGAGCAAGCCCTGCTTCGCGATAAGTCGAATTTAGGTTTACAATTGCTTCTAGCAGTCACTGGGACGCTCATTTTGGGGCTCACCATACTTGTAATAAGAACAATTGTGCCCTCTATGGCTTTTGCCCTCCTCACGTCGCCTGGGACATATCCCTCAAGCGATCTGAAAAGGCAAACCCATAGATTGCCTTTTTTCCATTTATAATCATTATATTCTTGTGATTACTAATGGATATGGTCTTGTTTCAGAAGTTTTCCAAAAACTAACAATGGCAGCTTCGTTAACCATCACCTTCGATGAGAACAAGTACCAACTCATGCTCCAAGACAAACAAACCAAGCCCACCTACAAGCGCCCCGCCAGTTGTCAAAGCATTACCACCCTTGGCGACTCCCAGAACACCGGGTCGACCTCAACTCCCCGGACCATCGTCTTCGGGTCGCTGGGACCATTCCCACTACACGCAGAAGAAACTGCACCTGCCAAGAAGCAAAGAACCGCCCCTCAACGTATCACTACAGTGATACCAAGGGCGACCACCAAGAAGCCTGAGGCCCGTAGCGCTCCTGCAAAGCCTCAACCAGCAAGAAACCAGGTCTGCTCAAAGACTTGGTCCCCAAGGCCTTCACCCAAACAGCGAAGGTCACAAACATCAGCAAAGCCAGCATACCTGGCTTCTCTCAAGGAGAACCGGTTCTACCCTCTTGCTTACATGAAAGAGGAGAAACCTACCCTCCGCCAAACAAAACCAACTCAGCACGAGCCGGCTTGCTCCTACAAGCCCAAAATCAAATCATGCATCGTAAGGCCTCCGCAAGAACCTGCAAAAGCCTGCACTCCTGCTAGTCGACCCTTCCTCTCAACAGGAGCCGAACTCGCCAAATTCAAAGCTTCGCTGCGACAGGCAAAGGACCGCGTCCAGATCCTGTCACTGCCAGTCTTCAAAGAAGACAAGCTCGGCTGCTGCGCACCAGGGACTACGTCCTTCATTGCCAGAGCACAGCCCGAGCTGACTAAAGCTCAAATAGCTCGTCGTATGCGCCGCCGCGCGGCATATCGACAAAAGAGACTAGAGAAGCAAAGAACCCAGGATTCTGCACTTCAGGTCTCCCAAAAATGGGTCGAAAAAGAAAGACCCGACCAAGTTGCTGCTGTCCATATGGTTGGCAAAACCAGAAAACGCCAGAAGTCAGCAACAAAAATCCATGTCAGGCGTCCGGTGACTCGCAGCGTCTCCCGGACACGAAGACATAAAGAAAACTCTCCCGCTCCTTCAAGCCAAGGATATCGGAGTAACCACTCTTCAAGCTCTTCATCTAAAAGAATGAGCTCTAGCTCAGTCACCAAGACAATATCTTCATTCAACTCTCGAGGAATGAACGTCCTGGTCACAAATACTGAGCAACCTCCGCCGCATGATGACGTAGCTGCACGCATCCAGCAGCTGGAACAAGGACAACAGAGAATAGAGGCCCTAATGGAAAACCTCCTTCTCGCTATGCAACGTCCGCCAAACAATGAAGCTCCTCCGAGCCATCAAGGCGACGAAGAAAATGCAGAAAACAGTGAGTCACGCTCCCTTACCAAAAAGGACGTTGACGATATCCTCGCCAAAGCAAAAGAAGAGGATACACTAAAGGAGCATGGGATCAAGCCACCATATCCCTTGTGGATGGACTTGGTCCCGTTCCCTACAAAATTCAAGCAACCTACTCTCCAAACATATACGGGGAAAGGTTCAGCCAGACAGCACGTGATCCATTTCAAGATCCTGACGGGAGCTATTGCGGATCAAGATGCCCTCAAAATCCGCCTCTTTGCAAGTACCCTAAAAGGTACGGCCTTTGATTGGTACTCCACTCTGCCGGAGGACTCCATTCAAAATTGGGCCATGCTGGAGACATGCTTCCTAACCCACTTCAAAGGTGAGGATCATCCTGTTACTATGGCTCAGCTCTGCAGCCTAAAACAGGGAGAGAATGAGTCAACATATGACTTCATTCACAAGTGGAAGGCAATGGCATACAAATGCTTCGATGTACTGCCACAAGCGTCACTGGTCGACATCTGCCGAAACAACATGAGAGCAAGAATCCGCTCCATGATCATCGGCAACAAATCAAAGAACCTGGGAGAACTCCTGGAAGCAGCTATGGAAGCTGAAACGGTGATCAAAGACCTCAACAGTCAGAAATCATCAAAGAAAGAGCCGACTGCCATTGCAACCTCAAAACCATAGAAAAATGAGGTTCTCAATGTGCAAACCAAGTCAGCTCCTCAGCAGCCAAAGAAAGCTGAAAACAAAGCCGCAGATGCCTTCAAAGAACGAGTAGAGAAGAAATACCCGTTCGATGAAGATGTTGAAGAAATCTTTGGGGCACTTCTCGCAAACGGTAAACTCACCTTCCCTGACCCCAAAAGACCAGGAGATGTTGGCAAAACCAACGATCCTCGGTACTGTCCATACCATCAGATGGTCTCACATCCTCTCAATCAATGCTTTGTTGTGAGAGAGAAGATAAATGAGATGTGGAAAAACGGAGTCATTACCTTCGACAAGAACTATGGGCATGCCTCCGTCAACATGGTGTCATGTGGACAAAAACAAAAATCACCAAAAGAGAAGATCACTACTTCCTTCAAGGTGATAAAGATGACCCAAACGTCCCAAGAGTTGGTTCCATATCCAACATCAGACGGACAGCCCATATGGGTACACCCCGATATCCTAGAAGATGAAAATTGGGAGGTCGTCAAAACAAAGCCAACCGCTCAACAGCGAAGGCAAGCCAGGAGACAACTCCGCAAGCTCAAGCAGCAGGAGAAAGCTCCGAAATAGCAAGAAGTCATTGAAAGGGCAGAGACCTCCTCTACCGCTTCACTAGGGGCAATAGAAGAGTCCTCTCCTAAGACTTCAAAGGCGGCGAGAAAATTCACTCTTGGTGATTTCATGCCACCACACCTCAAAGATGAAACCATGCAGGGGGCATCATACTCCTGCAACTCGGTGGTCGGATTCCCCATGGATGGATACGAGTCCAGTGACACCGCTAGCGACATCGATGAGTGGGAGGAATCCCTCGAAACAAGAGAATATCTCTCCGATGAGGAATGGATCCCTAAATCTCATCTTATGCCAGTAATCTGGTATAACCCATTACAGCCGCAAGGATCCTGGTCGGATGATGAAGAAGACCAATAAGTTGTTCAAGAAAACACTCCAGTGGAACCCAACCATGTTGAACCACAAGGAGCAGACGAAGAAGAAGATTTGGCTCCCGTGCCTGATCTCGATGAATACGCAAGGATCTTGCAGCACCTTGCTATAGAGCAAGAACAAGGTCGCATTAATCAGCTTTGTCACAACCCAGCACCGGAAGTTCTTGAAAATCTACAGGAATCTCCTCCGGTAACTCCGAAAAATGAAAAAAAGCTGTTGGATCGATGATCCTCTTACATCTGAGGACGAATCTGATTCCCAACAGTTCATCTTGGAGGCATCTTCCGTCAAAGTTACTTGCAATGCAATAGCTCAGGATGATAATTCCTCACCTTCTCAGACTTCGCCTCCTGGAACAGTGACATCGGAACTCAAACCTCTTCCGACTGATCACCTTGAAGTAATTCCAGCCAGTGAAATCTTCTTCAGAGAAAATCCGGTCAATTGGTCCCAAATGCCCGATCTCATCGGTGATGTCTGGACCGACAAAATATTCGATAAAGAAGGAAAGTTGCTGGATGCTGTTCAGGACTTGCTCCCGGAAAATGCTCCATGCAACACAATTACTGAGGATGGCAATGCTGACACAGAGACATCTTCAGCAAATGAGAAGGAACAACCCCTCGATCTCGAGGACGATCTTCTAAACAAAGACCCTTCTCCAGAAGCTCTTGAAGTTGGTAGAGGTACCCGTTCTGGCCGGGATTACCACAAAAACTACGACCAACCTTCTGCTTCTTATGTAAATCCTTCGGGAAAACAAGCTGTAAATGCCCCTAGTGGTGAGAATAATGAAAATGCAAGTCCCAAGGAGGCTTTCAAGTACGACTTGATTCAGCACTTCAAACACATACCTGCACGTCTGCACATCCTAGACTTATTACGAATGTCACCACAGACTCGTGATAGTCTCATTTCAGAACTACAAATGCTGGATGCGGATGTCGACAAACATGCCCCACAAGTCCTACAAATTGAAATGGACTATAGGATCAAAAAATCAAAAACTCCCTCAAAAGGAGAAAAGAAGAAAACTGAGGGATCCTGCATCGAATGCCTCTCGGTTAAAAAAGCAGCAAGTGCAACCATCGCCTTCACCAAGGAAGACCTCCTGCTAGGCGAGACAAAGCACAACCGACCCCTGTACTTCACCGGGTACATCAAAGAGGTGCCAATACGCAGAATCCAGATCGTTCCAGGTTCTGCACTCAACCTCATCTCCACTTCGGCACTCGAAGAACTGGGCATTCCGCCTAACAAGCTGAGCCACACGTCTGTGTCCATCTTTGGATATGATGGTAGCACTCAAAGGTCGATTGGCAAAATCAGGTTCAAGTTGCAAATCGGTGATCTTATCTCCGAGGTCACTGTCTATGCAATAAAGACCCCTTCATGCTACAACATCCTTCTCGGACGCCCCTGGATACACGAGAATGGTGTTGTCCCTTCGACTTTACATCAGTGCATCAAGTTCGTTGGCAATGACGGCTTGATACATCGAGTGTTTGCAGACAAAAAGCCCTTCAAAGGCAAAGAAGACTATTTCGCAGATGCTCAGATGTACAAAGATGAAAAAGAAGAAAGGGAGGGAAAAACAGTACCCTTTGCCGAAAATCTCCAGAAAGACAAAGGCAAGGCTCCTCAGCAATCACCGGAAGAAAACAAACCCTCTATCAAAACTGAGGAGAATAATCAATCTCCCTTCATGGTCTCCCTCAAGTCTTCAAAGCCTCTGGTGATCACCACCAAAGCAAAGAAAACAAAACAAAAGGCTGGGGGCAAGTTTGTTGTCTCCTTCGTGTCTATCTTGCAAGACACGGATTCGGACTCAGAGCCAGAAGACGACACATCGTCAAGCCAAGCTGATGATCAACAAGTTCAGCCCGCTCTCACTCCGATGGAGACAACCGTTGACATAGAAGATCCGGCATCTACTTCCTTCATTGTTCCAGCAACATTAGCAGAAGAAAAGCCAATCTTCTTCCATAAATCGGGAGTTTCTTCATCAAATTCTTCGCTTGAACCTTTCCAAAATGAAGGTATGCCTCAACTATCCCTGTATAGTCCAATGGCACAAGCTATCATGAAGAAAATGGGCTACGACGCTCAGAACCCAATCGGTTTGGGAGATGGTCGTGGTATTATCACGCCATTGGAACCAACCCTGACCAAAAGTCAACTGGAAGGTTGGAAACCCCACCGCCACATAAAAAAGTCTTCACATGGGCTGGGGTATGATCCTGACGCTCCCTTGAGATAGTGGACACAAAGGCTGCAAAGTCATCTTGCCGACCAAGCCTCAACATCTCATATTAATGAAGACATCGATCTCCCTGGATATCTCTTTGAAGAGTTGACCGTCAAGGAACCAGGAAGTTCATCCAATTGGTACGATTTCTCTGATGATGAAGAGGAATTGTCCGATGATACAGACACACGGTTCTCTGACCCAGTAGAACCACTGTCTCCAAAAGAAGTGCCCTACTTCGACCTAGTTTCAACAGGTGATTGGTGTAAGTCCATGGGGATCCGAACCCTAGAGGGGGGGTGAATAGGGTGAGCTCCAAGTATGACCAATTTTAATCAATTTTAACTTCTTTAAAACAAACTAGTCACATGTGATGATTTATCATACAAGATGCGGAAGCTAACAAAAGAATCACCACAAAGCAATCACCATCACACAAGTATTTATAGTAGTTCGGCCTCAATGCCTACATCCACTACCGGCTTGTGATCCAACACCCCACCGGATTTCCACTATTTATGCTTTTCAATAGGCTAAGCAATAACCTTTACAATATGCTTTTCAAGGCTTAGCAATAACCTTTACAATGATGTTTTTCAAGGCTCAACATCAACCTATACACTATGCTTTTATAGGCTAAGCAATAACCTCTTCAACCACAACGTTGGTTATCTCACTAATTTAGTGTCTATCATACACTTGATGGAGATTCTATTAAGCTCATTACATTGCCTCTAAAATAGGCGGATATGGAAGTGAAAATCTAATACACACTCACACTATGAATGCAAAGATGAAAGTATATGAAGTGTGTGTGTGTGGTCCTCAATCATTTAGAAAATGAAAGCTCATAAATGTATGCCTAAGGCTTTTGAAAGTTTTAGCACATAAAACATTTATGATTGAGGATATAATGCAATCACATGTTAAAAGTAACAACTTGTTAATGATATCAAAGTTACACAAGTTGTATGAAATGGATTAGCTCTAAACATGTGATGCATAGGGATGTCAATCAAATCATCAATGAAGCTCAAAACATAAAAATAGATTTGATTGAAAAGAGGGGACAAATCATATGTAATTATAAGGACAACTTGAAAATGATTTACCAATCAAAGCAAGGCAAGTTGTGAAGCATTAAAACAATAATACACATATGATTTGTAATGATGTTGGATCCAAAACATAAGATACATTTGAGAGAGATTTTCTTATGATGGAAAAACAACAACCAATGATTCAACAAAGTATATGAATCATGTTACATATTTCATTAACATGATCTACTTAGATTTACCAAAGATAAAGTACTACTTTGATGAATCAATGGTGATGTATCCAAAACAATAGATCTATTCAAAATATAACACATGCTAAGGATACAACACATCATAGGTTAACATGTTACAAGATTTACCAATGATAAAACAAAACATGAAAACATATGATTTGTAAAGAAGTTGAGTCCAAAACATAAGTTAGTTTTGAGAGAGATGTTCTTATGATGGAAAACAACAACCAAAGATTCAACCAAGTATATGGATCATGTTACATATGATTTCAAAGGTTCTTTCATTAACATGATCTACTTAGATTTACCAAAGTTAAGTACTACTTGGATTGAATCATATGGTGTTGTATCCAAAACAATAAATCAACTCAAAACATAAAATATGTTAAGGACACAACACAAACATAGTTTAACATGCTAGAAATGATTTACCAAAAATAAAACAAAAGCATGAAAACATATGATTAAGGAAGGAAGAGCCTACTTGGTGGTTTAACTTCATTAATCCAAGCTTTAGCTTTCCTAATCATCCCCTTCATCCCTTGGTTCTTTTCCCTTTTGATATGCCTCAAATCCTCTCAAGGAGGGGCTTAAAATTCCCAACTTTTGGTAAGGGAAAGAACTCATATTTATAGCAAAAAGTTGCCAACGGCTAGTTCTCGGTCGACCGGCAAAGGGGTCTCGGTCGACCGAGAACACACAACGGTCATATTTCTGACCGTTGGTGCTCCCAGGCAAATTTTGCCTGCAGTTGTCTCGGTCGACCGAGACCTGTGTCTCGGTCGACCGGCGACACTGCCGGGACACCCCATTTTTGCAAAAAATGCAACTTTTGCATATTAGAAGGTTTTGCTTGGGGGACCTTTTTGCCTACTAAATCAAGCTTGGAAAACATGTTTTAAAGATTCTAATGGTTTTTAAAACATGACATAAAAAGCCTAAAAAGATTCAAAACTTTTAAAACAAAGGCTTGCTTGATTTCTTGAAAACTCTTTTCTAAAACAAATGCATCCAAGATTTAAAAACAAATCATGCATAAATCAAAACTTTTACAACTCTTAAAAGCAATGCATGAATAAAACAAGATTTCAAGTTTATCTAAAACAATGCATGTGTGTAAATCAAATGATGCTTGAATGATAATGCATCCATCAAATTGCAATCTAGAAAATTCCTAACAATTGGGACCATCTCATAGCAAATCTTGAAAAAAGTACCAATCAAGAAGACCCATGGACAAAAGCAGAGTCGTGGTCTGTAGATACCTTTGGAACTCCAGAAGGCTTTATTGGGTTGGAAGCCTCCGAAAATATTGTGGAGGAACCACCTTCAAACCTTCCAACTGAAGATTCTGTTCAAAAGATAGACTTGGGAACACCTGATAACCTACGTCCTGTATTCATAAGCAAGAATATAAAGGATGATGAGTTACCCGAGTATATCGCGTTTCTTCATGAGTTCGTTGATTGTTTTGCATGGTCTTACGCTGAGATGCCTGGCTTAGACCCCAAAATAGCAGTCCACAAACTCAATCTTCAGAAAGATATCAAGCCTGTCAAACAAGGCCAAAGAAGGTTCCGTCCTGACGTGATGGACAAAATTGAACAAGAAGTTCAAAAACTCAAAAGCATTGGCTTCATCCGTGAGGAACAGCATCCTGAATGGTTGGCCAACATCGTCCCTGTGACAAAGAAAAATGGGCAAATTAGGGTCTACATTGATTACAGAGACCTGAACAATGCATGCCCAAAAGATGAATTCCCGCTCCCTATACCGGAGGTGATGATCGACAACACCTGTGGATTCGAGCGGATGACATTCATGGATGGCTTCTCTGGCTACAATCAGATAAAGATGCATCCTGAAGATGAAAAACACACAGCATTTCAGACCCCGTTTGGCGTGTATTGCTACACTGTCATGCCATTCGGTTTGAAGAATGCCGGCGCTACATATCAGAGGGCTATGATGAAGATATTCCAAGATATGCAGCACAAGACGGTCGAATGTTATGTCGATGACCTCGCCGTCAAAAGCAAAAGAAAAGAAGACCATCTCAAAGATCTTCGAGAAGTCTTCCTCCGACTTCGCAAACACAAACTGCGAATGAATCCCCTAAAATGCTTCTTCGGTGTTTCATCGGGTAAGTTTCTCGGATTCATAGTACGGAAAGCTGGCATAGAGCTTGGCCCCATCAAAGTCAAGGCTATCCTAGAAATGCCATCTCCAAGAACCCTAAGACAATTAAAAGGGCTCCAAGGAAGATTGGCATACATTCGACGGTTTATCTCCAACCTATCAGGGAAGTGCCGTCCATTCTCTCGGTTAATGAAGAAAGGTGTCGATTTTATCTGGGATGCTGAATGTGAAGCCGCATTCCAGGACATCAAGTCATACCTGACTAAACCTCCAGTGTTGGCTGCCCCCACTACTGGAAAACCATTCCTCTTGTACACAAGAGCCCTTGACTGTTCTTTAGGCGCTCTACTCGCACAAAAGAATGATGAGGGAAAAGAAGCTGCTCTATATTACCTTAGCCGCATGTTGGTAGGGGCAGAGCATCGCTACTCTCCAGTCGAAAAAGAATGCTTGGCAGTAATGTTCGCCGTACAAAAACTGCGTCACTACCTGCTATCCAACACAGTGTACCTGATTTCGAGGATCAACCTCCTAAAGGTCCTTGTCACAAAAGCAGGTTCTCTCAATGCCCGACTGGCAAAATGGTCCATCCTCCTGTCACAATTTGACATTAGGTATGTACCACAAAAAGCAATCAAAGGCCAAGCTCTAGCAGACTTCCTCGCGGAGCATCCATTGCCTAAAGATTCTCCACTCAGGGATGACCTCCCAGACGAATCGGTCTACAGTGTGGAGACTTCCTCATCAAATGCTTCCTGGCACATGTACTTCGATGGCGCAACCAGGACAAATGAAAAGGGAAATCAAATATCGGGAATTGGCATTCTCTTTGTTAGTCCCGACAAATACATGATTCCACACGCATTCTTGCTACTGGAACCATGTTCAAACAATGCAGCTGAGTACCAAGCCCTCATCGTAGGATTGGAGCTCGCCCTTGAATCCGGCATCACTACGCTGGAAGCTTTTGGAGACTCTTAACTGATCGTCAACCAGATGAATCAGAAATTTGAAGTCAGGAAGCCCGATCTGTTGCCTTACTACAACAAGGCACAATCGCTTCGACAAAAGTTCGACATCTGTCACATCACCCACATCCTCAGAGGTGAAAACATTCGTGCAGATGCCCTGGCTGGACTTGCTGCGTCTATGGCAATCCAAGAAGGGGAAAACATGCAAGTTACAGTGTGTCAAAAAAGGATTTTCCCTCCTCTCAACACACATCAAGCAGTTGCTGAATGCCACCAACTGGTTGGAAGTCGGATCTCCGTCCTTAAACCTCTGATTGGCGACTGGAGGGATCCGTTCATTGATTACATCATGTTTGGAATCCTACCTGAAGATCCAAAAGAACGGGTAAGCATCCAAAGACGAGCCCCAAACTTTCATTTGGATATTCCTTCAAAAATGCTGTATAGAAAATCCTACAATGGAGTACTTCTACGCTGCTTGTCACAACAAGAGACTGAGGAAACACTCAAAGAAGTACATGCTGGTCTTTGTGGAGCCCATCAGGCTGGGCCCAAGCTCTACGATCAGATAAGAAGGTTAGGTTATTATTGGCCTACCATGGTGGCCGATGCAATGCAATTTGCTAAACGCTGCCAACAATGCCAAGTTCATGGAGATTATGTCCACATGCCTCCGGAATGGCTACATCCTACAGCAATCTCATGGCCTTTTGAAGCCTGGGGTATGGACATCATAGGTCCTATCTCCCCTCCATCGAGCAAAGGTCATCGCTTCATCTTCGCCGCTACGGATTATTTCTCCAAGTGGTCAGAAGCATTCGCGCTTAGTGAAATGAAGACCTCATCAGTCCTTCAGTTCTTGCGCACCAACATCATTTGTCGCTTCGACATACCTAAAAGATTCGTCCATGATAACGGACCACAGTTCCGCGATCACCGATTCTACAAGTTCTGCGACAAATACAAAATCCAAAGTTGTCCTTCAACTCCGTACAATCCGGCAGCGAATGGACTAGCAGAGGCTTTCAACAAAACGCTCTGCAAAATCCTCAAGAAAATGGTCTCTAGTCACAAAAGAGATTGGAGCGACAAACTGCCTGAAACTTTGTGGGCCTATCGAACCACCATTCGAGGACCAACCCATAGCACACCATTCTCCTTGGTCTATGGATGCGAAGCTGTTGTCCCTTTGGAAGTTCAAATTCCTTCCTTAAGGGTATCTCTACAAAATGACATGACGCAAGAAAGTAATGTCAAGTTGAGACTCCAAGAGCTGGATAACCTCGATGAGAGACGGCTCGAAGCTCTACAAAGTATTGAACTCTACCAAGCACGCATGGCAGGATCTTTTGACAAGAAGGTCAGGCAACGCGCCTACAAAAAGGGAGACTTGGTTCTTACAGTAAAAAGACCAATGGTTTTTGCCAACAAATCCAAAGGCAAATTTGAACCAAAATGGGAGGGACCTTTCGTCATCGACAAAGTCTTCTCCAACGGCGCATACGCTCTTCTAAACATGGAGGGTGACAGATGTATGCTACCCATCAATGGAAAGTTCTTGAAGCGGTACTACCCTTGAAGGCTTCTTCCATCGGGTCAGAGCGACGCCTGCACGGCCAAAGCCTATTCCCAGGTATCTGCTCGTCAAACCCACCCCTTTTGGAATTTTCATCCTCTTGTTGAAATTTCTAAAAAAAAAAAAAAAAAAAAAACACCTCAAAACAATGTCTCTTTCATCGTTTCATTGTTAAAAAAAAAAGAAAGCAAATCCAAAAATCCAAGTTTAGGAGCCTCTTCCCAAACTTGACCAAAATTTTCGATCCTTGAACCCAAAATTCATGGTTTGAAACAAAATTAGGACCTAGGGATTTCAGCCCTAGTCCACCCCGACTTTTACCACCAAAATGGTTTTGATTCAAAATTTACGACCCTCGTGTCTTTAAACAAAAAAAATGGTTTTTCAAAAACCGCAAGGAAGCGACGTTCAGTCGATACTTGCAAAACCCAAAATCGGAAGGATGCGAACCCCATTCGATACTTCCAAAACCCCAAAATTTCAAAAATCGTGGAGACGCAACGTTTCAGTTGATATCCACAACCCAAATTTCAAAACAAAAAAAAAAAAAAAGGTTCGAAAAAAACCTCAAAATTCAAAAATCATGGGGAAGCGACATTCCGTCGATACCCACAAAACAAATGTTTTTGAAGACAAAAGCAGGGAAGCGACGCCTAGTCGATACTTGCACCCAAATCCGCGAGGAGGCGACATTCCATCGATACTCGCAACCGAATGAGCAAGGAGGCGACATTCCATCGATACTTGCAATACCATTCAGCAGGGAGGCGACTTTTAGTATACTTGCATTTTTGAAAACCAAAAACCTGGCTTTCACGCCAAAAACCCGGCTTTCACGCCAAAAACCCGGCTTCCATGCCAAAAATCCGGCTTCCATGCCAAAAAATCAAAAAACTCGGCTTTTATGCCAGAAATCAAAATTCGGCTTCCATGCCAACAAAACAAAACTCGGTTTTCAAAAAAAAAATCCGGCTTTCACGCCAAAAAAATAAAAAATCTGGCTTTCATGCCAGAAATCAAAATTCGGCTTCCATGCCAACAAAACAAAACTCGGTTTTCAAAAAAAAAATCCGGCTTTCACGCCAAAAAAATCAAAAATCTGGCTTTCATGCCAAAAAGAAATTTCGGCTTTCATGCCAAAAACAAAATCTGGTTCTTACACCAAAAACAAAACCGGCTCTCATGCCACAAACCAAATCTTGGCTCTCATGCCACAAAAAATCTTTGGCTCCCATGCCATCTCAAACTCGGCTTTCATGACATTTAAAAAAAATCGGCTTTCATGCCACCCCAAAAAAAAAATCGGCTTTCATGCCACCTCAAAAAAAAACAAATCGGCTTTCATGCCACCTCAAAATTCGGCTTTCATGCCATCTAAAATTTTTTTTGGCTCTCATGCCATCCCAAAATTTGGCTTTCACGCCACCAAAATCGGTTTTCATGCCACCTCAAAATTTCGGCTTCCACGCCATCCAAAATTTTGGCTCTCATGCCATAAACCCAAATTTCGGCTTTCATGCCATCTCGAAATTCGGCTTTCAAGCCACACAAAAAAAAAACCTGGCTTTTACGCCAACCGAAACAAAAAACCCGGCTTTCATGCCAACAAAACAAAAATTGGTCAACAAAACAAATTGGTTTTCAAAACAAACTGGTTTTCAAAACAAACCGGCTATAGATGCCATCCAAATCCGGCTATAGATGCCACCCGAAATTTGGCTTTCATGCCGTAAACAAAATCTGGCTCCCATGCCAAAACATGCCGCAAAATCTGGCTTTCATGCCAAAACAACCCTTTTGACAAAAGATTTTCACAAAATGACAACCTTTTGATCAAAATTTTCAAACAAACATTCTCATCCAACCTTTGCTTATCTTCATCAAAAAGAATTTAAGTAAAAGGTACACAGAGTACCAAAAATGTTTTACATAGAGGTACCAAAAAAAAGAAGAAGAGAGAAAAGAAGAAAAGAGTTTGTTATAAATCAAGAGCTCAGTCTAGCATGGTCTTCAACCAAAGATCCAGCTCCTCGAGCAGACTCTTGGCCTTAGCCTCTAAAGCTTCCAGGCTGCGCTTCTTCAAGATCTTGCCATAAAACGCGGCAGAACGCCGCGATCCATCTTCGGCACGAGGAAGCTCTTCCCAGAGAATTTGCCACTACTCATACTCCTGAGTTTTTCTCTGAAGGCTGCTACCGGCTTCTTCAACTTGGCGAATCAAAGCACTCTCCCTGTCACGAGCCTCTGTTATGGCGGACCACGTACTGGCGACTTGGGCTTTTAAGTGTTCGAGATGCTTCCTTGCCTCCTCAACCTCTCCATCAAGGATGCTAAGGTCATGCTGTAGCTTGATGATGTCTAACTCCGCTCGGTTCCTCTCCTGAACCAGCTGCTTCCTGCCCGGTGCAGTCTCTTTCAATTCCGATTGAGCCTTCTCAGCAGGGTTCAGGAACATCTCTTGGAAGAACTGGTCATCAGGATAGCTGATGGTCTCAAACCACCTGTCGCCTAATGCAATGATCCTATCAACGATCGCCCGGGCGTCCGTAACATCCAGACCAATATCTTCCTCAGCATCTTTGAGAATCTCCTTCACATGCGGAATCTTGCTACGTGCAACATCCAAGTGTCTAGAAAGGAGGGTCTCAATCCAAGAACTCAAAACCCGCATCACCACCTTCTTCGCATACTGAAGAGATGGGCCAGATGAAGACTCACCCTTCTCTGTCGATTGGCTGCCCAAGTCATGTCCCATCGGAAGAGTAACAACAGAACACTTTCCAATCGGGGCCGCTGGAGAAGGAATCTCAACATGAGGTCTTGCCTCTGCCGCGTCAGAATTGGCTGGAGGAGTCCTAATTACCGGGTCAACTTCTGGCATCCCTGGCTCTGGCTCTGAAGGAAGCGATGGACTCTCTTCTGTCACTTCAAAATCTGCCAAACACAAAAAAGGTATGAATATGATCCTGTTAAAAATCACTATCAGGGTTATTACTATGAAAGTACCTTCTTCGACGATTGGCGGAATGCTTTCCTTCTCCATGAACTCATCGGAAGTATCGTCAACACTGGCGTCCATCGATGGTTCAAAGTCGTCGGAATCCTGTGGTAAATCAACTGATACAAAAAAAAAAAAAAATGTGTGTTAGCAAATCAAGTCACAGAAAAAAAAAAAAAAAAGAAAGCGAAAAAAGTAATACCAGTTGGAGATTCTGCATTCATTTCAGAGTCCCTTGGTTTGTCTTCTGGCATCTCCACAGGGTCAGGCGTCCTCTCATCGGTTGCAACATCAGGGATCACCATGTCTTCCTCTTCTGCTAAAAAAAAAAGGAGAAAAAAGCAGAAGCAGAAGTAAATCAAAATATGGAAAAAGACCATGAAAGGAACAGAGAGAAGTGGAAACATACCTCCACCAACGATATCTTCTTCTCGTCTCCTTTTTTCCGGAGGCTCCTCAGCAATCTCGGGCACCTCCTCATTGATAGTAAGAGGAACTTCTTTATCAGAAGAGTCTTTATTGTGATGCTGAATCCTCTTCCTCTTACTTCGGCGAGTTCGCTTCTTAGAAGAACCTGCCCCATCATCAGAGTCTGGTCTCTCGCTTGACTCCTCACTGGATGGCTTGCTCTTAGACTCCACGGAAGCTCGCCTCTGTGCTGCTTGCATCCAAGCATCAAGTTTGGCTTCCTCCTGTTCTAGCTGCTCTATAGCTTCATCAGGTATTTCCCGAGCAGCCTCAGAGCCAATGACGCCCTGGTCACCGAGAAAGCCTATCTTGTGCTTCTCTCCGGAAAGGAAGGCCCAAACTTCCTCCCGCCGGACACCATCTGATTTTCCAAGGCCCTTTCCAGATGACAGCTTCACATCTAGCTCCCGCTTGGAAAGACCTCGGTATGCCATGAAGCTCTCCATGAACCACTTCGTGAAACCGGCAGTCCGGGAAGTCGGTAGTACAGGATAGGAAATCATGGAAGTAGTGTCCTCAGCACTATAGAAAGCCCATGCGTTTCTTCCATCCTGCAAACTTCCAAAGTGCTTCACCATGCTTGAAGGCGTTCCAACAACTCCTTGAGAAAAGCCCAGCTGCAGCGCAAAGCGGGAAGGCACATACGGTTAGATGTCGACAAAAAGATGTCTGCGGTATACCATCGTGCCGACTCGTATGCTAAAAAGCCACTCCTTCTCTGCATTCGTCAAGGAGTAGTGCCTTCCAGATCCTGCCCTGGTAGAGTCGCGGGAGGCACCAAAATCAAAAGCCTTCTTCCGCAACTCCGGAGAAAGCTTCACTGAAGACTGCCCCATCTTGATGTCCATGAATCGTCGGATCCTCATGCGGGCAAACAAAAGAGATTCGACTATGGCTTTTCCCTTAGCCAATCGAATCATCAAGGGGTCGTCGTCCTGCGCAGCACCCAGCCGATGGAAGCTAGGACAGTGGTATACATACCATGAATAGAAAATATGGGCTGAAAATACCCTATTCATGGGAAGCCCAAACCGGACCAAGAAAGCAGCTGCCTGCAGTTCAGTGCACAAATAGGAGTATAAAGTTGGCACCAAAGCTAGCTGCTCTCCAAACGCCATCTGACAAGCCGGAAAAATACAATGCGGCCGGATGTGCGTCCCATCTCCTCCAGCGAAAATAGCCTGACCAAGCCAATATGTGAGGTAAACAGCAAGATCTCTCCGCAGTGCGATATCAGAACAAATACTACTGGTACCTGCAAAGAAACCCTTCAGCTCCTCTTGCATGGCCCCAGTCTTCTTGTCCTCCCTGGACATACTGGTAGAAGGCCCCTTGCTGTCAAGGAAACTGAGAAAAGAAGAGCCGAAACTCTTCCAGCTGCTAGACGTTACTTTCGAGCCCTCCTTCTCCTTCAAAAAATCGTAGAAGACGACGAGCTGAAAGTATAAAAGCCTGAATTCCTCTGACCTCTCCTCAAGGACGCTGTCAATCGGCATGAACTCCTCATAGAGTTCCCCGAGGATGGGCAACCCGGTAATGGCACTTAGCTCCTTCAGAGAAAAACCAATCTCACCATTCGTCACTATGAAGGTATTGGTTTGAGGGAGGAATGACTCAAGCATAGCCATGAAGGCCTCGTCGGAAAAGATCACGGTCTCCCTGAATGCACGGACCGCATCAAAGATCCCGACTTCCTTCAAAAGGGCACTTCCAACAAACAAGATATGGTCAGTCCAAGACTTCCACTCGGAGTCAGCACTGAAGCGGCCGTGGAGTCGAAAAGGCTTCACCCAGTTGCTGCCATCACCACTGAAGATGCCAAGGCCCATCGGTCTCAAATCAACCGATGGATAATCTGCACCCTGGTAATTGCTGGCCGGCATCAAGATGTCCATGTCAGTAGGCGACTTCTCCATATGTCCAGGAGAACCACCAATGAAAACCCCGGTCTTGACCACGTTGGTCCTCTTCACCCATCTTGGAGGATCTTCCCTCTTCGGGCACGTGGGAGAGAGACTCATGATCGAGATAGTACGATCAAAAGTCGATCGGGTGGCAACAGTTTTCTTCACACCATCAACCGTGTAGGAAAACTGGAAGCATCTCCTCTGATACGTCATATCGGCTGAGGCTGCATCACCAAAGAAGAAGGTAGGCTTGGGCAACACCCTCTGATCCTCCATCACCTAGGGACGGCTGCTTACCATGATTTTATAGAAATCCTCTCCTTTGCGAGCAATCAATGCCTGCCGCGCCTCCTCTCTATTAAGGGAGTCACACTCCTCCAGGTGCTGCTCGACGTATTGCACCTTCTCCCAGGCCTGCCGGACAGCCGGATTAGAAGATCGCGCAGATCGACGAGGTACGCTTGTGATAGGTTCTTTACCCTTGTCTGTTCTAGAAGAACCACCTACAAAAGGTCAAAAAAAAGGGGGAAAGAATTATCATCAAAATGACGAAATTTTGCTAAAAAAAATCTGGCGAAATTTCGGCATGACCCCGGGGAAATTCCAAAGAAAAAGAAGTACCCCGACAGAAATAGAAAGCTTGAAGATAGGCTCAACATCACTGCGAGCTCCAAAACTCCAAACTTTCGAAACCTTGAAAAACTCCGCAAAATCAGGAAGGGCTCAACATTGCTGCGAGCTCCAAGTTCCTAACTTTGCAAAGGTTTTCAGGTATGTCACTGGTCGTGCTGTCGCCGGCACCCAAATATAATAAAACCTTTACTCCAAAAAATATATGTAGTATCGTGAGTAAGGATCGTTCCCACGGAGAGTGTTTAGTCAAATTTTATGCTATGTGATCAAGATGGGGGTTTTGATTATACTGAAAGCAAAAATAAATAAAAGCAAATAAAAAGCAGTAAAGTAACGAAATCAATCAAATGGGCAAGCATTGGTCAAAGTTAACATCCACCATCGGAAATTCAGAACTGATCATTGATGCAAAAATAAATCAATTAACACTTTTAATATTCATCGTTGGAATTAAATTCCTACCTCCTTAATTAGTTAATTAGAAAACACGCGCTCTAATTAACCCTATTTACTAAACAACCTAAGACAAGCGCTATAGATTTAATTTAGCAAAAGCATTAAAATCAGAGAGATCGATGAACCCAAATAACACAAGCACAAGCGGTTGCATTTAATTTAGTCAAGTGTTCTTCCTAATATCTAATAATTACTAACGCAGTAAATTATTAAATATCAGTTGCTTCACAAATTAGAGGGATCAAACAATTACGGATTTGATCTCTAATTTAGCATTAGATTGCAACGAAAAATAAACTAGTATGCATCCTAGCCATTAAACGAAACAATCATCATAAGAAATTAAGCATAGAAGAACACTCATATTCAAAGCATAAATTGAACAATAAAAATAAGTTAGATCTCACAGTATTTACTCCGAGGCTTCAGTCTCCTTCAACCAATTAAAAAATTAGCCACGCAGGGCCATGCTAACTTGCAAAATAAAATAATCTAAATGGAAAAAGAATGGAAAAAGAATGGAGAAAGAAGAGAGAGAGAGAGAGAGAGAGATCGTTGCTGTCCAAGCTCCTCTGTGAATGGTGTGTTTGCTTGAATTTATAGAGAGGTGGGTTGGAGTTGGAATAGGAGAGAAAATTGCTAAGTGGGCCCACCAGATGGATTGTAAACGTTGAAGATGGCTTTCAGAATTTTAGATGGGTTAGGAGAGAAACTCTTAAACAAAGGAGGAGAGTGACGTGAGAGACATAGTTGCTGTAGAAGATGGGTGCTGTACGTTGAATGTTTTGAGAGAATTTCAAGTGAAGTGGGATTGAAGATGGGAAACAATAAAATAATCAATTAAATTCTAATTTGGTAAAAATCTTCTTTTTGACCATATCTTCTCATTCGGGCTTCTGTTGGACTCAACCCAAGAATCAAAGTTGCACTATTTTTCGTTCTGCATAATATGAGCCCAATATTGGATATGTTTCAACGAACTTCTAATTTCTTCAAATTTACCATAATGCCCTTCTGCTTGATTTTTTTCATCTAAATAAAATCCGGTTCCGAATCAACTCCGTTCATTCAGCATCAAATATGATCACCTTCTTTTGTTGTTCCACGGTCTCTTGAATTGTCTCCACCGGAGCTCAGATGAGAGAGTTATGCCCAACTTGCGAAGCGATGTGAAAATGTCTAAAATCGCCCAATTAGCTTCGTTTAGCACTTAGCCCTCCAATTGCATCCTAAATCAAAATATAAGAATAATGAGTACATTTAGGCATCAAATATGTATAAAGTACTAAACATTAATGGAGAAAAATATAACATTTTTCATTCTTATCAAATTCCCCTACACTTAACTTTTGCTCGTCCTCGGGCAAAACTCCAAATAAAATATTTTTTTTTTTCAAAAATACCAAGGCTGAACGCCATCAATTAAGAACAACCAAACTCTTCAAAACTCATAACATTTCATGAGCAAACATTTTTAAACAAAGTGCAATTACTTAGTAAGCATTTTCACTCGAATATTGAGTAGACTAAATACATAGACCCTCACGGATATAAACACTCGACTCTCATCTGTTTGAAGGTTAGGTGTTTCGCTCAAATTCATTCCAATAGAAATGATCTACCATAGGCTTGCATATCTTCTCATTCTCCACCACTGGGATCACATGCATAACACGAATCATAAGGACTTTTCAAGGGTTGTAACGGGGTTTAGGATCAAGGTGAGAAATATTTGGGAATGTAGCTCAAAAGCCAGCAAAACTAGTGAAGCAAAATTGAACCAACTTCAAACTTGAATATAGAAGACATAAAACCAATCACTCCATTCAGCAGCTTTTTCAATTTGGCTTCAAAGCATTCAAACCATGTAAAACTCTTGTATTGAAAAAGAGATCGAACACTTTTCATTTGCAGCAAAGAATGATTCTTCACAATAACTTCCACCTTTGTATGTATCACATATGAACATACCCTTTCTTGGAATTTTAGGAGGATTCATGAACATGGATAGTTTGTAGCAATTTCTTCCATCACTTCATAAACTTTTTTTTTTTTTCTTCTTCTTTTTTTTTCTTTTTTTTTTTTTTTTTTTTTTTTTTTTTTTTTTGAACAATGAAAATATCAAGAATGGAACTTATAAATTGAGAATGAACACATGTCCCATTTCACCAGTCATAGCCATATCACAAATTCCGACACCCCCTTACTTATTTATTGCACACCTATCATAATGATAAACAATGCTTCACTAGCTCTACGGCTTAGGTAAAGGTATATTTTTTTTTTCAGGTTCAAAGCTTGGAATGTGGGTTTACAATAAATAAAAGATATAAAGCTCAAAGGGGTTCAACAAAGGAAAATTTAATTGCAAGGTAGGCTATTTGGCTTATGTAGCTTATAAAAATGGTGGCCTCAATCATGTTCATGCATGCCTGTGTCTATGTGACCTCGAAGAGAATCAAGGCAAGTTCTAAAGAAACAAATCTATGGAAGAATATCTCTCATGAAAGAAAATAGTGAGACTGATATGGATGTGTCAGTCGAAAGGCTCAAAATCTCACCGGCTTTTGTCCACCAAATTTAGTCAATAACATCCTCAAGGAACTGTACTAAATAATCACAAGTTGAAAGATTACTTATTCAATCATGTTATGAATTTCTCAAGCTCAATTGAATCTTGCTCATGACATATATAACCAAAAATCGTTGAAAACCACAAAAAAACCAATTTTTCTTTTCTTTTCTTTTTGAGAGTTTTTTTTTTTTTTTTAACACTTAAAATTAAAACACAACCTAAATCCCTTCCCCCACACTTAAAACTTGCATTGTCCTCAATGTAAGGTAAAATGTAAAGAAAAGGCAAAAATAAACAGAATAAAAATGCGAAAATAAAAAGAAAAGGAACAAACTCCCCTTTGGGTTGCCTCCCAAGCAGCGCTTTTGTTTATTGTCGTTGGCTCGACTCAATGCTTCCTTCTCAATCAGGATAGATCGGATCTGTAAGGTCTAATTTTTCCACCTTCTCTATTTGGAAACCTTCATAGAAAGGCTTAAGTCTATGGCCATTCACCTTGAACACTTTGGAAGTGGCTAAACTTTGAATTTCAACTGCACCATGTGGAAAAACATTAGTAACAACAAAAGGCCCAATCCAACGAGAACGCAACTTACCTGGAAACAAACGAAGCCGTGATTGATATAGAAGGACCTGTTGACCAACTTTAAACTCTTTCCTAGAGATCATCTTGTCATGAAAAGCCTTCGCCTTTTCCTTGTAAATCCGTGCACTCTCATATGCATCATTCCGAATTTCCTCCAACTCTTGTAGTTGCAACTTCCTGTGTTCTCCACTTTCATCCATCTTCATGTTGAAACTCTTGATAGCCCAATAAGCCTTGTGTTCTAACTCAACTGGAAGGTGGCATGGTTTCCCAAACACTAACCGATAAGGTGACATCCCAATGGGCGTTTTATATGCAGTCCTATATGCCCATAATGCATCATCCAAGCGCAAACTCCAATCTTTTCTACTTGGATTGACTGTCTTTTCAAGTATGGACTTGATCTCTCGATTTGACACTTCCGCTTGTCCACTAGTTTGCGGGTGATAAGCAGTGGACACCTTGTGGGTTACATGGTACTTTCTCAGCAACGTCTCCACAGTTCTATTGCAAAAGTGAGTTCCTCGATCACTTATTAGGGCTCTTGGAATTCCAAACCTGGAGAATATGTTAGATTTGATAAAATCTGCAACAACTTTAGAATCATCAGTCCTGGTGGCTTTAACTTCCACCCATTTTGAGACATAATCAACAGCAAGCAAAATGTAAACATAACCAAAGGATATAGGAAATGGTCCCATGAAATCGATGCCCCAAACATCAAAAATCTCACAGAATAGTATGGGGTTTTGTTGTTGGAATTTGAGATTCTTCGAGACAATTAATGAAGAGTTAAAAATGATTATGCGTTGGAATTATTGTCAACACATTGTCACAAGCATTGCAAACAAGTCAGAGGCCATGGAGACAGAGGTTTCACGAGCTAGAGCGCGACTATGCAATTTCCAAACAGCAGCAGACAGCAGCCTCGCGCGCTCGAGCGCGTGAAGGTGCGCTCGAGCGCGCACAGTCGGATTCAGCCAAAGTCGAGACAGCAGTCTCGCGCGCTCGAGCGCGTGTAGGTGCGCTCGAGCGCGTGAGCGGAGAATTTTTAGGATCTTCACGATTTCGTATTTCTTTGATGGAAATCTATGTTTAAGATGACCTAATCTTATTTAAGAGGAGATTAGACTCGTGGAAGGGTGTGGGGGAAGTATCTCTTCTATCAAACAAAGGTGAGGAGAGTTTTTCAAGAGAGATTTAGAGAAAAGAGTGATTGTGAGAAGAAGGTGCTGCTGGGATTGCTGTGTTGCAGGTTTCTACAGCAAGTGTGGACGAGAATGTGCTCATGAAGATGATGATTCGTTCATAGATAAGTGTCTCTCTGTTTATAACTTAAAATTCAATTTGTAAGGGATTGAGAGAGAGAGATTGTAGAGGGGAAGGGCTGTAGAAAGAACTAAACTCTTATTCTGTAAAACATCAAGTGGGTGCTTGGTGTTGGGGATTTGGTGATCCTGTCTGTTGGTGCAGACATATTGGAAAGGGAGTAGGTGCTTCCTAGATAGTGGGTGCTATCTGAAACTCAAGGGTGGGTGCTCTTTGTCGTTGGTGCGACTAAATAGATTCAGACCTATTCCGGATCGGTGTTCGGAAAGTCTTTGAACCGTGGACGTAGCCTTTTTGGTGAACCACGTTAAATCTGTTGTCCGTGTGTGTGATTTGATCTTTTGTTGTTGAAATTGGACCTGATTTTAGAGATCACTGATTCACCCCCTCCCCCTCTCAGTGATCGCGATATCCAACAATTGGTATCAGAGCCCGGCTCCCTTGATAAGCTTAACACGCTGAGGGTGATCTATTGTCAAATCACATGGCATCTAATACAGGGAATATGAAAGCACCTTTGTTTGATGGCTCTAATTACTCCTTCTGGAAGATCAGAATGCAGGCCTTCATTAAATCACTTGGCTATGATGTCTGGGAGGCTGTCAGAGTCGGTTACAATGCTGCCATCGTACCCACTGATGCTGCAACGAAGAAGTTAGCAGACAACGACTCCAAGGCGCAGAATGCACTCTTTAGTGGTCTTGTGGACAACGAGCTGGTCAAAGTTATTGCATGCAAAACAGCCAAGGAAATATGGGACAAGTTGCAAAGCATTCATGAAGGTGATGAGAAGATTAAAGAAGCAAAGTTGCAAACCCATCGCTCTCAATTCGAGTCTCTTCGCATGGAGGAAAGCGAGAATATTGATTCTTACTTGCAACGAGTGAATGAAGTCACGAATGACATTCGTGGACTAGGGGAGGAAATTAAGGAACCAGTCATCGTCAAAAAGGTTCTAAGATCTCTTCTTTCCCGGTTTGATTCCAAAGTCTCTGCCATTGAAGAAGCTAAGGATCTGAATGCCTTCACCATGGATGAATTGCATGGTACACTCACTGCCTACGAGATGCGCATAGGCAAGACATCATCATCTGATAGAGAAGCGGCCTTCAAAGCTCAGAAGAAAGGGAAAGAAATTACTGGTCATGAGGCTGATACTGAAGATGATGAGCTTGAGGCTCAATTTGTTAGAAAGCTGAAGAAAGGAAGCAATGGAAAGTACAAAGGGAAGCTACCCTTTAAATGCTTCAATTGTGGAGGTGTTGGCCATTTTGCTGCCAAGTGTCCGCTGAAAGAAGACAATGATAATGACTCTTATACTGATAAGAGTAAAAGGAAGAAAAATTTCAGAAAAGGGGGCAAAGCACAAACCTTTATAAGCCAACAAGATGACAGCACATCTGAAACTTCAAACGATGATGAATCAACTGAAGCTCTCTTCATGGTTACTGTTGAAGAAGAAGAGGAGCAAGAGCTGGAAGAAGAAGAGGAGGCCGAGGTCAATCTTGAAGAAGAACTCATTGCTGCACTTGAGGAGCTTAGCATGGAGCGTAAAACAAGTAAGAAAAATCTGAAACTTCTCCATGAATCTGAAAGTTCAGTTATTGCTTTGAAAACTCAAGTTGAAGAATATAAAAGAATGGTGGAAGTCCTTGAAAATCAAATAAGTATAAAAAAGGAAGAGGCTATGAAACTTGAAACTGAAATCGCTAGAGCAAAGGCTGAAAACTTGGAAAGTAGACAAAAACTCAAAGCGCTCCAAGCGATTGAAGGGACAATGAAACTCAATGAAATTCTGAAAGTTCAAAAGCCCTTCCACAATAAATTTGGTATTGGATTTGAGATCGGAGAATCCTCTAAGGCTACACCTTCTTTGTCTATGAAACAAAGTGCTATACCTCTCAAGGCCACAAAGCTTCAAATTCAGCCTAGTATTGAGATGGTAAATAAGAAAAGGTTTGTGGAGTTTAATCAGCCACCTAAGAAAGGAAGGATGTTCAGATTCTACGGTTATTGCTTTCATTGTAATAGATATGGTCAGAAAAGAACTGATTGTAGATTCTATGTGAGAAACAGTCCTTTAGTGACTAGGAACCCTTTTTCAATCCTAAACGGCCACAAAATTGAGTGCCATAAGTGTTATAATTATGGACACTTGGCTAGGGATTGTAGATTGCCTATTACTAACCAATTTCAGGTTGAAAAGAAACCCAAGTTAGTCAAGGCTTGGAGGGCAAAGAAAAGTGCAGAAAATACCAAGGAATCGCTCATTGTGCAAATGGCATTCAATGCACAAAAGAAGGCAGCACCATGGGTCCTTGATAGTGGCTGTTCAAGCCATATGACAGGTGATAAAGATAAATTCATCAAATTACAGCACTATGAAGGCGGATCAGTGAAGTTTGGTAACAATGATGGTGCCAAGATCTGCGGAAAAGGTGTTGTTCAGCTAATGGCAAACAAGATCAAATCAGAAGAAGTCTTATATGTGTCTGGACTGAGACACAACTTGCTAAGTGTGAGCCAGATCTGTGACAAGGGCCACGAAGTTGCCTTCACAAAGAATGGGTTTGTTATCAAGAAGTGTAGCAACGACAAAACAGTGGCTACTGGATCTAGGACTGCTGGGAATCTCTATACATTGTCAGATGGAGCTGAAAAGACTTGCTTAATAAGTCGGACAGAGGAAAGTTGGTTGTGGCACAAACGCCTAGGACATCTAAGTTTTGATAACATGTCAAAAATTTGCAAATCAAAGGCTGTAAGAGGTATGTCTACAGTTGAAAAGCCTTCCAACCCCATTTGTGATTCCTGTCAAAAGGGAAAGCAAACGAGGGTAATGTTCAAGTCAAAGGAGCATCATTCAAAGAAACCTCTTGAGCTAGTGCACACTGATCTCTGTGGTCCTATGCGAACTCGAAGCACCAATGGAGATAAGTATTTCATGTTATGCATTGATGATTATACTCGTATGACATGGGTATTGTTTCTTAAGCATAAACATCAAGCACTTGATCGGTTCAAAGTGTTTAAAGCACAGGTTGAGAACATGCTAGGGAAGCGAATCAAGACGCTAAGGTCTGATCGTGGAGGCGAATTCACATCTGAAGAATTTACCAAGTTCTGTGAGCATCATGGCATTCAACGGCAATACTCAGCCCCTAGAACTCCACAGCAGAATGGAGTTGTTGAACGCAAGAACCGCACCGTGCAGGAGATGGCACGCACTATGCTGGTTGAGAGCAAATTGGCTAATAAATACTGGAAGGAAGCAATTCATACGGCTGTATACATTCAGAATCGATGCTTGATCAGGCCACATGAAGACAAAACTCCCTATGAGCTATGGTTTGGAAGAAAAGCAACAGTCAAGCACTTCAGAGTCTTCGGTAGCAAGAGTTATATCAAGCGGCTCGAACAAAATCCAGGAAAATTCGAGGAAAGAGCCGATGAAGGTATATTTCTGGGTTACTCCTCCTCTAGTAAGGCTTACCGGTGTCTTAACAAAAGGACCAGAAAGATCATAGAAAGTGCTGATGTTAGAATTAATGAACATCATGAATCCATGCCTATGTCTAGTGAAGGAAGCACAATTTATGAAAATCTCTCTGAATCAGAGAATGAAAGGTCTGAATCCAATACATCAAGGGATAGTTCAGAAGTCACCTCTCCTACTAAACATAGGACTTGGGTAGAGCACCACCCTAAGGATCAAATCATTGGAGATCCTCAGGCCGGTGTTCAAACTAGACAAAGTGTAGTTAGCAATTACTCACTTGTGTCCACCATTGAACCCAAGACTGTGGCTGAAGCCAGTCTCGATGAAAGTTGGTTGAAAGCTATGCATGAGGAGTTGGAGCAAATAGAGAAGAACTCCACATGGGAACTAGTTCCTAGACCTACTGATAAGAATGTTATTGGTACTAAATGGGTCTTTCGGAATAAGTTGAATGAAGATGGTCAGGTCATAAGAAACAAAGCAAGGTTGGTTTGTAAAGGCTATGCTCAAGTTGAAGGCATAGATTTTGAAGAGACCTTTGCACCGGTGGCTCGTCTGGAAGCCATTCGTATGTTTCTTGCATTGGCTGCATACAAAACCTTCAAGGTTTTTCAGATGGATGTAAAGTCAGCTTTCTTGAATGGATTACTGGAAGAAGAGGTATACATTGAGCAACCTGATGGTTTTCTCATTAGCAAAAATTCAGACCTAGTGTGCAAGCTGAACAAAGCTCTTTATGGACTGAAACAAGCGCCAAGGGCGTGGTATGCAAGACTAGACCTCTATCTCCGCAAGATCGGTTTTGGAAAAGGACTGGTTGATAGCAATCTTTATGTCAAAACAGAGTTAAGCAAACAGCTGGTTGTTATCGTTTATGTCGATGACATAATCTTTGGCGGAAATGATGAAGAATTGTGCAGGAATTTTGCTGAAGAGATGAAGAAAGAATTTGAGATGTCAATGCTTGGAGAACTGAAGTTCTTTCTTGGTTTGCAAGTTCAGCAGCTGAATCACGGTATCTTCATATCACAGATGAAGTACATCAAGGAAATGCTGAAGCGTTTTAACATGGAAGACAGCAAGCCAGTGAGCACACCAATGTCAACAAACACAAAGCTAAGCAAAGATGATAAGGGTTCGTCTGTTGATCACACCACCTATCGATCTATGATAGGAAGCTTGCTCTACTTGACTGCTACAAGACCGGATCTTCTACAAGCAGTATGTATGGTGGCTCGATTTCAAGCATCCCCAACTGAAACGCATCTTACAGCAGTAAAAAGGATCTTTCGATATCTGAAAGGTACTATGGAGCTTGGTATCTGGTATCCCAAAGGCAAATCCTTCACTCTTGTTGCATACTCTGACGCCGATTGGGCTGGATGTATAGATGATCGCAAGAGTACAAGCGGTGGCGCATTCTATCTTGGTGAAAGGTTGGTGGCATGGCACAGTAAGAAGCAAGATTCAGTATCCCTTTCGACAGCGGAAGCGGAATATATTGCAGCGGCAACTTGTTGTACGCAAGTGCTGTGGATGCGGCAAATGCTCTCTGATCTAGGAGTTCAAACAACTGATCCTACGCCGATCCTATGTGATAACACGAGTGCAATTCACATCTCTAAGAATCCTGTTCAGCACTCTCGAACGAAGCATGTTGCAATCCGCTATCACTTTCTCAAAGAAAAGGTTGCTGCTGGAGAGGTAAAGTTGGATTATGTTCCAACCACTGAACAAGTAGCTGATATCTTCACAAAGCCTCTACCAAAGGAAGTCTTCGAGTATCTTCGTAAGAAATTGGGAGTTACTCACTCTCCCAAGACTTAGAAGACCTTCGCGCAAGGGGGAGCAAATTTTCAATTTGTTTTTGCTCCTTCCACAGTCCCTTTGGATTTGTTGTCAAAGGGGGAGACAGTGTGGTCATTGAAAGCATGAAGACAGGGGGAGACCTTGGTATGGATTATTGAAGGTCTGTAATGAAGACACTTCAGAAGTTCAGCATGCTCCAAGTAGAAGCTCAGCATGCATGTTCCATGCATGTTCCAAGTGTTGCCAACAATTCCAAAGGGGGAGATTGTTGGAATTTGAGATTCTTCGAGACAATTAATGAAGAGTTAAAAATGATTATGCGTTGGAATTATTGTCAACACATTGTCACAAGCATTGCAAACAAGTCAGAGGCCATGGAGACAGAGGTTTCACGAGCTAGAGCGCGACTATGCAATTTCCAAACAGCAGCAGACAGCAGCCTCGCGCGCTCGAGCGCGTGAAGGTGCGCTCGAGCGCGCACAGTCGGATTCAGCCAAAGTCGAGACAGCAGTCTCGCGCGCTCGAGCGCGTGTAGGTGCGCTCGAGCGCGTGAGCGGAGAATTTTTAGGATCTTCACGATTTCGTATTTCTTTGATGGAAATCTATGTTTAAGATGACCTAATCTTATTTAAGAGGAGATTAGACTCGTGGAAGGGTGTGGGGGAAGTATCTCTTCTATCAAACAAAGGTGAGGAGAGTTTTTCAAGAGAGATTTAGAGAGAAGAGTGATTGTGAGAAGAAGGTGCTGCTGGGATTGCTGTGTTGCAGGTTTCTACAGCAAGTGTGGACGAGAATGTGCTCATGAAGATGATGATTCGTTCATAGATAAGTGTCTCTCTGTTTATAACTTAAAATCCAATTTGTAAGGGATTGAGAGAGAGAGATTGTAGAGGGGAAGGGCTGTAGAAAGAACTAAACTCTTATTCTGTAAAACATCAAGTGGGTGCTTGGTGTTGGGGATTTGGTGATCCTGTCTGTTGGTGCAGACATATTGGAAAGGGAGTAGGTGCTTCCTAGATAGTGGGTGCTATCTGAAACTCAAGGGTGGGTGCTCTTTGTCGTTGGTGCGACTAAATAGATTCAGACCTATTCCGGATCGGTGTTCGGAAAGTCTTTGAACCGTGGACGTAGCCTTTTTGGTGAACCACGTTAAATCTGTTGTCCGTGTGTGTGATTTGATCTTTTGTTGTTGAAATTGGACCTGATTTTAGAGATCACTGATTCACCCCCCCCTCTCAGTGATCGCGATATCCAACATTTGTGGCATCTCATTCCTTTGGGAAATGTTACCTGTCTTTTGACAATGAGCACATGATTTGCAGAAAAAGTATGAATCTCTGAATAGAGATGGCCAATAGA